>CM030368.1:3525271-3939795 GCA_017893485.1 Hemerocallis citrina | reverse complement strand
GATTACTTAATGTGAATTTTTTAAAGGCTTGTGATTCCCACATGTAGTCTGTATGGGGAAAAACTACATGTAGAATCCCACATGTATCCTATACAGGCAAAAAAACACATGTACATCACACATGTAGCCTATGTGGGTGAAAAACCACATCTAAATCCCCACATGTAGTCCATGTATGGTAAAAAACTATATGTGGATTGCCTAACGTTGGTACATGAGGGATGCACTTATTGTGGAAGCAAGTATAAGAATCATTTTATGGGTTCTTGCTGGTCGGATGATTCTAGTTTGCGGTTGACAGGCTGTCACTTCTGCTTTTCTCCATATTAGAACAAGTTTATTATTAGAAAAAACCACATGTAGATCTCACATGTAGCCCATATTAGAACAAAATCGAATGTAGATCTCACATGTGGCCCATATTGAAGAAATAACACATGTAGATTCCCTTAACATGTGGTTGTAGATATATTTGATTGACTGATGGATTGATGGATTGATTAGTGTGGGAATTAGAACGGCCTGTTAATTTACTACAAGTTAACGATTCGTACAAAAAACCGTTTAAGGAAATTTTTTAACTTTGACAAAACTTATTATGGTAATAAAGTTAGAGTGGTTAGTTACGGGAGAATAAATGGAAATTAATAAAAATAATAAACAATTTACGGGCATATTAATGTCACCTTGCACAGTTCTGGAGACAATTCTCGCAAAGAGCGAAGAGAAATTTTTGGAAAACCCAAAATTTATTCAACACCTTAAACCGTTCTTGGTAATCACGAGTTAAGTTAACTTAATCCGTTATTCCCAAGGACGGTTTAAGTACTTCGATTTTTGGCAGTATAATTTGAAAACTTAGAGAGCCCCCTGGCAATAACACTCTACATAACCCGTTCTTGCGAAGAACGGATTAAGTTAACATAACACGTTATTGCCAAGAACGGTTTAAGTACATCGATATTACCAGAACTATATCAAGGATTGGTTTGTACGTAACCCGTTATCGGCAATAACGGGTTAGTTGAACTTAAACCGTTATCACCAATAACGGGTTAACTAGGGCTAATTTACAGACACTGTACGAGTTGAGATGTGTATCAATTTGGTGGGGACAATTGTTGTCCTTACTGCTAATTTTTCAACATGGAGTGTCAAAACTTCGTTGACTAATATTTGATGCCATCTTGTCATCTTTTAATTATTTTAATCCAGCCATGGCCATCCGTTCCCTGCTAATCCATTTCCTATTTATCAACACCCCTCTCTACATTATTTGGTCATGTCATGCTCCCCAATTATTCGGTTAGCCATCTATATGAGGGAGTCTCCTCTCCCTCATGCACTTCAAGAGGGAGTCTCCTCTCCTTCTATTGCCAGGAGAACTCAAATGGGGTCTCCTCATTTGAGTTAGGGGTCTCCTCTTCTCTTCTAACTGTTTGCAACCAGGGCCCTATCAATGTTCTCCTCTTCTCTTCAAAACCCATCTTTAGTTCCCAATAGGGAAGACAAAGATGAAGCTGAAGCTGAAGTTGAAGCTGAAGTTGTAGAAGACAAAGCTCAAGATTAGAGAATGGCTGCCGGCTCTCTCTCTTTTTTCTTCATATTTTTCTTAGTATTCTAATTTGTTAGTTTTTACAATTGTTAGCATAAGCTGCATTTGTACGCCTTTCATACACATTCGTGCTCTATTGTTACACAGAATGCAGAAATTCTCTGCTTTCGCCGGACGGAGTAGTGGTGGGTGTCACGGTGTATTCATGGTACTTTTCGACTTCTTGGCATGCACACCTCACAATCGTGCCACAAATATCACGATTATGAGGAGTGCGTGTCAAGAAGTCGTTAAGTACTTTGAATATGCGGTTACACCCACTACTACTCCGGCCGACGAAAGCAGGGGATTTTTGCATTCTGTGTAACAGTAGAGAACGGGTCTTGTATGCCAGGGGGTACAAGTGCATGCTCGGTTTCTCTCAAGCGGTAGGGAGGGCCGTTGGCTCTGCCTTTTTTTCCCCACAGTGCGCGTTTCTTTAGTCTTCTATTTTTTTTGCAAGACCGGGTGTGTTTGCATATGTAGCAATTGTACGCCTTTCATACACATTCGTTCCCTATTGTTACACAGAATGCAAAAATTCTCGGCTTTCATCGGACGGAGTAGAGGTGGGCGTCACGGTGTATTCATGGTACTTTTCGACTTCTTGGCATGCACACCTCACAATCGTGCCACAAATATCACGATTATGAGGAGTGCGTGTCAAGAAGTCGTTAAGTACTTTGAATATACGGTTACACCCACTACCACTAACTTTCGAAGGAAGCCGAGGATTTTTACATTCTGTATAACAGTAGAGAACGAAATTGTATGCAGGGGGTACAGCTGGCTACTTATGCAATCAAAAAAAGGCAGAGTCAACAGTCCTTCCTTCCACTTCCGAGAAGAAAGCGAGCATGCACTTGTATACTAAATTAATTTCAACTTCAAATTTCTGTATCTTCAAACAATATGTTAGTGCCAGTATGTAATGTTCCTTTATATGAATAAAATTTGGTTCTGCAAATAGCCTGTTGTGAATCCAATTTCGTGTACATGTATCAACAAACGAAAATATGTCTAACTTGATGGTGTCCCCAAAAATTACGAAACTGTCAGGTTTTGTTGGTGTCACCTACGAGACGCCAAACCAATTTGTTGAAGTGAGTTTGGACTCATGGTTTGTGAGATACAACCGCGTATCGCTTACGAGATCGTTAAAAACCTAGTCTTGGTACAGACCAAGTCTTGGTATAGTTCTGCTAATATGGATATACTTAACCCGTCACGGCTAACAACGGGTTATATTGCTGTAATCCGTTCTTCATGACAACGGGTTAAGTATATCCATGTTGGCAGACATTTAATCGCCCTTAGATCAAAGTCCTGCTAATATCACAGCACTTAATCCGTCGCTGGGAATAACGTGTGAACGAACTTAGCCCGCTGTTCGCAAGAACGGGTTATGAAGAGTATTATTACCAGGGCCCTATCCAAGTTTTCAAACTACACCCCCAAAAATGGAAGTACTTAACCCGTTCTTGGGAACAACGGTTAAAGGTTATATAAACCGTTCTCGTGAATCACGGTTTAGGGTGTTCAGCTAATATTGGGTTTTCTAAAAATTTCTCTTAACTCTTTGCGAGAACTGTCTCCAGAACTGTGCAAGGTGACATTCATATGTCCATAAATTGTTTATTATTTTTATAATTATCCATTTATTCTCCAATAACTAAGCACTCTAAATTTGTTACCATATTAAGTCTTACAAAATAAAAAAAATTAAATTACGGGGTTTTTTGGAACGAGGGTTAGGGTTAGGTTAAAGTAGGGTTAGTCTAGGGTTAGGGTTAGGATTAGGTTAAGACTAACAAAGTTTATCATTATTGTCTTCTTCACCTTCATGTTTCCGTTCTTCATTGTCTTAATTGAGAGACCCATATCTCCTCCCTATTGATGAGCAGTGATCCATATAGCCTTCCACTTCTCCTTGTATTGACCCGTATCTCTCGGACTATTGATGAGCAGTGAGAAACCCAAGTGGGCTATCATATCATTCTACACTTTTTCTTTTTCATTGCCTATAACTGAGAGAGTTAGACTCTCATCAACTCAAATATGACTTCTCTTCTTCTCTTCAAGAGAACTCCAATGAGATGCAGGAGAAATTTGAGATCAAGGATGGTCGCCTACAATTGTTCTTGTGTATGAAGATGCAGGAGTAGAGATGACTTGTTTCAGTGTACAAGTGCATGCTCGGTTTCTATCACCCGTTCTTGGGAGGGCCGCTTGCTCTGCCTTTTTTTCCCACAGTGTTTTTCTTGGTCTTCTATTTTTTTAGCTTTTAGATGTGTTTGCATAAGTAGCATTTGTACGCCTTTCATACAAGTTCGTTCTCTATTGTTACACAGAATGCAAAAATTCCCTGCTTTTGTCGGACGGAGTAGTGCTGGGTGTCACGGTGTATTCATTGTACTTTTCGACTTCTTGGCATGCACACCTCACAATCGTGCCACAAATTTCACGATTATGAGGAGTGCGTGTCAAGAAGTCGTTAAGTACTTCGAATATACGGTTACACCCACTACTACTCCGGCCGACGAAAGCAGGGGATTTTTGCATTCTGTGTAACAGTAGAGAACGGGTCTTGTATGCCAGTTTGTACAATTTTAATATCATTCTTCAAACAATATGTTGTTACCAGTTTGTAATGTTCCTTTATATGAATAAATTTTGTCTTGCAAATGGCTTGTTGTGAATTAGTAGATTTGTATATTATCTATATATCTAGATAATAAAACACAAAAAAAGCTATCAGGTGGCTCACATTCAATCTATCCCAAAATCAATGGACCAGATCTACTCTCACAAAACATATTTTCCCAACCAAATTTCAAACTCCACAAATTTAAAAACACACACACTCTCTCTCTCTCTCTCTCTCTCTCTCTCTCTCTCTTTTCCCCCAAAAACCAAAAACACCCCCCCTTCTCTCCCTCTTTCTCCCGCCCACTCTCTAATCTTCCCGCTCGTCACTCTCTCCCTCCTCCGCCCTTCCGTTCCCCTCCATCGGCGCCCGCCCCCCCCCCCCCCCCTCCAACCTCCCGATCCCAAACCCCCCTCATCCTCCCGACCTCCCGCTCTCTCACTCTCTCCTCCGCTCTCTCATCCTCCACCTCAGATCTCCCAGCGCCGGTCGCAACTTCCCAGCGCCCGTCTCTCCATCGCAGCTTCCGTTCGCAGCTTCCTAGCGCCGTCTCAGCGCCGTTCGCAGCTTCCCAGCACCGTCTCTCCACCTCAGACCTCCCAGCGCCGTTCGCAGCTTCCCAGTCGCTTCCGCGAAGTCCCGTCGCCTTCCCTTCGCCTTCCGCACTCAACCATCGATTTCATCTCTCAGGTATACAAAATTTCTCCATTGATTTCACCTCCCCGTCGCCAACATCAGCAGAATTTTTTTTCTTCAATTGGAATTAGGATGTTTTTGATTTCTTGATTACTGTGAATTTTTGCTGTGAATTCCCTGTCCGAGGAAAGGGTTTGCTGTTAATTTTTGGCTTAGTTGATTCTTTGCTTTTATCAGTTTCAGCTTAGTTGATTTGCTTCCATTCAACAGAAATTAGTTGTGATGATTAGTTGTGATGATTTTGGGTTTTATCTTTCTAAGCCTAAGTTGTTAATCCCGTCGCCAACCTCAACAGAACCATTCTTTGCTTATATCATTTTTAGCTTAGTTGATTTTTTTTTTAATTAAGAGAATTGAGGTGGGTTTTTAGGGATTTGAGATGGGTCTTGAAAAAGTTTTGATTGTGTTGATTTTTTTCCAGGGGATTTTGATCCGGAATTGAGATCGGTGCTTGAATTGGCGACGGATGAGGAGTTGTTAGAGCTCGATAACATTCTGTTTGGACCCAGGTAACAACATGGACACATTCATATCGAGTTGGAATTAGTTTTATTTTTCGATTATTACATTTTTTTTTTCGGAAGAGTATCTGTATTGGTGATGATTTCGTGTGGTGTGATTGTAAATATGAGAGTTATAGCGGGCGGCCGCGATCACTTCTACCTCACAAAGTTCGCATCTTTGGTTGTTTTTTCTTCTGGGTTTTTAAGTATTTGAGTAGCCTCCCAAAAAGTTTTGATAATTTTCCCATTTTTTCAGGGGATTTTGATCCGGAATTCAGATCGGTGCTTGAGTTGGCGACGGATGAGGAGTTGTTGGAGCTCGAAAACATTCTGTTTGGACCCAGGTAAGAACATGGACACATTCATATCGAGTTGGAATTAGTTTTAGTTTTGTTATTATTACATTATTTTTTCGGAAGAGTATCTGTATTGGTGATGATTTTGTGTGGTGTGATTGTAAATATGAGAGTTATAGATCAACTAGGTAGAGTTTGATCGCATCGCGATATGCCCATATGAGGTTTGATTTTGGAAGCTTGGCTTAGAAGTGATCTAGATACTCAGAATTATGTCTGCATGGTCAACCATGATCTAGATCTAAAATCTAAAATCTCACCTGAGAATGTCTGCATGGTCAACCATGATCAGTATGAGGACTCTTATCTATTCAAAATATTACTTGAGAATCTCACTTGAGAATCTAAAATCTAATTACTCACTTATCTATGAAAACAGATTGATTCTGATACCAATGCACTTTAATTTGTGCACAGGTCCAAGTAATAAGTTGCAAGAATTTTTGGAAACCGAGTTTGCGTATCATTTCTTCAGTGAGCGCTTTGAGAACTACATGAAAGTAAGTCTGCTCTTATTTTAAATATTCGGTATTTCTTCGTTTTGTGTTGTTGCTTATGTTTAGTGTTGTTAGTCACATTCTTCCTAAATACTAATCCTAATACCAGCAATAACTTCTCATTTATAAAGAACCTATTAAAAACAAAATTCTATACTTATTTATGAATACTTCAGAATTATTTGACTTTCCAATTAGGATGTATGATATTATGAAAATACTTTGTTTTTAGGTGAAGAAAATTTGATAAACGTAGATTACACAAAATTAACAAGCTTAAATTAAGCAATATTTTCTTAGACATGTAACTTTGAATATTATCTCTTATGCACGCATTATTATCGTTTATGCACACATTTTTTGAATTTTGCTATTTCAACATTAACATTATTTTTAGCATAATAATTTGTGTATTTTTGAAGTTTAAATGGACCGAAGTACAACCCCCCCCCCACATACACGTAATATACACGTAACATTATTAAACTGTATATTTCAACATTAACATTATTAGTTGTTTAATTTCCATCACATAGTAATCATATGGGTATATTTCAACTGAACAGAAAGTGATCTTTGAAAAACTCCTGACTGTCAGATTCACTTCTGAAACTGAAATAGCTACACAATTTTACTGTCTTACCGCTTCTTCCGATCTTTCTGTATAGCTCCATCTTTCTCTATAACACTTCTAAAACTGAAATAATCTACACAATTTTACACAAGTATCTCATTGTAGTTAATCATCAAAGAAGATAGGTCGTAGTAATCAATAGTAGTTAATATGTTTTCTTGATTGGTTTGTTAAAATAATTACAACGTCAATTGCTCCAATTGAAGAACTTCAATTGGTTAGTTAATATGTTTCCCCTCCTTTATATACAGGTCAATTGCTCTAATGAAAGAACAGCAATGGATGACATCACTGCCAATATGGCCATATAAGTATCTTCTTTTTTTTTAAATAAAATCTACAACACGAAGATACTAGTAATAAGTTGTTCTCATTTTTACTTCAGCCATTGTGTTCTATTTTGAAGACCTCAACCACTGTGTTCTTCTACAACCCTGTAATTATTTTTTTCATTCATTCGGTTGGTGTTTAGTATGGTGGAGGTTGTAAAAATTGTAATATTTAGCATTTTGGGAGATGATGTAAGTAACTGTATATAATAATGATATAATATAGTTATGTTAATACCCGTACCCGCAATTTTGTGGAGTATTGGGTATATTGTTTGGTTTTTTAAATTTTTTTTCGAAGGTTTTACAAAAAAATTATTACATTTTGAAAAGAATATTTGGTTTATATTTTGTATCTTGCATTATATTCTGATTTTTTCCCCCAGAGCCATATATATATGTTGCATGTGTGATGTTGCTCGGTTGAGCCTGGGGAGGATTTATATTTATTGCGTGTGATGTCATATATTTAACTGTTAGCAGAATTCCGTAAGGAATTTTTGTAAAAGGGCGAATATTATAGGGGAGGTTCTGTCAAAATTTTTTTAAATCTATTATGTTTTCCTAATACTTGAGATTGTGAAATTGTCATCATTTTGTAGGTTCAGTGAAGATTTTGTAGGTGGTACACTTGAAGCTTGAAGCTTTCAGGATTCAAGCTTGAAGATTTTCTAAATTTGTAGCTTCAAGATGAAGATTTTGTAGGTTCAGTGAAGATGAAGATTTTGTATCTTGAAGCTTCAAGATTTTGTAGGATCATTAATGGCTTGAAGCGTGAAGATTTGGTAGGTGGTACACTTGAAGCTTGAATATTGCGAAAGTGGTACATTTTGTAGAATTGTGAAATTGTGAACTTTTAAGAGATTGTGAGAATGAGTTTTCTGGATTGTATGTGAGGACTAGGATTGCCCGTGAGACGTGCGTACGGCACGTATTTAAATGAAGGTAATGGTAATGGTATAGAAATTTAAGTTAAGGTATTGGTATATAAGTTTAAGTGAAGGTAATGGTATATAAATTTTATGAATAATGAAAGATAAATTTTATGTATATTTCAAGCAATAAGAGAAGTGCCAACCTTCATATTAGATGGTAGAACAATAGATAAAATCCGCAACAGAGTTAGTACAATCAAAATGGCACAGCGAATAGAATTCACACAGGACTAATATGAGTTGCCAGGAGGAAAGTGAATTTACTTTGTGTAAAACATAACGGCCAACCTTGATGTTTGAATATCATCACACAGGACTAACATTGACAGTGAGATTTGAATATCGATTTAAAAATTGAGCTTGAATATCATCACTAACATTGACAGTTTACTAACATCATCTTCAAAGCAAATTACATAGTAATGCATTCACACAACACTTGAATTCTGGCAGTGTGTACGTACATTTGTTATCTAAGATTGGATAACATCAACTAGATAGTTACCATCACTAACCATACAAGTTTAGTACCAATCATCTGGATGCCAACTACACAGTATTTATTTCGTTTGGAACAACTCAGTTTTAATATTGCTTCTAAAATGTGTCAACGGATTAAGTAGAGAGATATTGTCCGATCTAACACCGCTATATGTGAAGTATTGAACCGAAGTACTGCCAATACCTCTCTACTTAGACCGTTATTGCTAATAACGTGTTATAGTGTATAAAACCGTTACCACCAACAACGGCTTAAGTAGAGAGATATTGGCCGAACTAAATCCCTACATGTGTATTATTGAACCGAAGGACTGCCAATATCTAGCTCCTTAGCCCGTTATTCCTGATAACGAGTTAGATTGTATAAAACCGTTACCAATAAGAACGGCCTAAGTAGAGGGATATTGGCCGAACTAAAACCACCGTATGTGAAGTATTGAACCAAAGTACTGCCAATGTCTATCTCCTTAACCCGTTATTTCCGATAACGGGTTAGATTGTATTAAACCGTTATCGTCAAGAACGGGTTAAGAAAAGAGATATTGGCCGAACTTACAGGTGCAGTATTGGTTATGCACGAAATACACAATCGCCAACACATATAAAAAACTGTTCACATTAGCAGGCAGACAATTTTCCTTAACACAAAATTCCCAAACAGAACGAGTTCCTCAAATTGTATACATCTACTAATTTTACATTTTCCGACTGCAATAAGCATTCACAACCAAATTGCCTGGTCAAAATGCATAGTAATATAACTTTGTTCACAAATACACAAAATACACTGACGTACAGAAATTGCATTATAATTAAAAACATGGTTAATTTACTTGTACCAAACAAGAACACGGCAATTATCCACACATATATACAAACCAAAAATAACACAACTTTTCAAGGCGGTGCGTCTTTCCATTTGGGCGCGTTAAACTTGTTTCATTCCGGACCTATACCAGGGAGAAAAAAAAAAGGTTAACAATCCAGTCGAAATTCAAATAAATCGGCACGAATCAATTTAAAATTTGGCAATTATTCGGTGATTATTTCCAAATTTTGACATGACATACATATTAATAAATTTCTTAAAGCCCCCTTAGCACGAACCTTCGCCTTCGTCAGCATCACTCTCTACCGCGTTTGGAGCTTCTTCATTGCCCACCGATCCACTAAAAAAAGAAGGAAGAATGAGTTAGTACTGACCAAAAATAACAAAGTTTGAGTTGAATAAACAAATACAAAATGTCTGATATAATACCTTCCTAAATTTCTGGGGCAATTCCGTGAATCGTGACCTACGACCCGAAGACATGTCCTGCAAAGTCTTGGCCTCTTTGTTTTTTGGCATTCTCTTACCGACTTCAACCGTTTCCCTTTAGGCCTACCCTTTGTGGTGCACTGTACAGGGTCACCTACATGTGCATGTGTATGTGCTTGTCCACCACTCTCAGGTTGGGCGCTACCTTCGTGTGGTGTGCTGTTCACTGGATCAATCTCCGCAAAGCCTTCAATTCCCTTCAGCATGTGGTCGAGCATGTACTTGTATCCTCGCTCTGAAGAACAACCAAGATCGACCATATGTCTTGAGTGCATACTAAGTTCGCAATAACGCGATGCAAAATTGTCGCCCATATTATTGCCCACCGGTATACTGCTTCTCCTCATTTGATCCCTGGTCCATCGCCTACAAATATATTGTTCAGGTAGTGCGGTGTGATCTGTGAACCGAATAACTGCAAGTAGATGTTTGCAGGGAATGCCTACGAAGTAGTACATGGAACAAGGGCATTTAGCAATTTTACTGATTTTACAATAAGAAATCACCCTCCCCGGTTCTGAATTTCCACAAACTGTTACAGAATAAGCTGCACTATCCGGTGTATCCATACTCGCAATTAAACTCACATTAAGTAATAAGCTTTTGACCACTTCTTGTTGAAATTTGTAGAAAATCTTCAAAGTGTATGTCCCTGCCATTTGTGACTCCAATGCCCACTCGGTCTTCAATTTTGGCCGCTCCTCGCGATTACGATGTGTTTCTTTAAGTTCATCGTGTCTTTGTTTTACTAAGAGTCGGTCAAAGATGATAGCAAATTCATGTAGTGAGTACTTTTTATGAGTGTGGTGCTTCAAGGATGAATGTAGCGATTCGCTACGTTGGGTACTCAGCATGCCCCCCCAAAATGAGTCTCTTGCGTACACCGGGGCCCATTTTTCACGGATCTCAAATTTTTCCTTCAACCATCTGTTATTTTCTAATTTGTACTGACAGATCAAATTTTTCCACTTCTGTTCGAATTCTGTTTTAAATTCCGCCGTATAAATAATAGTCTTCAAAGCATCCCTGAACTCATCAACGTTATTCGACATTCGAACTTCATGCGGTAGCTTATCCAAAATATGCCAAATGCAATATCTATGTGACGTGATTGGGAAAACTTTGGAAATTGCAGAAGTTATCCCGCGATCCTCATCTGTCACGATGTTAATCGGATCACATGGCATTGCAGCACGCCACTTTTCAAAGAACCACTCAAATGAGGAAGCTGTCTCATTGGGGATGAACCCACAACCTAGGAATATTGATTGCCAATGATGGTTGAATCCAACAAATGGTACGAACAACATCCCGTATCGGTTTGTGTTGTAGGTAGCGTCAAAGCAAAGAACATCCGCAAATACTTTGTAATTATTTCTGGCGATACCGTCCACCCACACACAATGTGTCAATCGCCCTTCGGGGTCACATTGGTAGTCAAAATAGAATAAGGGATCGGTCGCCTTTTTCGATTCAAAAAACTCAAGTAGCATTTGTCCGTCGTGACCTTTTAAACCTTCCATCTCGTCTCTCTTGAAATTTCTTACATCGGTTTCGGTGAATCCAATTTTCTCATTACCTCCACTTGCAGCTTCAAAGAATAGCATTTGTTTGCATACAGGGACATTAGCTTCGGTCATTTGACCAATTACATTTTTAACTGTCTTAGTCAATTCACGGTTTCGAGGTAGCAAGTGACGTCTACCGGGTGAAGTGAATTCGTGATTGTGTGCTTCATTTAACGAATAAATAATCCATGTATTACTTTGTGAACTACTATGTGGGTTTATTTTCACACGGACAAAAGCTTTGCAACCCGTTCTAGAAGTTGTACCTCGTCTGGTTTCATTATAGCTATTCGGTGACTCCCCGGCTTTATTACAGACGTATGATTTATCCACTACATCGTTTCCCTTATATTTATTTCCACCCTTACGCATAGCGAATCCCGCACATTTGCAATATGATGAATAAAATTTTTCCGCATCATCAAGGGTGGGAAATGTCATACCAATCTTCGGTTTTAGGTGCTCGTCAACATGAGGAAGATACTCGCCAAGTGGTTGTGCACGAACAAATTTATCCCCGGCAACAGAACTTCCTTCGAAACTGTCCATACCTAAGAAACGGTGAAGAGGAGAATAGTTAGGGGTACTCAACCGCTGTATTTGGTGTTTTTGTAACTGCGCAAGCCACCACAACTTGAAAAGGAGAAAAGTTTCGTACTATTTGGAGGTGGTTTGAAGTGTTTTGTAAACGGTCCGCACTTAGAAATATCTAATTCTCAAACTTAAAATGCGAGGAAATAGAGCAAAACCACACAAACGGCATACGAAAATTACAAAAATTTCCATCTAGGTGGAATTCACGTAGGGCAAGCCACCCGAACTTGTAGAAGGGAGTTTCGACTGACGGTTTGCAAGATACGACCGTATACCGCTTTATAATAGTTTTTTTCAACCGAAAGCGATACGCGGTTGTATCTCTCGAATCGGGAGTCGAAAATCACTTCTACAAGTTTGGGGGGCTTCTCATAGGGGACACCAACCTACCTGCAAAGTTTCGTATTTTTTGGGAGGGCGTTTGAAGGGTTTTCTAATCTACCCGCACTTAGAAATTTCTAAGTTTAAAACTTGTGGTGCGGGGAAGTTGAGAAAACTGCGCAACGGCACCCGAAAATTAAGAAACTTTTCGACTAGGCCGGATTCACGTAGGGCAAGTCACCCAAACTTGTAAAAACGAGTTTCGACTCACGGTTCGGGAGATACGGCCGTGTACCGGCTTTAGTTGTTTTTTTCCCAACCAAAACCGATACGCGGCCGTATCTCTCGGACCGTGAGTCGAAATTCACTACTACAACTTCGGTTCACTACTCGTAGGTGACACCAACCAAATTGCAAAGTTTCGTATTTTTTGTAGGCCGTTTGAAGGGTTTTCTAAGCTACCCGCACTAAGAAAATTCTAAGTCTGAAACTTATAATGCGAGGAAGTTGAGAAAACCGCGCAAACGGCACCCGAAAATTTTAAAACTTTCCCAATTGGTCGGATTCACGTAGGGCAAGCAACCCGAACTTGTAGAAGCGAGTTTCGACTCACGGTTTGCGAGATACGACCGTATACCGCATTATAATAGTTGTTTTCAACCGAATGCGATACGCGACCGTATCTCTCGAACCGTGAGTCGAAAAACACAACCCTCCAAGTTGGTTTGGGTTCCCTTAGGTGACACCAACCAATTCGCAAAGTTTCGTATTTTTGGGAGGCCGTTTGAAGGGTTTTCTAATCTACCCACACTTAGAAAATTCTAAGTCTAAAACTTGTAGTGCGAGAAAGTTGAGAAAACCGCGCAAACGGTACCCGAAAATTATAAATCTTTCCGACTAGGTCGGATTCACGTAGGGCAAGCCACCCGAACTTGTAGAAGCGAGTTTTGACTCACGGTTCGGGAGATACGGCCGTGTACCGGCTTAAGTTGTTTTTTTCCAATCAAAACCGATACGCGGCCGTATCTCTCGAACCGTGAGTCGAAATTCACTTCTACAACTTCGGGTCACTTCTCGTACGTGTCACCAACCAAATCGCAAAGTTTCGTATTTTTTGGAGGCCGTTTGAAGGGTTTTCTAATCTACCCGCACTTAGAAAATTCTAAGTCTAAAACTTGTAGTGCGAGAAAGTTGAGAAAACCGCGCAAACGGTACCCGAAAATTATAAATCTTTCCGACTAGGTCGGATTCACGTAGGGCAAGCCACCCGAACTTGTAGAAGCGAGTTTCGACTCACGGTTCGGGAGATACGGCCGTGTACCGGCTTAAGTTGTTTTTTTCCAATCAAAACCGATACGCGGCCGTATCTCTCGAACCGTGAGTCGAAATTCACTTCTACAACTTCGGGTCACTTCTCGTACGTGTCACCAACCAAATCGCAAAGTTTCGTATTTTTTGGAGGCCATTTGGAGGGTTTTCTAATCTACAAAAACTTAAAGAATTCTAAGTCTGAAACTTATAATGCGAGGAAGTTGAGAAAACCGCACAAACGGCATCCGAAAATTTTAAAACTTTCAGAGTTGGTCAGGTTCACATAGGGCAAGCCACCCGAACTTGTAGAAGCGAGTTTCGAGTCACGGTTTGCGATATACGGCCGTGCACCGCAATACTTGGTTTTTTCCGACCGTAAGCAATACGCGGCCGTAACTCTCGAACCGTGAGTCGAAACTCGCTTCTACAAGTGGGTTTGGCTTGTACTACGTGAGACGAACCTACTGGGAAAGTTTCGTATTTTTTTACGGTCGTTTGCAGGGTTTTCAACCATAACCGCACTGAAAAGTTTATAACTAATTTCGTATATACAATTCTAATTCTACTAGTTACTAATGCAAGCAACGTAATTCGGCAATTGAATATACTTAAGGTCAACCCGAATCTACATCCAAAATCTACTAACGCATTTAAATTTTTTCCCAATTTCTAAATAAATTACTACACACAAATTCAAAAAAAAAATACAAATGTACATTATTGGGGTAAAGAAATAGTGTATACCTTACGGAGTAGGTCGAAATCGAGCCAAGCAATGGGTTTTGGAAGAGAACTAGGGTTCCGATTTCGTTCCGAAGAGGGGAAGAGAAGCTAGGGTTTCGAACGTCGGAGTTAGGGGGTTTCAATCTTCGGAGTTGGGAGAGAAGATGGAGTTCTAGGGTTTGGATCGTCGGAGCTAGGGTTTTTTTAGGGTTTTTTTTTTTTTTTTTTCCGTCGTTTGGGTCTGGGTTCGTCGAAGAGAGAAGAAGAGAGCGGAAGAAAGAAGACGAACTGTATGTCGACGAAAATGAAAAATATAGCCTTAACCCGTTATTCCGAAGAACGGGTTAAGGCCAACTTTTTTAATTAAATTTTGCCTTAACCCGTTCTTGCCAACGACGGGTTAAGGCAAGATTTTATGAAAAAAAATCTGAACCGTTGGATCTTCGATCCAACGGTCCAGATCGAGGTTCGCACGGGTCCGTGCGAACCGACCCGTTCCGGCCCGTTTGCAACCGAACAACGCCCATATATATATATATATATATATATATATATATATATATATATATATATACACACACACACACACTAGGTTAACAAAGTTGAGGTAGTTTATTGACATCTTCAACAACATTCCATGACTTGCTAGACCAAACAAGGAACGAGAACGACTTAAACAAAAGACCAAACAGGGAAACTTTGACTATGACTAACTAGTATTATATATATACACACACACACACTAGGTTAACAAAGTTGAGGTAGTTTATTGACATCTTCAACAACATTCCATGACTTGCTAGACCAAACAAGGAACGAGAACGACTTAAACAAAAGACCAAACAGGGAAACTTTGACTATGACTAACTAGTATTTTTCACGTGTAACGCACGTTTTGATGAAGAGTTGGAGTTAAACGTGTGATACACGTAAGTCAATGGCAATTAGCACATGCGATGAATGCCTTAATTTTAAAAAATAAAGCTAAACGGGCAATACACGTATTTTTTAAAATTAAGAAGGAAAAACTTTGATGTGTACGTGCAATGCACGTGTTGAAAAAAAGATTTAGAGTTGCACGTGCGATGCACATGTTTGTTTGGTGACAAAAGTGGCATTTCTCTTGTGACAAAAAAATATTTAAAATAGTTTATTTGAGACAAACTCTTCCATTAAATAGTAAGTAAATATATTATATTATAGATAGTAATTTACACATGTGATGTATGCTTAATAAATAAATAAAAAAAGTAAAAAAATTTGACATATTGAGGACTCGAACTTGAGACCTCCTTCATATTAGTTATGCACGTACGATGCATGTGTTGGTAGATTGACAAATGACACTAAGGCCTTCTCCCATTATAATTTTAGAGATCAGAGATAGATAGTAATTTTACACATGTGATGTATGCTTAATAAATAAATAAATAAAGTAAAAAAATCTGACATAGTGAGGACTCGAACTTGAGACCTCTTTCATATTAGTTATGCACGTGCGATGCATATGTTGGTAGATTGACAAATGACACTAAGGCCTTCTCCCATTATAATATTAGAGATTAGAGATAGATAGTAATTTACACATGTGATGTATGCTTAATAAAAAAAAATTAAAAAATCTAACACAGTGAGAACTCGAACTTGATACCCTCTTCATATTAATTATGCACGTGCGATGCATGTGCTGGTAGATTGACAAATGACACTAAGGCCTTCTCCCATTATAATATTTAGAGATTAGAGATTAGAGATTAGATATGTGATATATATATATTAGGGGTACCTACGTACTTTTCTCTTAATGACAAGTTTGGTAGTATGCAATATGAAATAATATTTTAAATTCAAAGTTTTTTTGTGTAAATTGAGAAATTTAGTAATTCATTTCCATGTATGTCTGTAAGTAGTAATACTCACTGAAACAAAAAAAATCTTGGCAGGCAAAATTTGTAATAAAGCAAAGAAAGATAACTATAAGTTAATAAAATAATAAAAATCTCATAGATCCAACTATTGATCCAACTTAGTTGATATGAGAGAGAAGAGTGAAATATATATTCTAGTTGGTACAGTGCTCTTTCTCTGAAATTGGAGATTTTTTAGGGAAAAAAATGCCCCAATCTTTCACGCCACCTAAGCGATGCCTCATATTTGGAAGTGATGGATTTTACACTTACAAACAAACCGACGATTTGGTTAAATCCCCATTTTCATTTCTTGTCTCCTCACTTACTTGCGAACAAACTACCCATAAACCTCAAGCATGGAAGAGTTCGTACTCATACCTATGGTAGTTAAGCTCAATGGATTTATTAGTCACAAGTCTGTTTCCTAATAAGTAAGATGTCGAAGATTCAATTTTTACTTTCTCTAATCTTCTATTATTGAAAGCACAGAGGTTATGAGATGATTACTACATGTCTATTGAAGAAAACAAATCATATGACTCTAATCTAAAACATATGCTCCAAGGAGCCTTACCATTGAATTACAAATGAGCTAATAAATGAATAAATAAATAGTAATAATGAATAAATAAAAAAATAGCTGCCGGAAACTTATGAAAAGGACTAAGTTGAAGAAGATCCCACATTGTTAGGGATGGATAAGTAAATATTGGTTTGTGTCAAAAAATGCAAATTACATATTTACCATTATAATAAGAAAAAAATTGTCCAAGGGGTTAATTGAAAGTGACAGTCAACCTGGAAGGATCTAAAAACACAAAGAGGGAAGACTTTGACTATTAACTTCTGATCTGCAGATTATGATCCACTACTTGCTATCTCTGTGGTCATTATTTATGCAAAAATTCCAACCAAACACCGGTCCAAGTATCCGTAAGAATCGTCTTTGTTAATGTCACATCACTTGGTATCTCTGTGGTTCTTGTTTATGAGAAAATTCCAACTAAAAACCAGTCCAAGCATCTGTAAGAGGATTGGATCAGCACCAGTACCGCATATTTTGCTTTACAAATTACAAGAATTTACATGTATTGTCTCCATACCCAAAAACAAGCAGCATCAAACGCAATTAACATGGATGTTTCTTCTAAAGATATTCAATTTGTTATGATAGCATCATACGTACGTTGGATTTTTGTCAATGAACCTCTTTGTAGGTCTTTCTTGTTATTGTATGTTGCTTCGCAAGTGCAGATTACTAGTTATTGTATGTGAGGTGGGACAAAAATGACCCGAGACCCAGCTAAGGCCCAGGATTGCTTCCACTCAAAAGCACGTCAGCTCGGCCCCAGGCCGTCACACGGTCGGGGCCGAGCCGATAAGTCGCCCCCACGAAACCGGCCGCCTCATTCTGACGATCTGTACCGGCCTTCGGTCTCCGACCCTCGACGGTCCGCAGACCTCCCATTAGCCTAGTACGAATGGAAGATGACCTGGCGCCACCTAGGCCATCCGATTCTCCCAGAGGCACAGGGACCCCACGATCCGCCACGTCAGCCCTAAAACTGCCTAGGGTCTTGCCACGTCAGCCCTAAACCACCCGTGGTCCTGCCACGTCTGCCCTAAACCCCCTAGGCCTCCTGCCACGTCAGGCCCACGGGCTTTCGGGTCCAGACCCGGCCCCCAAATGGGTCCAAACCCGGTTGGAGTTATCTATAAATACCAGGCCCTCTCCCACCTTTAAAGGTAATCAATCTTCAGCCCACTAAAACCCTAGTTACTGTTACTCTCTCAGTATCTAACTAGATCGTCGGAGGGTCTGCCACCGGGATCAATCCCGGTGTTTCCAGACCGTCTGCAGGTACGCGAGGCGAAGCATCCCAATCCGAGCCGATCCTCCAGTGCCGAGCCGAGTCTCCGGCTCACCGTCCAGCACCGCATCCTTCCACCATTACAAATCGAGTAGGAAGTCACACCTGGTGCATCCACACTCCCCCCAAAAACAAACCACATCAGGTTGGCGCCGTCTGTGGGAACACTTATTCGGTGCGGACGACAGACCGAGCCTCGTCACCAACAGTCTCCCCTCAATCCACTCTCCCATGGCTCCCAGGGACCGGAGAGCGGTTGCTTCCGTCCTCAACCCAGACGGGCCTCCTCTTCAGGATGCCCTCGACGAAATACACAGATCAAATAATCCGGGGGCGAACCCCGGACCCCAACAAGGCGCACCTCACGCCGCCGCATCCGACCTTCGTCGGATCATCCAGAACCGAAGGGTTAGTCAGGCTAGGGGAGGGACCGCTTCTAACTCGGCCCCGAACCGTTCTAGGCCCGCACCCGAGGAGAGGCCATCGGCACTCAGCCGCATTTGCCGAAGGCCGACGCCACAACACGACCCTACTGACCATGGCACGGTCACCAGGGCCGAGTTCTGTAGCTTCCGGGACGAGATCATGGAGGCCATTCACGGAGCGCCAAGGGCCGCGACGCTCAACCAACCCCGTCAAATGAGCGAAGGGAGGAGCCACACTCATGACCCAACCCCTCCCCCTGAGCGCACGGACGAGGTACTCCGACACCTCCTAGAAATGGAGAATCGCCTCGAACGCATCGGCGACGGGAATCCGAACACCATGCTAGGCCGAAGGCCTTCCCGACCGCCATTTTCTGTTAATATCTTAGAAGCGGAGATTCCCCAAAATTTTCGGCCTCCACAGTTCGAGGCTTACAACGGCGAGGGTGATCCAGCTGATCACATGGAGGGCTTCAAGACCCTCATGATGATTCACATCGCTTCGGATCCCCTGCTGTGCCGCGCGTTCCCGGCCACCCTCCGGGGTCCAGCCTGGGAATGGTTCTCCAAGCTCTCCCCCGACTCAATCTTCTCATTTGACCAGCTGGAAGCCAACTTCTTGGCCCACTTCATCACCAGCAGGAAGGCCGAGAAGACAAGCGCGTCCTTGCTCGACCTCCGGCAGAGGGAGGGGGAGTCGCTCCGTGACTTCGTCAAGAGGTTCACCGCCGAGGCGAGATCCGTCTCCGCCCTCGACGCCTGGATCGCCCCGGCTGCCTTCCGACACAATGTCCGGCACAACCAGCTGAAGGTCTCCTTGGCGAAGAAGCCACCTCTGGACTTTCCCGACCTTCTTTACCGAGTCGAGAAGTACATACGAGCTGAAGAAGCTCTAAACCCGGAGGGCAGCAAAGAAGTTGCGGGGAAAGGCAAACGCAGGGTCGACGAGATCGAACCTGCCAGAAAAGCGGCAAAGGAAGGGGTCGGCATGAAAAGGGTACCCCCGGTCCCTCTCTTCGAGAGATACACTCCCTTGACACAGAACGTGTCCGCCATCCTCTTAGAGATCGAGAAAAAGGGCCTTGTCCGACTACCTCCCCGACCGAGCAACAACAAGAAGCGAGACCAGTGCTTCTACTGCCGCTTCCATAGGGATCATGGACACGAAACCGACCAGTGTCGGACCCTGAAAGACAAAATTGAGGCCCTCATCTCTTGAGGGTACCTCCACGAGTTCACCAGGGACAGCCAACGGGATTGGAGGGATACGAGGAACCGGAGGCCTTCGCCTCCGGCCCATACTCCGAGCTGCCACCAGGAGCGGGATCCCGAGCCCGAGGGAGCCGAGAGGCAAGCCATTTTGCATTGTGTCCATGGAGGACCAATGGGGAGAGAGTCAAACACTTCCTGGAAAGCATTCATCCGAGAGGTGAACGCTGTCTAAGACCTTCCCTCGCCCCAAGTACAACAGTGACCTGTCTCCTTCTCCGGCGAGGACCTCGAAGGCGTCCGCCTCCCTCATTGCGATGCCCTCGTCATTTGCCTCCACATGGCAAATTTTGAAGTTCGCCGGATCCTCGTCGACAATGGCAGCTCGTTCAACATCCTTTTCCTCGAAGACTTCGAGAATCTCAAACTGCCCAGAGACAAACTCAAGCCAGCCGGATACACCTTGCATGGGTTCTCCGGCGTCCCTGTCGTAATAGAAGGGATTGTGACTCTCGATGTCACCGTAGGCTCGGCTCCTATCAGGCGGACCGAGTCTATGGACTTTATAGTGGTGAACGTCATGGCGGCGTACAATGCCATACTCGGCCGACCCGGGCTGTGCTCCCTTCAAGGGGTACCTCGGCCTACCACTTGAAATTAAAATTCCCCACCCGACAAGGGGTTGGTGTCGTCCGAGGCAACCAAGAGGCGGCGCGGTCCTGCTACATGACCGCCGTCGGAGGGGGCGTCTTCCCCCTCGACGCCGTCGAGCTCGGATCCGAGAGGGACGGTTTCGATCCTGAGCCAGCCGACGAGCTGGAGAAGGTCCTGTTCGGGACTGCGGACGAGTCGAAATGGTTCCGAGTGAGCCGCTCGCTCTCCGAAGATTTGAAGTCAGGCATAATTGACTGCATCCGCCGCAACGTCGATCTCTTCGCCTAGAAGCCCTCCGACATGCCCGGGATATCCGAAGACCTGATCATGCATAGGCTGAACGTCATCCCGGGCTCCAAGCCGGTCGCCCAGAAGAGGTGCAAATTCACCCAAGAGAGGCAGCAAGCTGTGAAAATGGAGGTAGACAATCTCTTGTCCGCTCGATTTATTCAGGAGGTCAGCTACCCGGAGTGGCTGGCGAACGTCGTCATGGTTAAGATGGTGATCGGGGGTTGGCGGATCTGTATAGACTTCACGGATCTGAACAAGGCATGCCCAAAAGATCTTTTCCCTTCCCTAGCATCGATGCCTTGATCGACGCGACCTCGGGACACGAGCTGTTGTCCTTCATGGATGCCTTTTCAGGGTACAATCAGATCCGGATGTTCCCGCCGGACATTGCAAAAACTTCGTTCGTCACCGACCAGGATCTTTTTTGTTACCGCGTTATGCCCTTCGGGCTGAAAAATGCCGGAGCCACCTACCAACGGCTCGTGAACCAGATTTTCAAAGACCTGATCGGCCGCAACATGGAGGTCTATGTCGACGGCATGCTCGTCAAGAGCCGGGAAGGGCCAGACCACGTCACCGACCTCGAGGAAGCCTTCGGAATCCTCCGATGTCACAGCACGAGGCTCAACCCGGCCAAGTGCGCGTTCGGTGTCTCCTCCGAAAAATTTCTGGGATTCGTCGTCAGCCAGCGCGGCATCGAGGCGAACCCAGAGAAGATCCAGGCCATAATAGACATGGCCCTGCCCCGGAATGTCAAGGAAGTTCAGAGGCTCACGGGCAGGTTGGCGGCCATCGGTCGCTACCTCTCCAAGTCGGGGGAGAAGTCTCTCCCCTTCTTCAAAGCTCTGCGCAGAAAAGGGGGCTTCAAATGGGGTGCCCATCAACAAGAGATTTTCGAACAACTGAAGCAGTCCCTCGCCAACCCTCATCTTCTCAGCAAACCCGAGCTGGGCGAACCGTTGTGGCTTTACCTATCCGCCTTGGATAGCGCCCTCAGCGCCGTCCTCGTCCGGGAAGAGGACGGGGTTCAGAGGCCGCTATACTATGTAAGCAAGGTCCTACTCCCCGCCGAGACGAGGTACACAAAGATGGAGAAAGTGGCCTATGCTCTGGTCATGGCGGCCCGGAAGCTCCACCCTTACTTCCAAGCTCACTCCATCCAAGTACTGACCGACCAGCCCTTGAAAACCGTCCTCCACAAGCCCGAGAACTCCGGCCGCTTGGTCAAGTGGTCAATTGAGCTGAGTCAGTACGACATCGGCTATCAGCCCAGGACGGCGATCAAAGTTCAGGCGCTCGCCGAGTTCATCACCGAATGCACCATTTCCGAGCAGCCCAATATCGAAGGCCCAGATCCGACCTGGGAAGTCTATGTTGACGGATCCTCCTGTGAGTCCGGGAGTGGTGTTGGGATCATCCTCCGAGGCCCCGACCAATTCCTCCTTCAATACTCCCTCCGCCTTAACTTTCCGGCCTCCAACAACGAGGCAGAATATGAGGCCATGATCACCGGACTGACCCTAGCAAACCGAGCCAGAGCTAAGCAAATCCGGGCCTTCAGCGATTCTCAACTCGTGGTCAATCAGATCACCGGAGAATACGAGGCCCGTGACGACCGGATGATAAGGTATTTGGCCGTGGTCCGATGACTCCTAGCATCCTTCTACTGCTCCACGGTCGTTAGGGTCCCTAGGGAGCAGAACGCCCAGGCAGACGCATTATCAAAACTCGCTTCTTCCTCCTTCGAGGGTCTCGACCAAACGGTACTCTTAAAGCCAAACATCAATGACCAAGACCAAGAGGCGATGTGTGTACACGGCGGTGCCAGCCCGGACGACTGGACCGCCCCCATTCGAAGATTCCTAATCAATGCCGAGCTTCCTGAAGACCGGGCCAAGGCAAGAAGGGTCAGGATCCGAGCTGAAAGGTTCGTCATGATCGACGACATCCTCTTCAAATGCTCGTACACACTGGCGGACGGGAAGCCGTACCTCCGCTGTCACGCCAATGATGAAGCTAGCTACGCACTGAGAGAGCTTCATGAGGGGATCGGCAGATGCCATATAGGGAGCAGATCACTCGCTCGAAAGGCCCTGAATCAGGGGTACTATTGGCCAACAATGCTGCAAGAGTCCCAAGAACTAGTCAAGAGGTGCGGCCCGTGCCAGAGATTTTCCCCCATCAAGAGGCTGCCTCAAGCCAACCTCCGATCCCTGGCCAGTCCTGCGCCATTCGCCATGTGGGGCATGGACCTTGTGGGCCCGTTCCCCGTAGCCACCGGACAGAGAAAGTTTTTGATAGTCGTCATCGACTATTTCACGAAATGGCTCGAGGACAAGCCACTGTCCCGCATCACCGAGCGCCAAACCCAGCAATTCTTCTGGAAAAACGTCATTTGCCGGTTCGGAATCTCCCAGGTCCTTATCACGGACAATGGGACCCAATTCGCATGTCAAAACTTCCGAAAGTTCTGCGAAGACATATGCGTCCAGCAACGCTTCTCCGCTATATGCCACCCTCAGTCCAACGGCCAAGCGGAAAACACGAACAGACAAATCCTCGACGGACTTAAGAAATGCCTCGACAGTTCCCCCAAGGGGCAATGGGTAGAAGAGCTGCCCAGTGTGCTATGGGCACACCAAACCACCAAGAGGATCCCTACGGGAGAGACACCGTTCAGTTTGACCTATAGGACGGAGGCGGTGATCCCCGTCGAGGTCGGTCTGCCTTCTCCCCGAATCTTGGCCTTCGACGAAGCAGACAACTCATCCGGCCTAAGGGCCAACTGGACCTCGTTGCCGAGGTCAGGGAGAAGTCTTCCATCCAAAGGAGCATCTATCAGCAGTGGATCGAGAGATTTTACAACAAGAAGGTCTGCCCAACGGACATCAAGGCTGGAAACCTCGTGCTACGCAAGTTGTCCGTCTCCGACCCAACGAAGAAGAGGAAGCTGGCCCCCAACTGGGAAGGTCCTTACAGGGTAGCCGAGGCTGTACGCCCCGGCACCTACCGACTGGTGGATATGGAGGGTCGGGCGATCAAGCATCCTGGAATGCTGAGCACCTAATGAAATTTCTAGGAGAGCAGATGTAGGTTTCCTGCTTGGCTAGTGTAAATAATGGTTTTGTAAACTTTCTTATGTAAAAGGCCATTAACGCTTCTCTCTATATGTTTGAAAGGGATCCCTTTTTGTTAAAACACCAAGCACCTCGGTAGGTCCGACCCAATGCCGAACGAAGGGATTGCTTTCTCAAGCTGCGGCACCCGAGTCATCACTCCGGTGCCGGCCCCCCAAGGTCTCGGTAGGTCCGACCCAGTGCCGAGCCAAGGAGTCGCCTTATCGCCCCACGGCACCCAGGATGCCACACCTGGTACCGATCCCCAGTGGATCGACAGGTCCGACCCTCAACTCCTCCACAGTCAATCAGAAAACAATTGCCAGAGCAAAGAGTGGAAAGAAACCCCTTATTCATACTCCCTTATTACTTTAAAAAGAACAAAGACCGTCACATGACCACTCCACTCATCTAAACAGATAGAAATTACTGGCTAAGGGACCTCTTAGGGCCCCTCTGGTCCTACAGAGGGTAATCCCACTCCGACCGAACGGCTGGGAGCACTCTCCTCGTCACGGGGGCCCTTGGGTTCTGCCAAGGTCGACACGTCGACCACAGAGCTCTGGGCGTCAACCGGCCGGGCATGCTCCAGTAGCAGCAATGCCGCGGGAACCCCCTCCGTTCGACGGCCTCCCGAGGAGGATCTCGTCCTCGTCCCAGACATGCCCAACATCGTCTTGTAGCGGTGTATCTCCATCTCCTTCTCCACTATGACGTCACGAAGGAGCCTCTCAGACGAGGGCCGCTGCACCGACGCACTCGACATGGTGTACCCAAGACCGGTGCTTCCGAGGTCTCGATCCACCATTGCCCTCTTCAGCCGGGTCGCCTCTGTGCTCAGGGCCTCGGACTTATCCCGATAATAGTTAAAGGTAGCATCCTGATCGCGAGCCCCCTCGTGGTAGCGGACCAACGTGGACTCCAGGACCTTGATTTTACTCCGGAGCCATGCCACGTCAGAGCGACGAGGATCCACCTCGGGAAGAAGAGCCGTTACCTAAAAGGAAACCAACCACCACTCAAAACACATCGACAAAAGGATCCAGAAAGGTCCGGGGTCAAAATACTTGGCCAAGCAAAAATCCTTTTTTATAAATAAAATTCTTCATACAAAAATGCGGTGGCCAGTCCGCGGTTGGCAAATACAACAAAGAAGAGGAAGAAGACAAAAACAAGGAGGCAAACAACCTAGTTCCCCACCTCTGCGTCGGCCGGGTCCACGGGCGGGTCGGCGGCCGATCCGTCGACCGGTCCCTCACTCTCGTCCCCTTCGGGAGTCTTCGACAGCGGCTCGACGGCCATGTCATAATCGAAGTTGGTCAGGTCGATGGTCGGGTAGAAGTGCCTCACGTGATTGATGGCCTTCTCGTAGACCTCATTCTGGGCCGCAATTACCATGTCCTGGGCCGTCGTCGTCATCACCTCCTTCTCCTTCACAAACTTCTTCTTCAGGGTGCCCATCTTCTTAGCCCATTCGGCCTCCTTGGCCTCGAGCTCGACCTTCAGCTGCTGCTCCCTCTTGTGCGAGCCCTCGAGCTCGACCTTCATCTCCTTCATTTCTTGCTGATACTTGTCCGCCCGTCCCCGCTCCTGCTCCACGGCCTTCTCGTAAAGCCTCTTCACCTGGGCCCCCTCCAGACAAGCCTGCGACAACCAAGAGCTGCTCAGAAAGACTCGCTCCACGAAAAATTTCAAGGGAAAGGGGTCGGCAGACTTACCAGCACGTTCGCCTGCGACATGCACATGAACGCCTCCTCCAGGTGTTACACCCCGCTTTTATTTTATTAAAATGCATTTTTTTTGCACGTATGATGCACGTGCAAATTTTATTCTCATTTGTTATTCTCAATTACAAATTTTTAGCATGCATAAGTTTTAATTAAGCCTTCTTTTGATTCATGGACTTATAGAATAAAATCTAGCCCATTAGGAGAGGAGCCCACTAGATAATCAAATAAATTAATTAGTAATGAACCCATGTAGCAAGCCCATTATTAGAATCACATTTTTAGTTAAACATGTATTAATACATGACAAGTAACAAATATTAGTACACATTTAGAGTTATAGAAATGTGTTCATATTTGTTTGTGCATATGTGCATGCACACACAAATGTATTTGGACCCTTTTGTGGGCTAGGGGTGACCGGTTTTGGAGAGAGGGAGGAGAATAATGGAGAGGTGGAGAGTGGGGAGATGAAGAGATGGGGGTTTTAGGAGTTTAGGACTTGAATGGTTGTATGAATTAATTTGAAGAGTTATTAGGGTTGAATTTTTGCACTTTAGACCCTCCCAAAATCCTATAAATAGAGCCCCCATTTCCTACCTTTATCTTGCACCAAAAACATTATCAAAAGAAAGAAAGAAAGGAAAGAAAGAAAAGAAAGAGAGTGAGGGTCCTTTTGTTTGGAGGAATTGCTAGAGAGAGGAAGCCATTGCTAGAGAAAGGGAGCTTTGCTAGGAGGAGGAGCCTTACTAGGAGGTAGGAATCTTTGGAGCTAGAAGTGGCATTCTCTTATCTTTTCATTGTTCAAGCTTCACAAAAGGTGGGTGTTCTCCTACTTTCTAATTTTTTTGAATGTACATGCTAATAAAAATGAATGAGTAGTTTGGATAAAATAGAATAACTATACTATGATTGTGGTGAGATTAATAGTGAATCATGCTATGTTGACAAATAGATTAACATTGTGTTAGTGGGTGATTTCATTATTTTCTAGTGTAGGATATGTATACAAAAAAAAAGAGTAGTATAAGAAGATATTGTTTGAGAATTATAAGATAAAATTTGTGCTAGTATATCATGTTTTGAATGAGGATGATTTTGTTGTGATATCATGCTAATTAAAAAGAAGAATTTCTTTATACCATGAATCATGTTAATGTGATTGCAATCTTTGTACTTGTTGAGTATGTGGGAATTTTAGTGATAAATATCATATGATAAACATGCTTTATGATTTATTGACTAAGAAAGAAGAAAGTAAAATTTTGTTATTATTGACATATGTATATTTTTTATTGTTACTTTTGGAAAATAATAATTTGTTCATGAAAGAGATTTTGTAAAATTCTTATGATTTGAGACTTGTTGGCATGCTATAAATTCCCAATTTGTATAAGAGAAATTAAACAATTTTTTTTTTTTTCATTCAAGTTTTGAGAAATGCAAGTTTATGTGTAAATTGAAAAGAAGAGTTAAAATAAAGAATTATTACTATGAACAATGTTAGAATACTCGTAAATCAAGGTATGTCAAATGTGTGATATGTATGAGAAATTGTTAAAGAATGCTATATTTCGACATATGATTAGAGATATGATGAAAAAGAAAAGAGAAGGAAATAATTTTTTATGAAGTATGTTGACATATGTCAAAAAATACATTTTTCTTTTGTATGAAAGGAATTCTTTGATTCTTAACACAAATTTTTATTTGTAGGATGTTGGGCATAAACTAGCTTTTAGGAAAGCATGATTTTAATTTTCGAGTTTGAAAAGAAATGTAAATTTTGTAAAGAAAGGAAATAATCTTGTTTTCTTAAAATGAGATATATGCTAAAAAAAAATAAGTTTGGACTTGTTGATTATTATTTAAGATTTCCTTTTAGTCCAAAGAGAAGTTTATTCCAATATCCTAAAGGATTGGATTATTGGGTAAACAAGTTTTGTTAAAAAGAAACAATTTCAGAAAAGTATGGACAAAAGTATACAAATACAACTCTTAGACAGAAATCACATTTGGACTTACTAGTTAGCCAGTGAGCACCTCTTATAATAGATTTTGGGTTCAAATCTTGATAGCCATCTTTTATATTTTTTTCTTCATTCAATTAAATTACCAAATCTGTACTAATGTATAAAAGGAATTTCGGTTGCTATATTTGACAAAAGTCCATATGGACTAAATGGCTAGTGGGCTCGGGTTAGGTGCTGGCTATGTTTGCCGTAGGTCTAGGGTTCAAAACCCATGCCTCACATTTGTTTTTTTTGGGGGTTTTACTCATGAATGTTTATTTTTAATTGGAATTAAACTTTAGTATTAATATAAAATGAAGTGGAAATATTAAGAGATAGTTTCCTTGTATATTTTTGAAGTATAAAAAGGAATAAAATTTTGAGAATAGCACTTTGTGGTGAAGAAAAGGAAAGTAGTATTTTGTGAATTGTTCTTCTAAAAGAAATTACTCTTGTATCTTATTAAAAAAAAAATTATGATGAATTGAAACATTGTGACAACTTAGATTTGTTATAACAATTCATGTGGTGAAATTTGTGTTCTTGAAATGCATGTTTGTTTAAAAAGAACATGAATCAATAAATAGATCATGAATAGTGTGGAGACTATGTTTATTTTGTGAATAAGTTGAAGATAAGAATATTTAAGTTTAAGACATGTTTATTGAAGGGTATATGTACCCATATTTCTTGTACATGAAAATTTATGATTTAGAGTTAGTAAGACCTCGGTACCGGCATTATTGAAAGAAAGGATTTGAGAAATGACTTGGAGATATGGCTAAGGAGCCTTTTGTTGATTAAGTCCGATAGGAGGTAAAACTAATTCTTTGAATGGAAATTATTCATGTCTTGAACTTAAGAAAATTTTGGCACATAAGTGAAGACGTAGTAAACTTAGTGAAACGTAAGTGGGGTGCTCTATATAGTCGGCGGTGGACTCCAAGACTATAGACCCAGTTGGTGGACTGAGGTTGCCCTGTGGGAGACGGATTATTATATTTTAATCCGGGACTATGAGGACGGGTCGGCGGTGGACTCCAAGATTTTGAGTAGTCGGACGGATGAGTTTTGTGTTTACCGTCTCCAATGTATATATATATACTGGGCTAGAGGGTCACATACGGGACGATTCGCACGATGTGGAATCTGTTATAACAGCCGGCGGTGGACTCCAAGGTTGGGATTCAAATTCGTAGAATAGTCTGAACTTTGTTTTGCTACCGGGTAGTTTTCATGGCGAGGGATCGAGCCCTTTATTGTGGAGAACGTAGGCACTTGCCCTCGGACCTATGTAGTATGGGATGCATAGAATCCGAACAAGTGTGCATTAGTATCATCCTAGTGTAGAATGGTATGCATTAGGCATTAAGACATGACATACACTTATGTTTAGAATAATCACTTTTGACACTTTATATGTTCATTCAATCTTTTTGTGATTTGTTAAAGTATGAGATCGTTATACTATTCCCGGCATAGAGAGGATAGCCGTGTATAACATTTCGTCAGTTGTAAATAACTGACGAGCCCACAGATTAACATGCAGGTAATGGACTATTCATGGAGTTATAAAGTGGATATGCTGTTGCTGTTTAGAAGTTAAAGATGTTGCAAATGATGTTAAAGTTATACAAGTTGTATTTCATTGTTGTAATCTTTTAGTCTTCCGCTGTGTAAAAGCCAAGTGTAAAGGAACTCTGATGTATTGTGAATGAAAAGTTTTAAACTCCTTGTAAAATTGTACGAAGTGAAGTAAAGATCCTGTGAAATCTCGAATTTATCCTTATTTGAAATTCGGGGTGTTACTGATGGTATCAGAGCTAGGTTCACAAGTAGTACAAGTTTATAAGGAACGATAAAAAGGGACGATAAATTTGGGAACAAGCTAAAAGAGTCCTTCTGTCAACCGGGTGTAAACAGCCCTAAGCGACACGGTATTTAAGCGTCTTCGGACCACCGCTAGCTGGGAACCGACTCCTACAGCTAACCCAAGTAAATCAGAACTTGATAGACTAAAGATTTGTTTAGGAAGAGTAGTAAGATCATTAACTATAGTCTAGAACCCGTGACACCTTATTGAGTAGTTACGATATTATTCCTACAGACACTAGAGTGTGAGTTTCAGTCAATAGAGATTTAAATGTAAGTGATTTACATTTGTGTTGCTCTATGCACTGATGTTTTCTCTTTCTTTTGGATGGCTGGAGTCGTGAATGAAGTTGTTATTGAACTTGCATTCAATTTTATTCATGATGTTCTCCTTGTATACATGAGAGTGTATGCGAGCACATTTTCCCCTGGGTATCAGAGTGGCGCAGTGGAAGCGTGGTTGGCTTGGACCGTCATTCATGATACCTTACACACTTCCCTCTCAAATTATTTTTGTAGATCATTATAATGTTACTTTCTACATATTCAATATTTTTCAAATAAATATTTTCTTATGTTATTAAATCATTTGAATACTTATTATTTATCTATTTTCCTTAGTCTTGATATTTTAAACTTGTTTTTCAAACTTAAAATTTTGTCTTTCATGTATTTATGTCACTTTATGTTTACCCGTTTATATCTACTCTTACTTTACGTATTTTGTCAAGTTGCTGTTTATTAAATTAATATTGCAACCAATATTTTCTTCATTTATTATTTTGAATTTTTCGTATGAAATTTTCTTATGTGCACTCATTTTATATGATTTGATTTATATGATACTATCCTATATGTTTTTAACAAGATTGAAATTTTCTACCTATATAAATATGACCTACCATTTTTGTTTTTATTTGTTTACATTCGGTACTATTATTGCATATTTGTTTTGATATATACATTTTTACTATTAATCGCTACTCATTACTTTTATAGTTTTACATTGCACATACTCACTATTTATACATTATCTTTTCTCAAATTTTAACTGTCTTCACACTCTTAGTTATTACCTATATCTTTCCAATGATTTCTATATATATCATATATTTCGATATTATACATATCATTTTACCATCATCTAATTACTACATTAATATTTTTTCACATACTTGTTTATGTCTATTGTCCTAATTTGCTGTACTATATAATTATTGTTTTCAATTGTGTTTTCATCTCGTGTATGTGCTTTACACTATTTTGTCTTAATGTTATAAATTATTTTCATCACTACAAAATTTTGTATATTCACAAAGTATTTCAACGTATGCTTTCTATTTTTTTTCAAATTGTGTGTATAATTATTATAGTTACCTTACAAACTATTTTATTAATTGGTATACAAAGTCATTCTATGTTATCTATACTTTCAACCAAGTCTCATTTCCATTTATTTTGCCAAACTCTTATTCAATGGTCTCGTTTTAAATTGTTAATTCAATTTCGTTATACACTTTGCAAATTTTCTACAGTTTATTACATTGAGTGACTACTTCGCCACATTGTTTTCCGAACTACTTCGAAATTAACAAATCGACTTTTCCATTTTATCCAATAGTTTACCTAATATTAATTGTATACGAAAATTTCTCTCAAACTATTCTATCTCTTGTCACATTTCAGTTCTTATGCCATTTTCCTAATTTTCTTGTCCGGTCTTGTAACATCTTAATATTCATACTTTTCTTATAAAGAGTTTGTCTTGTTTATTGCATATACTACATTTATTTTTCTTAAAGTTGCAGTTTTCTAAATACAAATATTTTTTGTGACATGTACAAAATACAATCTTTACCCTAGCGAGTTTCGAGGACGGAACTAATCTAAGGGGGGGAGTGTAACACCCCGCTTTTATTTTATTAAAATGCATTTTTTTGCACGTATGATGCACGTGCAAATTTTATTCTCATTTGTTATTCTCAATTATAAATTTTTAGCATGCATAAGTTTTAATTAAGCCTTCTTTTGATTCACGGACTTATAGAATAAAATCTAGCCCATTAGGAGAGGAGCCCACTAGATAATCAAATAAATTAATTAGTAATGAGCCCATGTCGCAAGCCCATTATTAAAATTACATTTTTAGTTAAACATGTATTAATACATGACAAGTAACAAATATTAGTACACATTTAGAGTTATAGAAATGTGTTCATATTTGTTTGTGCATGTGTGCATGCACACACAAATGTATTTGGACCCTTTTGTGGGCTAGGGGTGACCGGTTTTGGAGAGAGGAAGGAGAATAATGGAGAGGTGGAGAGTGGGGAGATGAAGAGATGGGGGTTTTAGGAGTTTAGGACTTGAATGGTTGTATGAATTAATTTGAAGAGTTATTAGGGTTGAATTTTTGCACTTTAGACCCTCCCAAAATCCTATAAATAGAGCCCCCATTTCCTACCTTTATCTTGCACCAAAAACATTATCAAAAGAAAGAAAGAAAGGAAAGAAAGAAAAGAAAGAGAGTGAAGGTCCTTTTGTTTGGAGGAATTGCTAGAGAGAGGAAGCCATTGCTAGAGAAAGGGAGCTTTGCTAGGAGGAGGAGCCTTACTAGGAGCTAGGAATCTTTGGAGCTAGAAGTGGCATTCTCTTTTCTTTTCATTGTTCAAGCTTCACAAAAGGTGGGTGTTCTCCTACTTTCTAATTTTTTTGAATGTACATGCTAATAAAAATGAATGAGTAGTTTGGATAAAATAGAATAACTATACTATGATTGTGGTGAGATTAATAGTGAATCATGCTATGTTGACAAATAGATTAACATTGTGTTGGTGGGTGATTTCATTATTTTCTAGTGTAGGATATGTATACAAAAAAAAAAAGTAGTATAAGAAGATATTGTTTGAGAATTATAAGATAAAATTTATGCTAGTATATCATGTTTTGAATGAGGATGATTTTGTTGTGATATCATGCTAATTAAAAAGAAGAATTTCTTTATACCATGAATCATGTTAATTTGATTGCAATCTTTGTACTTGTTGAGTATGTGGGAATTTTAGTGATGAATATCATATGATAAACATGCTTTATGATTTATTGACTAAGAAAGAAGAAAGTAAAATTTTGTTATTATTGACATATGTAAATTTTTTATTGTTACTTTTGGAAAATAATAATTTGTTCATGAAAGAGATTTTGTAAAATTCTTATGATTTGAGACTTGTTGGCATGCTATAAATTCCCAATTTGTATAAGAGAAATTAAACAATTTGTTTTTTTCATTCAAGTTTTGAGAAATGCAAGTTTAGTGTAAATTGAAAAGAAGAGTTTAACTAAAGAATTATTACTATGAACAATGTTAGAATACCCGTAAATCTAGGTATGTCAAATGTGTGATATGTATGAGAAATTGTTAAAGAATGCTATATTTCGACATATGATTAGAGATATGATGAAAAAGAAAAGAGAAGGAAATAATTTTTTATGAAGTATGTTGACATATGTCAAAAAATATAATTTTCTTTTGTATGAAAGGAATTCTTTGATTCTTAACACAAATTTTTATTTGTAGGATATTGGGCATAAACTAGTTTTTAGGAAAGCATGATTTTAATTTTCGAGTTTGAAAAGAAATGTAAATTTTGTAAAGAAAGGAAATAATCTTGTTTTTTTTAAATGAGATATATGCTAAAAAAAAATAAGTTTGGACTTGTTGATTATTATTTAAGATTTCCTTTTAGTCCAAAGAAAAGTTTATTCCAATATCCTAAAGGATTGGATTATTGGGTAAACAAGTTTTGTTAAAAAGAAACAATTTCAGAAAAGTATGGACAAAAGTATACAAATACAACTCTTAGACAGAAATCACATTTGGACTTACTGGTTAGCCAGTGAGCACCTCTTATAATAGATCTTGGGTTCAAATCTTGATAGCCATCTTTTATATTTTTTTCTTCATTCAATTAAATTACCAAATCTGTACTAATGTAAGAAAGGAATTTCGGTTGCTATATTTGACAAAAGTCCATATGGACTAAATGGCTAGTGGGCTCGGGTTAGGTGCTGGCTATGTTTGCCGTAGGTCTGGTGTTCAAAACCCATGCCTCACATTTGTTTTTTTGGGGGGTTTTACTCATGACTGTTTATTTTTAATTGGAATTAAACTTTAGTATTAATATAAAATGAAGTGGAAATATAAAGAGATAGTTTCCTTGTATATTTTTGAAGTATAAAAAGGAATAAAATTTTGAGAATAGCACTTTGTGGTGAAGAAAAGGAAAGTAGTATTTTGTGAATTGTTCTTCTAAAAGAAATTACTCTTGTATCTTATTAAAGAAATTTTGATGATGAATTGAAACATTGTGACAACTTAGATTTGTTATAACAATTCATGTGGTGAAATTTGTGTTCTTGAAATGCATGTTTGTTTAAAAAGAACATGAATCAATAAATAGATCATGAATAGTGTGGAGACTATGTTTATTTTGTGAATAAGTTGAAGATAAGAATATTTAAGTTTAAGACATGTTTATTAAAGGGTATATGTACCCATGTTTCTTGTACATGAAAATTTATGATTTAGAGTTAATAAGACCTCGGTACCGGCATTATTGAAAGAAAGGATTTGAGAAATGACTTGGAGATATGGCTAAGGAGCCATCTCGTATTTGTTGATTAAGTCCGATAGGAGGTAAAACTAATTCTTTGAATGGAAATTATTCATGTCTTGAACTTAAGAAAATTTAGGCACATAAGTGAAGACGTAGTAAACTTAGTGAAACATAAGTGGGGTGCTCTATATAGTCGGCGGTGGACTCCAAGACTATAGACCCAGTTGGTGGACTGAGGTTGCCCTGTGGGAGATGGATTATTATATTTTAATCCTGGACTATGAGGACGGGTCGGCGGTGGACTCCAAGATCTTGAGTAGCCGGACGGATGAGTTTTGTGTTTACCGTCTCCAATGTATATATATATATATATATATATATATATACTTGGCTAGAGGGTCACATACGGGACGATTCGCACGATGTGGAATCTGTTATAACAGCCGGCGGTGGACTCCAAGGCTGGGATTCAAATTCGTAGAATAGTCTGAACTTTGTTTTGCTACCGGGTTGTTTTCATGGCGAGGGATCGAGCCCTTTATTGTGGAGAACGTAGGCACTTGTCCTCGGACCTATGTAGTATGGGATGCATAGAATCCGAACAAGTGTGCATTAGTGTCATCCTAGTGTAGAAAGGTATGCATTAGGCATTAAGACATGACATATACTTATGTTTAGAATAATCACTTTTGACACTTTATATGTTTATTCAATCTTTTTGTGATTTGTTAAAGTATGAGATCGTTATACTATTCCCGGCATAGAGAGGATAGCCGTGTATAACATTTCGTCAGTTGTAAGTAACTGACGAGCCCACAGATTAACATGCAGGTAATGGACTATTCATGGAGTTATAAAGTGGATATGCTGTTGCTGTTTAGAAGTTAAAGATGTTGCAAATGATGTTAAAGTTATACAAGTTGTATTTCATTGATTGTAATCTTTTAGTCTTCCGCTGTGTAAAAACCAAGTGTAAAGGAACTCTGATGTATTGTGAATGAAAAGTTTTAAATTTCTTGTAAAATTGTACGAAGTGAAGTAAAGATCCTGTGAAATCTCGAATTTATCCTTATTTGAAATTCGGGGTGTTACACCAGGGTTTCGCTGCTCATAGTTTGATGGTCCTCGGGAGTTGCCAGCTTCTCCACCACCTCGATGGCGTTGGGCCTGTGGGTTAGGCTGTCCCCTCCCCGTATCGACCAATCCGGCGCCCATGGCTGCTGCACCTCCTCACCCACAATGTTCCCTGCCTCGGCTCGGAGCGGAGGGACCTTCCCCTTGCCACGATCAGCCACCTTGGCCGGACCCGGGCTCAGTGGGGCAGCCACCTCCTTGCCCACGTCCGAGCGCACCCTCTTCGCCTTCGGTTCGCCAGGAACCTCGGAGACGACCTGGGACGACTCCCTCGTCCTCTTCGCTTAGCCCCCCTCATCGGCCTTCTGCTTCTTTAGGGCGAGCCTCCTAGCCTTGATCGATTCTGGGTCCATACCTGCAAGAAGACCTATTAAGGACAATGAGCACAAAAGAACACCAAAAAAAGAAAAATGAAACGACTATATACTAGACTCGGCCGGGCTCAGTCCGACGCTGGCCAGGTGACCCTCCGTCACCCTCGACCAGCTGATGCTGTGCCCCAGACGGAGGCACTCGACGTGTCTCCACTCCTCGGCGGACAGATCCTTCTGCCTCGGCGCTTTGAAGTTCGGTTTATAAAAGTTCCAGCGGGTGGGGATGTCCCAGGGTTCCGCGCTCCGGATCATGAAGTATTTCCTTTTCCTCTCCTTAATAGAGTCTGGATGGACGTGGACTACCTTCCCCCGACTCCGAGGAGAGATATAGAAGATCCCCTCGGACTCCCCTGACGAGCTTATCCCCAGCATTGCACGGAACACGTTCAAACGAAGCGGCACCTTCCTCTCCTCACAAAGCAGCACGAAGCATACCATCTGCTTCCACGAGTTCGGCCCGTACTGTATCGGAGCCAGAGACGCCCAATTGAGCACCTCCCGGATAAATGGATGGATCGGCAGCCTCAGCCCGGAACCGAACGCATCTTCAGGAAAAATGCAGTACCACTCCGGTAGTGGGTCGGTGGGACGGAGGCTTGGGCTCGGCATCATCAGCTCATAACCGGACCCGATGTGGAAGGACAACTGAATAACCTCTAGATCACCTGCCTCCAGGATCGACGGCAGCGCATCCATCCTTATCTTCTTTCGACTCGACGATGTCGGAGGTCGGGCCGAGCACCAGGGCAGCCTTCTCACGAAGGCACGACGGCTCGCCAACGCCCTTGCCGGCCCATAAACCCTCGCCAGTCCGAGGTCATGCCGAGCACCAGGGCAGCCTTCTCACGAAGGCACAACGGCTCGCCATCACCCTCACCGACCTATAAACCCTCGTCAACCCGAGGCCAGGCCGAACACCAGGGTAGATTCCTCGCAAGGGCCCGATGGACCTACGTCGGCCCGTCACTACGATGCTCCGAGGCCAAGACTGACCCCGCTCTCGACATAATGCCTCCCCCCGATAAAGAGGGTCTGACTTCGGCCTCCGAGCCCTACTCCGCGTCAGCACCGGTCCCAAGGGCCTCTGGAAAACCTCTCCCATTTTTCTCCATGACCAAAACTACTCCTCCACGGCTAACTCTCGCATCCCCGCAGGAGTGGGGGGCTTGTGAGGTAGGATAAAAATGACCCGAGACCCAGCCAAGGCCCAGGATTGCTTCCACTCAAAAGCACGTCAGCTCGGCCCCGGGCCGTCACACGGTCGGGGCATAGCCGATAAGTCGCCCCCACAAAACCGGCCGCTTCGTTCTGACGATCCGTACCGGCCTTCGGTCTCCGACCCTCGACGGTCCCGCAGACCTCCCATCAGCCTAGTAAGAATGGAAGATGACCTGGCGCCACCTAGGCCATCCGATTCTCCCAGAGGCACAAAGACCCCACGATCCGCCATGTCAGCCCCAAAACCGTCTAGGGTCTACCACAAAAGAGACGAATGGAGGTGTATACTTGTCTACCACAAAAACAGATCACTACCACAAACTCGTCTACCAGTTTTTTATAGGTCCACCTCAGTCTTTAGTCTAGACCAAGGAAGGTGCGTACGTAATATTGAAATTTTCGATAAAATCCAGTTATGATAATTAAATTAGAAAATGTTCGAAATAATAGTCTTCACCTACCTACGTACTTCCATTAACACCATGCATCCTTTAATATCCTTTCTCTCTTCTATTCTGTATATATATTTGTATATTTAGACGAGGCTTCGTAGCTTACTTCGCTCTCACTATTAAGTTATTATACTTTCAACTTAATCTATATATGGCAAAGTTCTCTGTACTACTTGGATTGGCAGTAGTCTTGTTGTTCCTTGGATGTGTTAACACCGCTCCCATCAACTGTACGTACTCTCTCTCTATATCTCTCTCACATCTGTGTACAGTATAACTACACTTTTCTTTTTGCTAGAAATAAAAGAGAGAAAAAACATTAAAATATATAATTAGCGGTGTAGAATTTTTTTAACATGAGATAATTTCTTCGATTCCCTTTTCGAAAATGAAAGAGATATTTACCATGCATGCCATTTACTTAAAGAAAAGCTGTTAACATATACGCAAAGAGATTAACTTAATTTGCTGATTAATTAGCAACTGATTCACTATCAATTAAACTTTTTGATTGTCTTACTCAATGTTGATCCAGATCCCGCTTTGCGTCCAGATCGCCCAGTATTTCCAAAACCGCCTGGTAAGCTGTTAACATATACGCAAAGAGATTAACTTAATTTGCTGATTAATTAGCAACTGATTCACTATCAATTAAACTTTTTGATTGTCATACTCAATGTTGATCCAGATCCCGCTTTACAACCTCACCTTTGTACAGTATTTATACGGTGTCGAGGAGCTCCAATACTCCCTGGTATCCCTTTTCCCGGACATCCATGTCCACCCCCGATTTGCTAGGAGGAGAGAATAACCGGGGGGGGGGGGGGGGGTTTACTGAATTCCTAGTAAAATTTTAGGGTTTTATTTTATTTTTATATCAAATGTATTTGAGTGATATTTGAGCGAGAAGAGAATCACTCCAATGAGAAAAGAGATAACTTTGTAATTAAGACCCAATTATGTGTAATTAATAAATCTTGATTATCATTAACTGAAAAGCTTGATAGTCATTAATTATCCCTACAAATTGTTACAGCGTTAGATGCACAACATGACAGTACAGTATAGCTATATAAATGAAAAGTATTTTGATGTAAGATTTTTTTTGCTGCAGTGCAAGAACCAAAACAGACTCTTAAGCATAAAAATTCAATTCACTTTTTTAGTGCAGTTTTCAGATTTTTGATTGTTAATGAAGATCCTAACTTCCAAATTATAAAGCTTGCATCCATTATTTTTAATGAAAATTTCAAAAGTCATCACCATATAATAAAACTCTAAATTCCAAAATTATCTATCAAACAAGATTCTAAATGCATGTTATTGGCTTAAGAATTTTCTTGTTGTATGTCCGAAATTGGTAAAATTTTGGGGATATTTGATAATATATATCTCTGTGTCGTGTTAGATAAAAACAAATATATATGTAGTCGTATATGTGAAGTATGTAACTTATATATAAATATAATCTGTATCACAATACCATATATGTAATTCATAAAATATTGTTTACAACTCAAATATGTGGTTGTGTCGGAATCAAAATCTGCAGAAAGAATGAAAGGTTCTATCAAAAAAAATTACATATGACACATACATTTGTATGTATCGATATAATCACAATTCAAACACACAATTACAAACAAAAAACTACATTTGTAAAACATATATATATGATCAAACAATGACACACACGTGTACAAGTATAACTAAATTACACAATAAGTAAAACTTAAAAGAAAAACGTACATTACACCTAGTTATATTGACCTTGTGATATGATCATCTTGTACCCTCTCAGAACTTATATGTAACCTATAAGGCGAGTGTTACATTCAGCCATTATTTTGGCTATATATTTAGTTTATTCGGGGCCTTATTAGTTGGGCTAATTTATTCAAAAAAATGCTAAAATATTTACCACTTTTAGTGTAATATCTTCATACTACTATACACTCAAGAATGTATTAATTGCTTGATGCAAAAATGTAAATAACTTACACCATTTTGTCACGTACTAGAAATGTGCAGCATTCATTTACGCAATTTCATGAACATGTATTATGCAACAAAAATAAGTTGATTATCAAATATGCAACAAATTAAGTTCAATTAATTAACCTTTAAAAAGTAGGTTTAATATACGAAATTAAATTTCATTCATTTTACTCTCTATATGAAAAAGGAAAACGTCGAGAGGGAAATATTTTTATTAAAAACAAAAAACTAAAAACAAGCGCAATTGTTTGGGTGGCCCAAAGTTCAAATGTATGACACCGGGGAATTTTTTTGGCAAATATGGATGGTACCGGTGCTTGTTTATTAGAGCATTTGTATTCGTTTGCCATTTATTCAAATTTTTCAAAACTTGGAAGAGAAAAAAAAAAGCGTTGTAGTCGTTGACCATTTACCCAAAAATTGGATTTCACCGCTACAGTAGTCTGTTATATCTGGCAAACGAAATGGCAATTGCCAAAATATAGCTAACGAAAGATAATTTTTCGTTCGTTCGATCGGACGAAATATTATTTTTCATCTGAGAGATTTTTTTTTCACGCGTACTCATCGTACTAGGAATTATTCCCCGTCCCTTAATTTTTTTAAACGGTCGGACAAGACCGTTCCATTTAAAAAAAACAAAAACATCTCAAACGTTCAAACTTTATATCCCATTCTAGGATCCAGGTAAGTTTTGTGATTTTTTTTCTTTTTGGCCATGGGTTTAAATGTCACTATCACAAGATTTAATTAATTTTTTAAGGTTTTTTTTTAGGTTTTTTTTTTAAAACTTTATTTACCGTCCGATCTATTTGGATTTCGAAAAAAAAATCAAATTTTGACTAAAAACAACTACAAACCAAAGCTATTTTTGCTATTTGCCAAATACCTAAAATTTAACTTTAACGACTACAGATGCTCTTAGCGAAGAGACTTGCGTCTAATATATCAATCAATCGAACTTAATTAGATAGTAAGAAATGAAGTATGGACTTTTCCATGCAAGAGGTTGTAAAGAAAGGTCAGGGGTCCTCATTGTTTATACTTTTCCATGCAAACTGATCATAATCTCATCTAAATCAGTTTTTACAATATATGCTATGCTATATTGGGCTTACAAAACAATGGACCCAATGGACCCAATATACTAATAAAAGGACATTGTAATATATAATATCCAACACCCCCCCTCAAGTTGGAGCATGGAGGTCACAAATGCCCAACTTGCGAAGTATGGGATCAAACTGCTGCCACCCCAGTGGCTTAGTGAAGATATCCGCCAATTGGGAAGTAGTCGAGACATGAGAAGCCACTATAGTGCCATCCAATATGGTATCCCTGATAAAATGCAAATCCACCTCAATGTGCTTACTGCGCTCGTGAAAAACTGGGTTATGTGCCAGATGCAATGCAGACTGGCTGTCGCAATAAACCTGCATCGGACCCTCCTGCTGTATCCCAAAACAAGACAATAACCCCTCAACCACTTCAGCTCACAGATAACAGCTGCGAGTGATCGATACTCAGCCTCAGCGGAAGAACGTGCAACAGTCGGTTGTCTCTTGGTCTTCCAAGAGATAGGAGAAGAACCAAGAAAAACCAACCACCCAGTAGTAGATCTCCTAGTAGTGGGGCAGCTCGCCCAATCAGAATCACACCAGCCAGTAAGACCAAGCTCCGAATCAGATCTCAGAAGAATCCCCTGCCCTGGAGAATTCTTCAAATACCGTACCACCCTCAAAGCGGCCTGCCAATGATCCTCAAGTGGATGCTGTAAAAACTGAGATAAAATGTGGACTGCATAAGCCAAATCAGGTCGAGTAAAAGACAAATAAATCAATCTCCCAACCAATCGACGATAAGCCTCGCCATCTGCCAAAGGAGAACTGCTGGACTTTGCTAACTTATGATTAGGCTCCATAGGAAAACTAGCAAGTCTAGACCCCAACAATCCACACTCAGAAATGATATCCAAAGCATACTTCCTCTGACACAAAGAAATACCCTCAGGTCCTCGAGCAACCTCAATCCCAAGAAAATACTTTAGCACCCCAAGATCCTTCATGTGGAAACATGAGCTCAGATATGTCTTGAAGCTAGCCAAAGCATCTGAATCACTCCCAGAAATAATGAGATCATCCACATAAATCAACACATGCAACTCAACTTTCTCTTTCCGATAGGAAAAGAGAGAATAATCAGATTGGGACTGAGAAAAACCATAAGACAATAGGGCAGAAGTAAGTTTGGCAAACCAACAACGCGGTGCCTGTTTCAGTCCATATAGGGACTTACGCAAGCGACACACCTTGTTGGGTTTACCAGACTCAAAACCTGGAGGCATCCTCATATACACCTCCTCTGTCAAATCCCCGTGAAGAAAGGCATTGTGCACATCCATCTGATGCAACATCCATCCCCTGACAGCAGCAACAGCTAAGAAAGTACGAACAGAAGTCATCTTAGCTACAGGTGCAAAGGTCTCAGAGTAATCAATACCTTCCACCTGGTGGTTACCAAATACAACCAGTCTGGCCTTTAGTCGCTCAACACTGCCATCCGAATTGTACTTGATCTTATAAACCCACCTGCTGCCCAACGCCTTCTTCCCGGGCGGCAAGTCTGAAAGAGTCCAAGTCCCACTATCCTCCAGTGCCTGAATCTCTCTCTGCATGGCCTGTCGCCACCCCTCATCCTGAGAAGCCTGGCGATAAGAGGTGGGCTCAACACCGGCAGTAACAGCTGCAAGAAAGTCTCGATGTCCAGTAGAAAACAGATCATAACTCAGATAGTGTGAAATAGGATACAGAGTACCTGAGGAAGTCGAGGAGCTAGGTGAACAGAGGCGAAGAGGGGTAATGTAATCATCAAGACGTGTCGGGCGAGCTTTGGTCCTCAAACCTCTACCCAAAACAGGCGGTGCGGAAACTACAGGGGTCGATGTAGCAACATCCAAAACTCCAGTGCCCGAAACAGAAGAACCCGAAACATCAGGGGCCGAGTGTGCAATATCGGGACCGCCGACGTCACTACTGCCAGGTATGATGTCATTGCTGACGTCAGCAGTGACGTCGGCAGCTTGGTCAGCTGTGACGTCGGCAGCAATGACGTGGGTAGGCCGTGCAACCTCAACATCCTCATCTCCAAAATAATCTACAAATGGACCCCTAATGTTTCCACCAGTTTCTAATTGCACCCCCGGAAATTCATTTTCATAAAATTTCACATCCCGAGACACAAAAAGTTCACGAGACTCAACATCCAACAATTTCCATCCTTTCTTATCTAAGGGGTAACCCACAAAAATACATTTTCTGCTCCTACTAGCAAATTTATCCCGCTTGGATTGTAGATCAAAAGAGTAACATAAACATCCAAAAGCCCGCAAATTACCATATGAAGGTGGCTTCCCATACAACATCTCATAGGGCGACTTAAATGACACAATTCGGGAAGGCAATCTATTAATCAAGTAGCATGCAGCCAGTACACATTCACCCCAATAATCCACAGGCAAACCACTTTGGAACAATAAAGCACGAGCTATATTCAAAATATGTCTATGTTTGCGTTCGACCCTTCCATTTTGTTGTGGTGTACCCACACATGAAGTCTGAAAAACTATCCCATGCTCAGAAAAATAAGGTTTCATACAATTAAACTCAGTTCCATTATCACTCCTAACACGACAAATATCAACACCAAATTGTCGTTTCACCATAGAAATAAATTTAATAAACATGGAACACACTTCAGTTTTGTCAGATAATAACATAACCCAAACAGCTCTACTATAGTCATCAACCAATGTCAAAAAATACCGAGCCCCAGAAACAGAGGCAACTCGATACGGACCCCAGAGATCACAATGTATCAATTCAAACATGTGAGTAGCTTGGCTATCACTATCAATAAAAATATCCCTAGTCTGCTTTGCCTTATGGCAAATGTCACACGCATTAGGTAAAGACAAACTAGTACCACTAGCAAAAGGTAAATGTCGCATAACTCCATCAGAAGGGTGTCCCAATCTGCTGTGCCAAACACCTAAATCTGCTTCTCTCAAAGCTTGCAATCTCTGATGAAATGTCTCTGACATGGCACGCCAGATGTACAAACCCCCTTTGCGTTCACCAGCTCCAATCGCTTTCCTCGTACTTGGGTCCCGTATAACACACAAATCACGAGTAAAGGTAATATCACAGGTCCGATCATCCACCAAACGTGCAACAGAAATCAGATTGCATGTCAAATTAGGTACATACAGCACATCCTTCAACACCATATCACCAGATAAAACCACTCTACCACGAATACGGGAATCAATAATAGTTCCATCAGGCAAAATCACAGGATTCGAATCACCCACAAAACAATCTACTAAAAATGGTAAATGACCAGTAGCATGTATAGAAGCACCCGAATCAATAATCCAATCAACAGGAAAAGACTTACCCATAAGGGAAGAAATAAGGGAGGTAGTAGCAACATCACCACCACCTCCATAGCTTCCACTTCTCGATCCGCCACCGTTGAACCCGTATCTACCTCCACCACCACGTCCCCCTCCGTAACCGCCTCCACCACGGTCTCCACCGCCTCCGTCACCGTGAACGAAGTCGCCGTTGGGGCCGGTGACGTCGACGGCCTTGGTGCGACCGTCCTCGCCCTCGGAGATGGTGAACTCGACGGGTTCGCCCTCGGCGAGGGAGCGGTAGCCCTCGGATTTGATGGAGGACTGGTGAACGAAGAGGTCCTCGCCGCCGTCGTCGGGGGTGATGAATCCGAACCCCTTGGTTCCGTTGAACCACTTCACCGTCCCCATGACCCGATCTTGCGCCATTGAAACGATAATCCTAGGAGAGAGAAAACCCCTGAATCCGATCCCCTTTCTCTCTCCCTCTCCCTCTCAATTTTTGAGGAAGAAGATGTAAGAAACCCTAACCCTAGACATTAGAGGCTCTGATACCATGTAGAATTTTGTGAATCCCTTAATCTCATCTAAATCAGTTTTTACAATATATGCTATGCTATATTGGGCTTACAAAACAATGGACCCAATGGACCCAATATACTAATAAAAGGACATTGTAATATATAATATCCAACAGTTGTTTAAAATATGAAGAAATCTTTTTAAACTACTATTTTAACTCGAAAATATATGAAAACTTTTCAATAAAACCCTAAAAGTTTGGATAATTTTGAAATAAAATGTTTTGGTGGAAGATATACAGTTACATTTCGACATGAATTATTTTTCTAACATAGTTACTGTTTATATCCAAATCTTGCAATTCAGTGTATAAATGAACTATTTCTACATTGTACTGAAACTTCTCTATCACTACTTTCTTCATAAAGACACTCAAATCAATATTACACTCAAATATACTTAATGGGCTTATTTAAAAAATTTCATCATCAACTCTCTCCTTAGTTGCTTCCCCACAATGTCTCACTCCAATTGTATGTCACAGTGTTCTCTTTCATTGCTGTTACTGCATAAATAAGCCAAACAATTTTGAAGGGTACCCTAGTAATAAAATTCAAATTGGTTTTGCTTTTTTTTGGAACTTCAGGTATTCCAAGAAAGTTGCTAATGCTGGGTGACACTAAGTTCCCCAAAGAGCTGGCCAGCGTAATAGGGGGTAGGGCAGGGGATCAGAAACGGAGGGGGCCCTACATTCCTCCATGGCCGCCGCAACCCAATGGAAACCGTCCTCAAAATGCGCCTCCAGTTCCAGGCGCAAACTCTTGAGATTCTGGCAATCAAACTTTTACATCAACCACTACAAGTCTATTCATATCTTTTATGAGAATAAACGGCAACCCAGATATCGTCTACTCTAGGAGGTTTTACCAATTGATATATGCATATGTGATATTTATCTCCTATAACTTGTTTATTATTTTAAAAATCTATTGTCTCACCTGCGTAAAGTAACTTCGAGGTAGTGGCTAGTGTTTTCGTTGGATCTCTTTTCCAAAATGACCAAGTCACTGAAGGCCGGACCTAAAAAAACAAAGTCAAAAGAGTATATCTGTTACTAGTGAGGAGCAATGTTAAGAATTGTCTACTATATTTTCATCATTTTCAGAACTAAACAAAAGAGGGTGGGGTCACCCACGCAACACTGTTTACAATACCGAGGTGAGGAGATGCTTAACATCGAGCAGAATAATTGTAGAGGAAAAAATAACAAGGTAACATGTGCTGCGTGAGGGGATAACCCCAAGTTAGAATTAACAAGAAAATCTGAAGATGAAAACATAGCTATACTTCCAAGAGCATAAATCGGAACATAAGCAAAAACAGCACACTTTCAGGCAGTTTACGCAATGCAAAATTGATACGAACCTCAACTCGAGTTCTTCGCTTACTTAATGGAAGCAAATATCAAATATCAAACAAAACTTTTGTAGTATCCAGAAACATACAAAATTGTAAACAAATAAAATGGTGTGCAAGCAATCTTTTGGTACAAGGAATAAAAAATATGGTAACAAGCTATGGAAGAATCCATTAGAGAATTGAAAGATGAGAAGAAACCTATATAAATCAAAACCATACATTTACTGGTTCTCATTGGCTTCTGCTTGCTTCTTCCTTTCTTTGAGAACTTTAACCTTGTCCTTCTTTCGTCTTTTGCTAATCTGAAAGAGGTGAAATATAATAATTTTAGTCCAAACGATCAAAGTTTTTACTTGTAACAATGATAAGAGTTCAAGTAAACTGGTAAATGAAGATAGAAAATTGATATTATATATAGGGAAAAGAACACAATGTTAGCAACCACATTTGTGATTAGAAGGGAGAGAGGAATTAATGAATACCTCCATTGCTTCTAAAAGCCTCTTGTTCTTTCTAGACATGGATACTTTCTCTAGATTGGCAGCATCCTCAGCAACTTGTTCTGGATCTGCACTAGTTTCTGCCGTGTCCTGAGCATTTTCATCTGATACAGGTTCATTCTTATTTGACGTAGAAGCAGAGAAGCGTACACCATTTACTTCCTTGTTCAATTCGTCGTGGTACTGCTTTTCATGAATCTCGTGCTGCACAAAATTGATAAAAAGTTTAATAAATACATGAACAAATATTTCAAACAGAGTTGAAATGATCTTTGAATGTGTGTTGGATACCTGGCGCTTTTTCTCTGCTGCTTCATTAGCTTCTGCCCTATCAAGAACACCTTATCAAAAAAATGTCTATCTTAAAAAAATGTCTCTGCTGCTTCATTAGCTTTTGTCCTTGTTTGAACATTATCAAAAAAATGTCTATCTTTCCAGGTTGTATTAAAAAATCTCATTTATCTTTCTAAGTTTTTTTTTCAAAAAACTTTAGTCATCTATTCAGGTTATTAAAAAAACCCTTATAGAACTAATGTTTTTATTCAGAAAAATCACCCAATCATGTTATGATTAATTTCACTCTCATCATACACAGTATAACCTGCTATCAAAATCCAACAATCAACAAATCCAACATCCACCATATTGAACAAAGTGTCACCAAAATTATCAAAATAAATGCAAAATATATAACATTCTCACATCCTTTCATCAACAAATACAACATCCAACAAATTGGTGAATTTGTACACAGAAAATAAGCTGTATCTGGTTTTTTAGACAAAGTTTAGCATCACCCCAGTATACACTTCCAATACAACAAGCTTCAAAATGTTTGTATTACCAACATAAGAATTTCGAGTTTATCATGTTCTCAATCTTATATTACATTTATTTATGTTACAAGCTCTCGAATTGAAACAAAAATTTTCTTTCTTCTCTTATTGATCTCAGCTAAGATCAAGGCAAACTATAAATTCTTACTTACAAATACAAGTACAAGAGAAAGCTCAGCCATCCTCTGTTCAATCTACTGATCAACAATCTTGTCCATCCCTTTGTATTTGTGTCCACATATCCAGTGTCTCCTTCAACAGAAGCAACTCCTTAACGACGTCCCCCATTTTCATCCGGTGATTTGGAGATTCTCTGGAACAAAGAAGCCCTACAGTGTATATCGAAATCATGAACTCATGCAGACACTTTTTATCGTTAGTTGCTTCTTCTGTTGATTCTTTTCCAATATTTTCCAAAATGGATGGATCAACGATGTCAAGAACACGATCAGGATAGGCCAGGTCAACGTATTTATGGAGGTTTAAATTGTTTTGGAATGTCTCATCCGTAGGTCTCTTCCCGGTGAATGTTTCAAGCAGAAGCACGCCGAAGCTGTAGACATCTCCTTGAGTGGTGGGAGAGCCTCCCATGCCATATTCTGCAATTTATGTACACATTAACCAGTTAGGCTATTACTACAAAACAGTCTTGAGTTATATACAATAAAATAGAAGAGAGAACTGATACAATTGATATGGAATCATACCTGGAGCTATATATCCAACTGACCCAATAATTCCAGCAGAGCTGTTTGTATCTACATACGAGCTAGTAGGTCTCGAAAGAAATCTCGACAATCCAAAATCACCGACATGAGCGGTCATGTCACGATCCAGAAGAACATTGCTAGGCTTCAAATCACAGTGAATAATTGCCGTTTGGCATTGATTGTGGAGATAATCCAATGCATAAGCCACATCTATGACTATGTTCAACCTCTGAACGAGACTTAAACTTTGGGTATAGAGTATCTCATCTCCCACCCTCGGATGCAACCACTCATCCAAACTACCATTAGGCATGTAGTCAAGAATCAAAGCTTTAAAATCGTTGCCATTTTGATCGAAGGTTGAGCAAACAGTAACAACACTGACCAGATTCCGATGCCTTATAACTCTTAAGGAATTGCATTCAGCTAGAAAACTCTTCATTGCTCCTCTTTGCTCAAGATTGAGGACCTTAATAGCATTAATCCGTTTCGGGTCAGAATCCAAGATTCCCTTATAAACCCGCCCGAAAGATCCTGCACCAATAAGATTCGACGAGGAGAAGCCATTGGTTGCTTTGTATATCTGGCCATAAGAAATTTGAGCAAATTGATCCTTAAGGAAAGGCATCCGAGGGCTTTCTCTTGATCTCTGCCTCCACATATAATAACCTACAACCAACAAGATTATAAACAAGGAAGCAATGACAACTGGGATAATAATTTTGAGTTTGGAGTGATGACTCCTCGAAGTAGAATCGCATGGCTGAAGATTTAACTCTGAGTCGCCTCCGCAAAGCTTAGAGTTTCCAACAAGTGAAACCGCAGTGCCGTTGCCAAAGACTCCCCCTAGTGGCACTTGACCCTCAAAGTTATTGAAGGATAAATTCAGATACAGGAGGTGAAACCCTTCGAGAAATTCTGGAATTAGGCCAGATAAGTTATTAAGCGAGAGATCTAGCTCCTGCATCCCTTTCAATCCACTCATTTGTGATGGAATGACTCCATCAAACAAGTTACCCTGCATGAAAAGTTTGTTAAGAGGCTGACAAGCCCCCAAAGAAGGCGGAATTGCTCCGGAAAATCGATTTCCTGATAAATCGAGAACATTGAGATTGACCAAGCTACCAATTTGGGTCGGCAGGGGTCCAGTGAACGAGTTGTGCGACAAGTTCAATGACTTCGTCAAAGAGTGAAGCTGGCTCAGCACTTCCCCTGGTATGCTACCATTTAGATTGTTGTATGAAAGAACTAGATTATCCAAATGGGACAAACTCCCAATACTTGGAGGTATGCCCCCTTCCAACTGATTCATATCAAGACGAAGTTCAGAGATCTGCTTGAGATTTCCAATAGATGTTGGGATTTTCCCATGAAATCGATTTCCAAACAACAACAGTGTATTCATGCTTTGTAGCATCCCAACCGACTCAGGAATGGTACCGGAGAACTGATTCAGTGACAAATCTAGCAAAGTTAGCTGACTATATCTGCCAATTGTAGAAGGAACAATCCCTGAAATATTATTCTCAGCCATATCCAACCAATACATTTGATCAGAAAGTTTCCCAACAGAGCTAGGGAGAACACCCTGAAGCTTATTCTGAGGCAAAGACAGCAAGTTCAAAGAGCTGCAGTTCGCCAGAGCGTCGAGAAAATCCCAACCACCTGGTTGAGAGGCTTCAAGCTGATTCACACCAACTTCAAACCAAACAAGGCTCTGCAAAGTCCCCAGATTACTAGGGATCTCGCCAACAAACATGTTCTCATCAGCTTCAAAGTCTTGAAGACGCGAAGCATTTGGTAGAGACATAGGAAGCCTGCCTCCGATTCGGTTAGTGTAAACATAGAAATTTTCCAGGTTGGGAAGAGTAGTGCCCATATCATTTGGTAGCTCACCAGAAAGCTGGTTATTTCCGATGTTGAAGGTAACCATCGACGAGATATTGAAAAGAGATGGCGGTATCTCCCCTGTCAAGTTGTTGAACGCCAAACCGAACAGCGTGAGATTCTTGAGCTTGCCAAGTTTCTCGGGGATTCGTCCTCCCAATGGATTAGTAGACAGAGCAAAAAAAGTAAGGGTTGTCAGATTCCCGAGTGACGGAGGGATTCCTCCGACAAGCTGGTTCCTGGCAAGAATCAGTTTCTTCAAATTGGGAAGCTCGCCCAGCGATGCAGGGATGGTTCCAGTGAGCTGATTGCCCCAGAAGTCGATCGTGTCAAGATGGATGCATTGACTGAAATTGCCCGGGATTGGGCCACTAAGATCGTTGAACTCGAGAACGATTTGGCGGAGTTTGGAGCAGTGGGTGAGAGATGGAGGTATATCGCCAGTCAAAGAGTTCTTGGTGAGGTCAAGAACCTGGAGGTTTGCGAGGGAACCGAACTCGGGAGGGATGTTTGAGTGGAAATGGTTGGTGGAGAGGTTGAGGGTGGTGAGGAATGTGAGGTTGGATAAGAATGGGGAGAGAGTACCAGTCAGGTTCAGTGATGTCAGCTCGATGGAGGTGACTCTGTTGAGGTTCTGAGGAGAAGAAGAGCCACAGGTGATGCCGAACCAGTTGCTGCAGGGTTTGGTGGATTGGTTCCATGAGCTGAGGGAGTTTGATGGGTCTGAGAATTGAGACTTGAAGAGGAGGAGAGCTTGGGTGTCAGTTAAGGAATTAGCTCCTTGAAGAAGAAGAAGAATACTAAGGAGGAGAGGAAGGAAGAAGAAGGGAAAATAGGATTTGGTGGTATCAACACCCATATTCAGATTGTTCTTGATGTGTTACAGAACTAATAAGTACCTTTACTTATAGTGGAAAAATTCTATGTGAAATGAGAGGAAGATTTTACTTGGGCAGCTGAAAACGAATTTATTTTCCAAACTGTCCCACTTTTTGAAAGTTTCTCCCCAAATTTTCTGTTTTTTTTTTTAATTTTCAAACTGCCTCTTTTGCTTAAAAAAAAACAAGTGTGATTAAACCTCATCGGGGCTTAGGCTTGTTTTTCTGAAAAAAGCGATTGAGTTTTAATCAAACTTACTTTCTCAAAAAGTAAGTGAGTTAGTTTGGTAAATACTTTTGAAAGTGGATCAGTTTGGTAAATCATGAATCCTTGACTTGTTAATCGAGCCAAGTCCAGACAAACGGTAATCACCACAAATTTCTGAGAAATATCTTTCTTTCTAGAATTCAAGGCTAAATTGCAAACAACCTCATTCAACTATATTACTCGTGTACAAAATCTTAGTGTACTTTTTTTTGGTACAAAAAATTGCCGTCAAAAACATTTTCAAAAAATCCAACGGAACGGTGTCAATTTCCGTTATCTTCTTTGACACGTGCACAACACGTAAAATATTTTCGGACAGAATTGTCCTTGTTTGAACATTATCAAAAAAACGTCTATCTTTCCGGGTTGTATTAAAAAATCTCATTTATCTTTCCAAGTTTTTTTTTAAAAAAAACCTTAGTCATCTATTCAGGTTATTAAAAAAACCATCCCTTTGTATTTGTGTCCATCTCTTTGTATTTACCAAAATGACTTATTTACTTTTTGAGAAAGCAAGTTTGGTTAAAACCCGATCGCTTTTTTAAAAAACGGGTCTAGCCTTTCAAAAATTAACAGCCTCACACTCTCTTTCTAAATAAGCGATGATGTTTTAACCACATGCTTTTTCAGAAAGCAAGTGAGTCAGTTTGATAATTTTTATAAAAAAAATAGGACAATTTAGAAAAAACTTTCAAAAAGTAAGACAGTATGGAAAGAAAATCGCTAAAAACTGTATTGTGGGCTAGCTAAAAACTGTCCAAGGGGTTAATTGAAAGTGACAGTCACCCTGACCCTGGATTGATCTAAAAACAATTTTGTTCATGCCTTGAAAAACAAAAAGAAGGACTTTGACTATTAACTTCTGATCTGCATTATGATCCACTACTTGCTATCTATCTCTGTGGTCATTATTTATGCAAAAATTCTTACTAAACACCGGTCCATGTATCCGTAAGAATCGTCTTTGTTAATGTCACATCACTTAATTGGTATCTCTGTAGTTATCGTCTATGGGAAAATTCTAACTAAAAATCAGTCCAACCATCCGTAAGAGGATTGGATCAGCACCGTTATTACATCTTCCGCTTTATAAATTACAAGAACTCGTACATATTATTTCTACACCCAAAAACAATTAGCATCAACGCAATTAATACGGATGTTTCTTCTAACAATATTCAGTTTTGTTAAGAAAGCATCATACGTACGTTGGATTTTTGTCAATGAACCTCTTTGTAGGCCTTTCTTGTTATTGTATGTTGCTTCGCAAGTGCAAATTACTAGTTATTGTATGTTACTGTAGGTTAATTAATTAGAACGTGAATCGCACGTGCAGATTACTAGTTATTATTATAGCAAGAATCATATCTGTCCGACCAAACATTAATATAACATCCGGCAGCACCCCACAACAGGAAAGCTAGCAAGGCCAAATTTCTTTCGCTCGTACACACCACATAAGATGCTGCAAGTTATTGCTATCAAGGCCAATTAGCTTGGTACGTATACACGCACTTAACATATGGATGTTTCTTCTAACGATATTCATGTTACATATGTTAAGACAGCATCATACGTAAAATACATGTTCGCAATTGAAAAGCTTGATAGTCATTAACTATCCCTACAACATGACAGTACACTATAGCGATACAAATATAAAGTACACTATAGCGATACAAATACAAAGAGGGAGGACCATGACTATTAACTTCTGATCTGCATATTATGATCCACTACTTGCAATCTATCTCTGTGGTCATTATTTATGCAAAAATTCTAACTAAACACCGGTCCAAGTATCCGAAAGAATCGTCTTTGTTAATGTCACGTCACTTGGTATCTCTGTGGTTATTGTTTATGAAGAAAATTCCTACTAAAAACCAGTCCAACCATCCATAAGAATCGTCATGGTCCCTTTTTAGAATCGTCTTGATGTCACATCCACTCTGCGACCTACCGCAACAATAAAATAAAAAAAGTCCACAATAAATTTATTCAAAATCACGCATGGAAGAGTTCATACCTAATAGCATCTGTAGTCGTTTGCTAAATATGCATAATATGTATATTTGACTGAAAATGCTGCTGTAGTCGTTGGCCAATATACATATTTGGCTACAGTAGATTGCCAAAAATAAGAGAAAATTTGAGAAATATCCATATATGAGAGACGACACTTCAAGTGCCGTCCCAACAAAAAAATTTAATTTTTTTGTGTTGTCGGACGGCACTTCCCTCGAAAAAAATAATTTTTTCAATTAAAAACAACCCAAAAATCATGAAAACCCTCGGACGGCACTTTGAGTGCCGTCCCTTGCCCCCATTTTGTCGGACAGCACTTCATATGCCGTCCGGAAATTTTTGCAATTTTGTATTTGTTTTTGCAATTTCTGAAATGTTTTTGTAATTTTTTGTAACTTTTTCGTAAATTCTGAAATGTTTTTGTAATTTTTTCGTAATTTCTGAAATGTTTTTGTAATTCTTTATAATTTTTTTGTAATTTTTTATTTGCACTTCGAGGACGAATTTTTTCCCTTGGACGGCACTTGAAGTGTCGTCGCACCTTTTATAAAAATAGCAAACCAATGACTTCAGCAAACGTAACTTTGCTATATTCATTTATCAATTTATGCATATTTTCACTTTCAACGACTGTGGATGCTCTAAGTTCAGTTCCGATTCGAGAAAGCATTGGCGTTGCGTGAAGAAAATCGTAAGGTAATCGAAGACTCATGGAACGACAACACTACGTCGATTACTGCGGTTGGACGCTAGATTGAAAAAATTAGGAGAGTCAGAAAAGAACTCAAGCAATGGGCAAAGACGAAGTTTGGGCAGTACCTAAGGATGAAAGAAGAAATTGGAGGAAGGATTCAGCAGCTGGAAGTCATAAAGGAGGTAAGAGATTTATTAGAGTCTGAATTCGATGAGTTATGTAAGAATAGGCACGATATTCTACAAATAGGGATCATGGAGGAGCAATACTAGAGATAGCGATCAAGGATCCAATGGCTACAGGAAGGCGACGCCAATACCAAATTCTTTCACAGGATTGCCAATGGAAGAAGGAGGCTTAATAAAATATCCGGGTTAGAGGTGAACGGAGATTGGTGCGAGAATGAAGATAGAATCACACAATACATTAATGAGAGATATAAGGAGTTGTTCGGCAAAAGAAGATAGCATAGATGTAAATTGAATCAGGATATGTGGCTAGCTACGAGGTTGAACAGAAGTGATAATATCGAAGGTAAGTTTAGTGAAGAGGAAGTTCAAGCTGCTATCAACAATCTGAGACAGGATAAAGCACCTGGTCCTGACGAATTTTTGCTTTTCTTCTACGGATTATACTGGAAAGTTATAAAAGCAGATTTCATGAAGATTTTACGAGATTTCTATAACGATGAAGTTGATTTAGGAAGGTTGTACTACGCAAATATCGTTTTAATTCCTAAGAAAACTTAAATCAAGAAGGTAGGAGATTTGAGGCCCATCAGTCTACTGAACGTGTCTTTCAAAATCATTTCAAAAGTCTTGGCTAATATACTAGGTCCACAACTCAATGATATTGTTGGTGAATCTTATTGCGGTTTTATTAGAGGGGAGACATTATGGACAATGTAGCTTCGGCTCATGAAATCATTTTCAGAGGAAACAAAGATAAAACAGACGAGTTTCTTTTCAAGGTGGATTTTCAAAAAGCATACAATAATGTAGACTGGGATTGTGTGGACGAGGTCTTACTGCTAAAAGGTTTCGGGGAAAGGTGAAGGAGGTGGATACACCAGTGTGTCAGAGGAGGAAAATCGTTTCTTATCATCAACGGGGTACCAGGAAAGGAGATTAAATGTCAAAGGGGATTAAGACAAGGAGATCCGTTGTCATCGCTATTATTTGCCATTGTGGTAAACGGACTAGCAGAGATGATCGTAAACGACAGAAAGGAGAACGTAAGTCACGGCATCAAAATCAGGGGAATCCCTGAAGTTATATCCATCCTTCAGTATGCGGACGATACCTTGCAGTTCGGTTCCGCGTCTAAAGATGAAATAACAGCTATGGGTACAGTTTCTTAGGTGCTTCGAGGCTTGGTCTGGAATGAAGGTTAACTTCAACAAGTGCTGTATTATACTACTTAGCGATAGTTGTTCTATCCCCATCACTTCTATCCAACAGATGTTAGGTTGCAATAAAGGTGATTTTCCCTTAATCTATTTGGGGATTCCTATCAGATCTGGGAAGTTTACAAGGGATGACTAGCAACCGCTAATCGAAAAAGTCGAGAAAAGATTGGCTGGGTGGAAAGGGCGTATGCTTACATTGGGCGGAAGGATTACTTGTTGAATTCAATTATTAATAGTATTCGATCCACTATATCTAAAGTCTATATATGAATTATCGGGTTGGGTAATCAACAGAACTGGCAAAAGCATAAGAAGATTTCTATGGAAAGGGGTAGACGGGGGAGGAAAAGGGTTACATCTCATAAGTTGGGGAAGAGTTTGCAAAATGAAAGAGTTCGGGGGATTGGAATCATCAATCTTAGAGTTATAAACAGAGTCATACTTAGTAAATGGTGGTGGAAGCTGGCAAACAAGCGCAACAATTGGTGGTGTAAGTCTTTCATTAAGTATCGGTCATGGAATTAGAAATTTAGATATGAGGAAAGAAGTGCCTATAGTTGGAACTCGTTCTTATGGAAAGGGGTATCCAAAATGGGAGACATTTTCCATAGTAACACTATCTGCAGGTGGAGAACGGCAAGAACATAAGATTTTGGAAAGATAAATGGTGCGGAAATAACGCCCTCATGGGACTCTTACCATCAGCTGCCAGTGCAGTTCTAAACACAGATACCATGGTGAGAGACTTTTGGTGCAACAACATGCTTAGATTAGAAGGCAAGGATTCCCTGGGGCAAGAATCGATTATTCAACTACAAACTCTTAACAACTACATTTGTATAGAAGGGAGGTACATCCAAGAGACCGAAGACGAGAGACGATGGTTATTGGAGCCGAATTTTAGTTTCACTGTAACCTCATTATACAAAAGGCTCAATGATGGAGGAAGAAGAAGCGAGGTAGCGGACGTTATTTGGTACATTAAAGCTCCTACTGAAGTTAAAGTCTTTCTTTGGCTGGTGGCTAACGACGCTATTTTATCGAAGGTCAATCTGTTGAAACACGTTATCGCGGTTAACATCATTTGCGTTAGATGTCAAACTCAGGACGAGGACACGAAGCACATTCTTTTTAAATGCACTCGAGCGAGAATGATTTGGGGGGTTATGGGTCCTAGATTGGGCATTTTAGAGTGCCCTAATTCGAGCGCAGAGGTGTGGGGTATTGGTAGAACTAACAGTATTAGGATGGAGGATAGGTCTGATTGGGAAATTGCTGTCGCTTCAACGATTTGGAACCTATGGCTTGATCGAAACGATTTGTGTTTTCGTAGCATTAATCATAAATGTTCAATTTTGATGCAAAAAAATTACCTTTGCATTCATGAATGGACAGGATAGCTCGGTCCCAAGAAGAAACCGCGGCTGGAGGAAGAAGAGGAGTAGCTGATTCTCATGCAGGGCGACAGTTGTGTCACGAATTGCATATGGGAGAATGTGGTTCAGTTACTAGTTGTACTTTCTTTTGGTAGATCGCCGTGTATAAGCTATTGAGGCGTTAGCCTCTATTTTGGAAATCTTTAGGATGTTTATTGCGCCTTCAGGCTTACTTTATTATTATTACCCTGTTTTATTAATTATCATTAATGAAGCGATGACCGTAATCATTCATCCAAAAAAAAAAGAGAGAATTTTCAAACACCAGTGCCACTGGTCGTCGGCTGACTGAGTCCCGCTTGCACCAGTTATCTTCAATGGTTTAAAAAGTTTATGTATTGGCCTTACCCACAAAATAATAATATGACTAATTAATAAAATTAAATCAACAACACTTTTCTTTGCTATATCCAGTTGAAAAACAAGAAAAATCTACACATTTATATCCAAATTAGAACTAAAAATTTACTATTTCTTTCCCATCACTTCTCGAGCTCTTTCTTGCACAAGGGACAACAAGATATGATCCTTAACCATTGGTCAATACATCCAAGACGAAATGAATGTGAACATATGCAACATTGGTCAATGCATCCAAGACAAAATGAATGTGAACGGGGCAATTGCCTCACCTCTCTATCAGTTCCCTGTCCGTTCATCATACTCAATACTCAAAATCGTTAGTGAAATTTATTTAGAAAGATTGTGAACATAACACTCCAACCATGCTAGCTATTTTAGCTGGCTAGAATAGGCAAGATGGAAAGCAATTAGATAATTTGGCTAGCGAAAAAAATTCCCGCTCCAACCATGCTAGTTGTTTTAGCAAGCAATAATTTTTTTAATTTTTTTTAATCATTCATTAAAGCTGAAAGAAAATGCTAAAAAATTAATAAATAATTAAAGAACAAATATATAAACAAAAAAGCAAGCCCATTTTTGAAATCCAAAAAAAGGGGGAAAACAGTTCTCTTGAGATCGCGATTTCCGATCTCGCGATTCTGATATCGCGACTTTCTGATTTTGCGATTTCTGCGATCACATTTTTTTTTTTTTGTGGATTTCTTTTGCTACTTTTTTTCGATTTCTTTTTCAATATTTTTTTTCCACGATGAGAAGGATGAAGGAAAATTTGGCAAGTGAATCTGAAAAATCTATTTTGGCAAGTGGTTTGACGAATCCCGTTGGAGCAGATTTTTCTTTCTAAATTTGCTATTTTGGCTAAAAATAAAAGATGACTAGCAAGGTTGGAGATGGTCTAAGTATAGTTAAGAGTTGGTTTATTCCGTCATGGAAAAGAGTTCATATGCCCAAAAGGGTCGAACTCTTTATCCTTCTTTATTCTGAGATGTGTTATGCAAGTTAATTTCAGAAGATGTAAAAAATAATATAATCCTTTTAACATTGCAATTCTTCTACATATTTGTATATTTAGGGGTTGTTTGGTTGCCCCGAAAAAAATCCAAACTAATGAAGTTCACCGTTGAGAAACAAAACTCATGGAAAAGAGTTCCAACAAAGTGGCCTCTTTGGATGTAGCTTTATTTTTTTTTTTCTGATTAAAAGATGACCGAAGTCATCGCTTCATTAAAAAGTGCTTAACGAAACAGAAATATAAGATACATACGGCCCGTAGGCGAAAAAATCCGAAAGCGTCTAACCTGGGCAACACAACCCGAACAACAAACAAAGTACATCAAAATAAAACAACATCTAATACATCAGACCCATATCTAGGCCCCACTGCCAAAATAGAACGTTCCCCTGCTAGCTTGATGGCTACTCTATATCCTCTCCTGCCGCATCTTTTTCCTAGCTCTGTTGAGACCCATATCTGGGATGTAGCTTTATTGTTGTATATGATAGAAAGAAGAGAGAAAGAAATTTAAAAAAATAGTTAAAAATTATTGTAGACGAGTTTATTGATTAACGTAAACAAAGAGGAGAGCAAAAATAATAAATAACTATGAATAGTGTACTTCCCTTCCAACAAAATCCACCAAAAAATACCGGTGACCTCAGCCACTTTTTCTTTAAAAAAAAAAAAATCCACAAAAAAAAATGTGGATTTCAAAAGCTTAAAAATTACACATGATCATGAACAGTCAACTTTCAGTGGATTTGAGTTCAACACAGGACTTACAGCCAAACAAATCCATGCACAGTCCGCATACAGAGGATTTTGAGTTCAAACAGTACAACTACATCCAAAACAGCAGAATGCTACCCCAAATTTCTTTCGCTCTTACACACCTCATAAGATGCTGAGAGTCCTTGCTATTAAGGCCAAGCTTGGTAGGTATACACGCAATTAGCATGGATGTTTCTTCTAAGGATATTCAGTTTTGTTAAGATAGCATCATACGTACATTGGATTCTTCTTGTAGGCCTTTCTTGTTATTGTATGTTGCTTTCTAAGTCATTAATTACCTACCCCATGAATAATATTCAAAAGAGACGAATAGAGCTGTGTGTATATATACTTTGTCTGCCACAAAAACTGAGATCACTACCACAAACTTGTTTACCAGTTTTTTATAGGCCCACCTCATGTCTTCAGTCTACGCCAAATGTTGAAAATTTCAATGAAATCTAGTTATGATAATTAAATGTTCAAAATAATAGTCTTAACCTACTTAATCCATAGGAACCATGCATCCTTTAATATCCTTTCTCTCTTCTATTCTCTCTCTCTCTTCTATTCTATATATATTTGTTTATTTAGACGACGCTTCATAGCTTACTTTTCTCTCAATGTAAAATTTTACTTTCAAGTTTCAACTCAATCTATGGCAAAGCTCTCTGTGCTTGGATTGGCAGTAGTCTTGTTGTTCCTCGGTTGTATTATCACTACTTCCATCAGCTGTACGTACTCTCTCTCTTTCACATCTGTACAGTGTTACTACACTTTTCTTTTTCTAGAAATAAAAGAAGAAAAAACATTTAATAAAAAATATAATGAGCGATTTATGCATATAAATATATATGAGATTTTCCTTTCAAAATATATATATATACACACACATATATATATATATACATCTATATAATAAAACACAAAGAAAGCTATCAAGTGGCTCTCCTTCAATCCCCCCAAAAATCAAAGGTCCAGATCTAACCTCACAAAACATATTTTTCCCCCCAAAACTCAAATTCAAATCCCCCACTCAAAACAACTCATATATTCATTTAATTTTTCTCTCTCTCTCTTTCCCTCCCTTTTCTATTTAAAAAAATTAAGAAAAAAAAAATTTAAATTTTTTTTTAAAAATTAAAAAAATTAAAAACAAAAAAAAATTAAAAACTTTAAAAATAATTTAAAAAAAAAATCATATAATATGTTTTTTGGCCGGACCCCCAAAGTTTCTCATATAATATGTTTGCTACTTCAATTAATTTGCTGGACCTCCAAAACTATCTTATATGATCAAACGGGTGCACCATTCCGAAGACGTGCCGTAGGCCTTTGATTTTTGGGAAAATTGAAGGATAGCCACTTGATAGTTTTCTTTGTGTTTTATTATATATATATATATATATATATATATATATATATATATATATATATATCCGTATGGAGAAGAACTTAATTAGCTGATTAATTAGCAACTGATTCACTGTCAATTAAACTGTTTGATTTTCTATGCTCAATGTTGATCATCCAGGTACTCCAAAAAAACAACCAATAGTAGACATGATGAAGAAGCCGCGAGGTCTACTCCCACCCCCACCGGTTGTCTATACCATCGACAGCCGTATCCCACATCATTGTTCTACATGTCATTAAGAATAGAGACCCAATTATGACTTTGCAATTAAGACCCAATTATGTGTAATTAATAAATCTTGAACTATATATATGATTTATGCAGTTTGCCGGCCTCTAAATTTCGTGCACTTTTTATGTTTTGTGAGGTTGTGTTTCTTTGATTCTATTTCCACAACAACTGATATTAGAGATGGAGATCAAATACATGGTCGCAATTGAAAAGCAGCTTGATAGTCATTAATTATCCCTACAAAATGACACAGCTAAGCTAGCGTTAGATGCACAACATGACATGTACAGTATAGCGATAAAAATTTAAAAGTATTTTGATGTAAGATTTTTTGGCTGCAGTGCAAGAACCAAAACAGACTCTTAAGCATATATAAAAATTCATTTCACTTTTTTAGTGCAGTTTTCAGATTTTTGATTGTTAATGAAGATCCTAACTTCCAAATTATAAAGCTTGCATCCATTAATTTTTAATGAAAATTTCAAAAGTCATCACGATATAATAAAACTCTAAACTCCAAAATTATCTATCAAACAAGATTCTAAATGCATGTCGTATTTTCAGTATCACATTGGGTTAAGAATTTTCTTGTTGTATGTCCGAAGTTGCAGGTAAAATTTTGGGGATATTTGATAATATATATATTTGGGGTAAAAGGGATATGAGAAACTTGCTCATTTAATAAATGAATATATTATTATGTGGCATGCATGTGATACATCGGACAACTAATCTTTTTAAGAATTTTTCAATTACATGCATGTCCCATCATCAATTGCTTATTTACTAAATAAGCAAGTTGCTCATAACCCTTTTTCCCATATATCATTGTCATGTCAAATATATATGTAGTCGTATATGTGAAGTATGTAACTTTATATATAAATATAATCTGTATCGCAATACCATATATGTAATTCATAAAATATTGTTTACAACTCAAATATGCGGTTGTGTCGGAATCAAAATCTGCAGAAAAAATTAAAGGTTCTACATAAATTATATATCTATACTATTATTAAGCAAAGCCCCATTTTGGCGGCTTTTTACTATCATGCCCCTGTAAAAATAAAAGGCTAAAAAAAATATAGGGTTAATATCGGAGGTCAGAAATGTAATTTGCATATATTGAAAAAATAATTAACACATGCATGCAAATATCAAAATATCTATACTTTTATTAAGCAAAGCCCCATTTTTGCGGCTTTTTACTATCATGCACCTGTAAAAATAAAAGGCTAAAAAAATATAGGGTTAATATCGGATGTCAGAAATGTAAATTGCATGTATTGAGAAAATAATTAACACATGCATGCAAATATCAAAATATACTATTATTAAGCAAAGTCCCATTTTGGCGGCTTTTTACTATCATGCCCCTGTAAAAATAAAAAGGCTAAAAAAAATATAGGATTAATATCGGAGGTCAGAAATGTAATTTGCATGTATTGGGAAAATAATTAACACGTGCATGCGAATATCAAAATGAATAAATTAACACAACATGACTTCTTCGGTTTTGACAACAGCATAACTTGCATGCACAATTTATTCATAAGAAAGTTTCCTCCTATCAAAGCCAGTAGGTCTAACACATGCATGCAAATAGCAAATATCAAAATGAATAAATTGTGCATGCCTGTCTGTATGCATGCATGCAACCTCTTCGGTGACCTGCACACCTTTAAATATTAGGGCGTGCATCGCACGCGTGCAAATAGCTAGTATATTATATATGACACATACATTTGTACGTATCAATATAATCACAATTCAAACACACGATTACAAACAAAAAATTACATTTGTAAAACATACATATATGATCAAACAATGACACACACGTGTATAAGTATATCTTAATTACACAATAAGTAGAACTTGAAAGAAAAACGTACAAGTCAATAGTGTAAGTAGCATTACACCTAGTTATATTGACCTTGTGATATGATCATCTTGTACGTACCCTCTCAGAACTTATATGTAACCTATAAGGCGAGTGTTACATTCAGCCATTATTTTGGCTATATATTTAGTTTATGGGTTTTTAACATGTATACCCCTAATAAATATGATAATATCATATATATCCCTCACAAATATATATTTTCATATATACCCCTAGCAATTCGGACTTTATTTCATATTTACCCCTATGTTAGATATCGCTAAGTTAACTATAATTTTACTCTTACGAGATAAATAGAAATCAAATTAAAAGATCAGACTAGACAATCAAATAATAAAAAATTTAAGAGTTTTAAGGAAAATAAATGAGAAAGCTTATAATCTATCATTAAAAACAAGATTGAAGACAATTTTGGAGAAGTAACGTGAGGAAAAATATGTAGTTTTCAAAGATGTACTATTAGTTTATCCATTTCTTGAAAAAATGAAGAAAATTTGAGAAAAGTTAATGAGTCTCGGTTAGATTAACAATTGTCTGGATTTACAAGGATGAAGAATATGTAGTTTGAATGGTAGAGAAGAAAATATTTCAGTCATTTTTCATCAAGTCCATTTAAAAAAAACTGAAAATTTCCATTGTTTTGTGTCTTTTTTAACTAGAGGGGTAATTAAGAGATGTGGTATATATTGTTGGGGACAAATATGAAAATACATATTTGTGAGGGGCATACATAATATTCACATATTTGTTAGGGGCATATATGTTAAAAACCCTTAGTTTATTCGGGGCCATATTAGTTGGACTAATTTATTCCAAAAAAATCTAAAATATTTACCACTTTTAGTGTAATATCTTCATACTACTACACTCAAGAATGTATTAATTGCTTGATGCAAAAATGCAAACAACTTACACCATTTTGTCATGTACTAGAAATGTGCAACATTCATTTACGCAATTTCATGAACATGTATTATGCAACAAAAATAAGTTGATTATCAAATATGCAACAAATTAAGTTCAATTAATTAACCTTTAAAAAGTAGGTTTAATATACGAAATTAAATTTCATTCATTTTACTTATCTCTATATGAAAAGGGAATACCTTGAGAGGGAAATATTTTTGTTAAAAACAAAAAAACAAAAAACAAACGCAATTGTTTGGGTGGTCCAAAGTTTAAATGTATATTGACACCGGAAAATTTTTTTGGCAAATATGGATGGTACCGGTGCTTGTTTAGAGCATCTCCAACGACGCTAGCTATTTTGGCTAGCTAGAATAGCCAAAATAGATAACAAATGGATAATTTGGCTAAGCGAAAAAAGCTCACACTCCAACCATGCTATCTATTTTGGCTAGCCATAAATAATTTAAATTTTATTTACTAATAAATAGTTACAATAATAATTTTTTAAAATGACAACATTTTCATTCCTCAAAAATTTTGGAATCAAATGAAATATTAGTTTTCAAATAGCACTAAACAATTACATGATATTGCAATACTATGAACTCAATCTACTAATTTTATTCACTCAATTAATTTCATTCCATTCGCAACCTTTGGGAAGAAACAAAAATACCAGTGTTTATTGTCCGTGTCGCTGCCACAAGTGTTCTACAAGATCCAACTGGAGTTGGGAATGCATCCGTTTATCTCTGATGCGATGATGAGTTTGAATAAATGTAAGCAGTTCAGACGTATAATCATGTGATACTTCTATGGACGGACTTTTCTCAACTGCATCATAGTTAAAATCCTTATTATTATCTTCTCTCTCATCTTCGACTATCATGTTATGCATTATTATGCATGCTGTCATAATATCATGAAGCGTCTCTTGATCCCAAAAACGTGCTGGACCATGAATAATTGCAAAATGTGCTTGAAGAACACCGAATGCTCGCTCTACATCCTTCCTTGCTGATTCTTGAGCTTCAGCAAAATATCTACATCCTTCCTTGCTGATTCTTGAGCTTCAGCAAAATATTTATTCTTATTACCTTGCGAAAATGGAATAGTTTTTACAAATGTTGACCACTCTGGATATATACCATCAGCAAGATAATATCTCATCGTATAGTTATTATTATTGATAGAATAGTTAACCTTGGGCGCTTTTCCATTAGCAAGATCATGAAAGATAGTAGACTGATGTAGCACATTGATGTCATTAAGAGCTCCTGGTAACCCAAAGAACCAAAGATCATATGAAGCCACAACTTCTAAAATAATTGTAGGTTTATGAATGTAGCCATTATGCATTCCTTGCCATCCAGCTGGACAATTCTTCTATTTCCAGTGCATACAATCAATACTTCCTAACATACCTGGAAAACCACGATCTTCGTTCATTGCCAGCAATCGAGTAATGTCATTATTGTTTGGTGATCTTAAGTATTCATCGCCAAATACGTCAATAATTGCCTTGACAAAATGACGAAGACTCTCGATTGCAGTGCTTTCTCCAATACGTATGTGATCATCAACTAAATTTGCTGATACCCCATAAGCAAGCATCCTTATTGCGACTGTCATCTTTTGAAGTGAAGACAATCCAAGAACTCCACAAGCATCCCTTCTTTGAATGAAGTATCGATCATGGGCTTCTATAGCAGTCTGAATTCTTTAAAAAAGATGACGTCTCATTCGGAATCTCCTTCAAAAGAAATTAGGAGGATCTACAGGCCGTTCAGAAAAATAGTTATTGAATAGTCTTTCATGTCCTTGAGCTCTATCACATTGAATAATAGCGTGGCCTGCAGTAGAACCACAACGAGGTGCTCTTCGTCTTCTTGTAATTAGTTCATCTTCTTCTTCTATAGTCATTAATGCTAAAGGTAGCATTTCATCATCAGAATAGACATCAAGGTCATTGATCTCAAACATCATATCAAGTACATTACCAAAATGTGCCATCAGTGAGCAAATGTGTTTGATTGCTTAATTGAGCTGATAAGAGTAAAAACATGAATTGAGTTAGAATATTTATATTGCAAGTTTATGTGGAAATTGAATTCATAAAGGCAAAATACAACTTTTATTAATAAGATGTTTAGCTGAAGGCTTACATATGCATAGGTAAAAAAATACATTAATAAACGATGGCTATTCGTAGTAATAAATACACAAACAAATACTAATTATTGCTTAATGTTTTTTCAAGAATTTCCATCTTGCGGGCTTCGTAATATTTTGCTCGCAATGGGTCCATTCCAGCTATGTCAATAGTCATTATTTTTTCCTCGTCTGCTAACATTTGTAGACGTAGTTTTTTCTTCTCAATTTCGATTAGCTCTTGTCATTGACTGAATGCTTTCTCATATTGTTCTGTTTTAATTTTTTTATTTTCCTCCATATATTCTTGCAGGAACATTAGTGCAGGTGTTTTCACTTGATTGTGTTCCTTTTGCTTTCTCTTTTGTTGCTCCTTGGCAGCCTTTCTACCAATAGGCCGTTCCATATCAGTTGTAATATATTCTGTCTCTAAATTAACTTGATCTGGTAGTGAAGCAGATGATTTTGCAGGACTTATCCTTTTGCAAGTTTTGGACTTTTTCTTTGAAATTTCCAATGTCCATTTGGGATTATGCTTCAATTCATGCCAACAATACAAAAAACCAAATGGCTTTCCTTGCAGTTCTTCGTACAATAGTTTTGCTTGAAAAATCTAAAAATAGTTAAAATTAATAATTATTTTTTGGGGAAAAAATTAATTCATAAACTTCAATGATATTAATACTTTGTCTTCATTGGTGATCCCACTCTGGTTTCTTGATTCTATCTGAGCGTAGTACCCACAGTAGAAGTTAACTTCTTTTTGAATTCCTGACCACCGATTCATGAGAGAATTTGCATTGCGCTCAGACTTAAACTTTTTGTTTGCATGAAAATATTCTTGTATTCTATCCCAATATTTACCCATTGTTTGTTGGTTTCCTTGTACCGGATCTAAACCAATACTAAGCCATGCATGTACAATGAGAAGGTCTTCTTCTGTTGTGAAGTTACCCCGTCTTTGTGTTTTCTTAGTAGATGAACTAATTGTTGCTCGATTTTCTGGTGGTGTCAGAGTAGGATGATCTGTGAATTGAGTACACTCAACAAATTCTGGACTAAATAATTCATCCTCAAAGTTTGATCCTTCGCCCAGCAGAGCAGTGTAAGATGTATTATTATGCGAATCCATCTAACCATTACAAAATATTACTGTGACATTAGATAATAGTGTTTAACATATATTTAATCTGCAGTAATCTTAAGCAAATTTAAGCAATTTGCACATGTAATCTATAAGCAAACTTAATCAAACTTAACCAATTTGCAGCATGTAATCTGCACATGATATATATACATGTAATCTGCATTAGAAGTGTAAGCTGATAAGGAGTATATTAAGCAAACTTAAGTCATGAAAGTCACATTTTTTTAATAAGGAGTATATAAGGGCTTTAACAGGATTTTCATGAAAGTCACATTTTTTTTTCATCATCTGTATGAGCATGTACAAAAATCATAAAACTTCCTATCAACACTAGGAGGATGTATTAAACTTTTTCATTCGGGTATAGGAATGGGCTTCAGAGCATTCTTCTGCACCTTACCGAGCTCCTGAGTTGTGGGATTGTCCAAGCCATGTTGACATTGACGAGAGGATAGACATTTGGTCACTAGGATGTACCTTATATGCAATAATGTGAGTTTCTTTGTTTAAATTTGCTGCTTTTCATTTTCCTCAGTTTTATAGCAATATTTCTCTTGATTCAATTTGATTGTGAATAGAACCTGATTAATTAGAAATGCAGCCAGTTATTCAATATAAGTTTATCATATTCATCAAATGTTAATAATAACTGTTACTAAGCTTTTTGTTGATGTAATATCTCATTCAGCTTAATGGGTTTATGCATCAAGGGGTCTTCCTTTCTCCTTGGTATAATACAATTATACTCAGAAGAAAACTAAATGATTGAATGTAGACTATTGGACTATGCAGGTTATCTAATGTAAAGCTGGAGAATAGTTGAAACCTAGATTATAGTACTCCTCAATACTGCAACATTCAATTTTATAAAACTGTACAATTTTTTTTGTATAGTTCTTAAACTGATTAGGCATTGCTTAATGTAAGATGTATGAATGGAGACTTGCTGGGAACTGTCTGCCTCTAATTAGGGGCTTTAATGGGATTTTAATTGTTGAAGTGTATCTGTATATCTTGAATATAGTATAAATTAATATCTGATAAGTATATTAAGCAAACTTAAGTATTACTGTAAACAATTTAATAGTTGGTACTGGAGTCTGCATATATAGGTTACTGGATTCCTATCGTGTCCAATTCATTTTTGCACTGATAGTCTAAACATTTTTCTGTGATCTTAAGACATCTTTTCCCATCTTTTCTTAGACTCTATGACCTTAAACAGGTTTACACTTGTATAATTTTCCTATCATAAATTCTTACTCTACTCCTAGAAACATTTTCAATTGGTTCCCTCATTGTGAATTATCAATATCAAAAAAATAATAGATAAATTTGATTGAAATGTATATAGTATAAATGCATATCTGATAAGGAGTATCTATATTAGAATAAATATTTTGCTGAAGCTATTCCATTTTCGCAAGGTAATAAGAATAAATATTTTGCTGAAGCTTAAGAATCAGCAAGGAAGGATGTAGATATTTTGCTGAAGCTTAAGAATCAGCAAGGAAGGATGTAGAGCGAGCATTCGGTGTTCTTCAAGCACATTTTGCAATTATTCATGGTCCAGCACGTTTTTGGGATTAAGAGACGCTTCATGATATTATGACAGCATGCATAATAATGTATAACATGATAGTCGAAGATGAGAGAGAAGATAATAATAAGGATTTTAACTATGATGCAGTTGAGGAAAGTCCGTCCATAGAAGTATCACATGATTATACGTCTGAACTGCTTACATTTATTCAAACTCATCATCACATCAGAGATAAACGGATGCATTCCCAACTCCAGTTGGATCTTGTAGAACACTTGTGGCAGCGACACGGACAATAAACACTGGTATTTTTGTTTCTTCCCAAAGGTTGCGAATGGAATGAAATTAATTGAGTGAATAAAATTAGTAGATTGAGTTCATAGTATTGCAATATCATGTAATTGTTTAGTGCTATTTGAAAACTAATATTTCATTTGATTCCAAAATTTTTGAGGAATGAAAATGTTGTCATTTTAAAAAATTATTATTGTAACTATTTATTAGTAAATAAAATTTAAATTATTTATGGCTAGCCAAAATAGATAGCATGGTTGGAGTGTGAGCTTTTTTCGCTAGCCAAATTATCCATTTGTTATCTATTTTTGGCTATTCTAGCTAGCCAAAATAGCTAGCGTCGTTGGAGATGCTCTAAAGACACTCAAATCAATATTACACTCAAATCCTACCCAAATATACTTTGATAGTTGTCAAACATGTTTGGTGAGGTGGGCCCCACCCACCAAACATTGTTTGAAAAAATGTGGCATGGTTTGGTGCCTTTGGAAAAATATGGCTGGGTTTGGTGCCGCAAAGAAAAACGGAAGAGAGGTTGTCAGATTCTCTTCTCTCGTTCCTATAAATAGGAGGTTTAGGAAGAAGAAAAAATTAAGTAAGACAAGAACAAGAAACAAGCAGGAAAAAAAAGAAAATAAGAGAGTGTATATTTGTAAGGTGTAGTAACACCAGTTGTAAGAAAGAGTGAAGAGTTTTCTTGTTATTATAATAAAATATAATACAAGTGTCTAATTTTCAATCTGTTTGTCATTTAGCCCAACAAAATTCCTACTCTCTTCTAACAAACTGGTATCATAGCCCTGTTCGATCAACCGGAGTTCACCGAAGAGCTCGTGTACAATATGGCAAACATGATTCAGCCGCAGATTCCTAAGTTGATGAAGACTAACTATGATAATTGGAGCATCCAGATGAGAGTCTTGCTTGCCTCGCAAGATTTGTGGGAGCCGGTTGAAACTGGCTATACTGAACCGGAGTCACACACTGCCGAAGCAGCACTTCCAGCCGTTCAGAAGACCGAGTTAAAAGAAACTCGAAAAAGGGACAAAAAAGCTTTGTTCCTAATCTACCAAGGAGTTGAAGAATTTGCGTTCGAGAAGATCTCAGATGCGAGTACCTCAAAACACGCATGGGAGATTTTAAAAAGTTCATATCAAGGAGCCGAAAAAGCAAAGAAGGTACGATTACAAGCCTTACGAGTTGACTTTGAAAATTTGAAAATGAAAGTTGGTGAGACTATTTCAGATTTCTTCAATAGAGTGCAAACAATTACTAATCAAATGAAACGGAATGGAGAAAAATTTGATGATACTAGAATACTTGAAAAAATTCTAAGATCATTAGTTCCAAAATTTGATTACGTAGTTGCTGCTATTGAAGAATCAAAAGATTTTTCAAAAGTTTCTATTGATGAGTTACAAGGTTCACTTCAAGCTCATGAACAAAGGATAAATCAGAACCATGGAGAAAATTTGGAGCAAGCTCTTCAAAGTCAACTAACAATTTCAGATGATCAACAAAGAAGCCGAGATCGAAGCTACAGAGGAAGAGGCGGCTACAGAGGAAACTCAAATTTTCAACGAGGTCGTGGCATGTAGTACAATCAGAGAACTCATTACCAAGGTTGTCACGTTGATCGTGAACAATTCATCTTTCAAGCAAGAGGGAGAGGCGCACGAACAAGAGGACGTGGGAGACACAACCGAGGAGACAGATCCCAGTTGCAGTGCTTCAACTGCAGAAGATATGGCCACTTCAGTTATAATTGTCCAGAAAAATTCGAAAGAGTAGCAGAGCAGACGAACTTCATCGCAGAAGACCGAGGAGATAACTCGGTAGTCCTGCTCGCATACAAAGACCATGAGAACAAGAGCCAAAATGTTTGGTACTTGGACTCAGGTGCTAGCAATCATATGTGCGGCGTCAAGGAATTCTTCACCGAGCTAAATGAATCAGTTGGAGGCGAAGTTACTTTTGGTGATAAGTCCAAGATCTCTGTTCAAGGAAAGGGCGATATTATGATCTAGACAAAAGCCGGTGATCATAGGTACATTTCTGATGTTTATTATGTACATGCATTACGTAACAATATTCTAAGTTTGGGACAGCTTCTCGAAAGAGGCTACGACATCCATCTGAAGGATTTCTCTCTCACCATCAAAAGTAAAGGAGAAACAATTGCAAAAGTTAACATGTCTAGAAATATACTGTTTACTTTAAATCTTAATACAGATTCTGTAAAATGCCTACAATCTATCATCAAAGATGAGTCGTGGCTTTGGCATCTTCGATTCGGGCTTCTAGCATTCAATGGCCTCAACCTTCTTTGGAAGGAGAAAATGGTGATAGGCTTACCACAAATCAAATATCCCGACCAATTATGTGAAGGATGCTTGAAGGGGAAGCAACACCGAAGAAGCTTCGAGGTTGGAAAATCCAGAAGAGCAACACATCTGCTTCAGTTGGTACATACCGACATAGCAGGACCATTTGAAGTAGTTTCACTTGGAGGTAAAAGATATTTCCTCACATTTATTGATGATTATAGCAGAAAGACTTGGATTTATTTCTTGAAGGAGAAATCGGAAGCCCTAGAAAAGTTCAAAGAAATCAAGGAGATGGTCCAGAAGCAAAGCAGCCACTACATCAAAGTACTTCGTTCAGATCGTGGAGGAGAATACAACTCGAAAGAATTCCAAGACTTTCTCAAGAAGCGGGGGATTATTCATCAACTTACTGCTGCCTACACTCCGTAGCAGAATGGCATAGCAGAGAGGAAGAACCGCACAATCCTCAACATGGCGAGAAGCATGCTGAAGAGCAAGTTCCCACCCAAGACATTTTGGGCTGAAGCAGTAGACTGTGCAGTCTACCTCTTTAACAGATGTCCAACGAAGGCTGTCAAGTTCATAACTCCACTAGAGATGTGGAGTAGTTTCAAGCCAAGTGTCAACCATTTGAAGGTATTCGGGTGCATTGCATATGCACATGTTCCGGAGCAACAAAGAAAGAAGCTCGATGATCGTGGAGAGAAATGTATATTCATTGGATATGACAGAAGAACCAAGGCATACAAGCTGTACAATCCAACTACTAAGAAGCTGATTATTTCAAGAGACGTGGAGTTCGACGAAGGAGAACACTGGAGATGGAGTGATGAAGAAAAAAGCAACAAAAAATTGTTCATTGAAGACAAAGATGATGATCTAGAAGAAGAACCAGAAGGACCACAACGAAGTCCTCCAAATAGTCCAGCTCCAATAACACCGTCACCAACATCTTCCTCAAGTTCCAGCTCAAGCGATGGCAATACTTCTGGGGGGAACCTAGAAGATTTCGAAGCCTTAGAGATCTTTATGATGATACAGAACCTATTGAGATGATGGAGGATTATACATTGTTCTGCTTATTTGCATAATGTGATCCAGTCGCCTATGGAGATATCGTTCAAGATCTCAAATGGAGAAAAGCCATGGATGAAGAAATCCATGCGATACAAAGGAATGACACGTGGGAGTTGACAACACTTCCAAAGGGCCACAAAGCAATTGGTGTAAAATGGGTATACAAAACCAAAACCAACCAAGAAGGCAAAGTGGAGAAGCATAAAGCCAGACTAGTAGCTAAAGGCTACAGTCAACGAGAAGGCATCGATTATGAAGAAGTCTTTACACCAGAGCAAGGATAGACACCATCAGACTGCTCATTTCACTAGCTGCACAGAACAGATGGAAGATATACCAAATGGATGTCAAGTCTGCATTCCTCTATTTGGAAGAAGAAGTTTACATTCAACATCCTTCCGGTTACGAGGTGAAAGATCAAGAAGATAAAGTCTGTAAATTAAAGAAGGCTTTGTACGGTCCCAAACAGGCACCCAGAGCATGGAACAAGAGGATTGATGACTACTTTCAGCAGAATGGCTTTCAGAAAAGTCCATATGAGCACTCCCTATACACCAAGAAGAATGGTGGAGAAATCATGATCGTCTGCCTCTATGTTGATGATATGATCTTCACGGCAACAATCCAAAGATGTTCAAAGAATTCAAGAAAGCAATGATCAAGGAGTTCGAGATGACGGACATTGGAGAAATGTCCTATTTCCTAGGCGTGGAAGTGACACAATCTGAGAAAGGAATCTTCATCACACAGAAGAAATATGCAGACCAGATACTGAAGAGATTCAACATGAGCAACTGCAATCCAGTTAACACTCCAGCAGAAACTGGACTGAAGCTCCGCCGTGACTCACCAGGAATTTCTGTAGATCCCACACTATTTAAAAGCTTGGTTGGAAGCTTGCGCTATTTGACTATTACAAGGTCTGACATCATGTATGTTGTTGGGGTAGTTAGCAGATATATGGAGGAGCCGAAGCCGGAACACCTCATGGCGGCGAAAAGAATATTGCGATACATCAAGGATAGTATCAACGAAGGACTACTCTACACAAGAACAAACGCTGTGAAGCTAGTCGGCTATACAGATAGCGACTTTGGTGGAGATTTAAATGAAATGAAGAGTACAAGTGGCTATGTGTTTAATACTGGATCAGCTGCTTTTTCGTGGTCATCAAAGAAGTAGTCAGTAGTTGCACTTTCATCATGCGAAGCAGAATATATTGCATCAGCATCAGGAACTTGTCAAGCGATATGGCTCAGAAACATCATAAAAAAATTGTCTCATCCACAAGAAGAGCCGACAGAGCTATACATTGACAACAAGTCAGCAATAGCATTGGCAAAAAATCCAGTCGCACACAGGAGAAGTAAGCACATCGAGTTAAAATATCATTTCATTCGAGTGCAGGCCAAAGAAAAAAGGGTAAAGCTGATATACTGCAAGACAGAAGATCAAATTGCAGATATATTTACTAAGTCACTGAAAGCTGAGGTTTTTCATAAACTCAAAGAAAAACTCGGGATGGCCAAACAAGTTTGAGGGGGAGTGATAGTTGTCAAACATGTTTGGTGAGGTGGGCCCCACCCACCAAACATTGTTTGAAAAAATGTGGCATGGTTTGGTGCCTTTGGAAAAATATGGCTGGGTTTGGTGCCGCAAAGAAAAACGGGAGGGAGGTTGTCAAATTCTCTTCTCTCGTTCCTATATATAGGAGGTTTAGGAAGAAGAAAAAATTAAGCAAGACAAAAACAATAAACAAGCAGAAAAAAAAGAAGAAGAAGAAGAAGAAGAAGAGAGTGTATATTTGTAAGGTGTAGTAACACCAGTTGTAAGAAAGAGTGAAGAGTCTTCTTGTTATTATAATAAAATAGAATACAAGTGTCTAATTTTCAATTTGTTTGTCAATTAGTCCAACAAAATTCTTACTCTCTTCCAACATACTTTAGGGGCTTATTTAAAAAAATTCATCATCAACTCACTCCAATTGTATGTCACAGTGTTCTCTTTCATTGTTGTTACTGCATAAATAAGCCAAACAATTTTGAAGGGTGCCCTAGTAATAAAATTCGAATTGGTTTTGCGTTTTCTTGGAATTTCAGGTATTCCAAGAAAGTTGCTAATGTTGGGTGACACTAGATTCCCCGAGGAGCCGGTCAGCCTAATAGGGGGTAAGGCAGGAGCTCAGGATCGGAGGCAGCCCTACCCTCTTCCGTCGCCGCAACCCAACGAACCCATTTCTACAAATCTGCCACTACCTCCAGGCGCAATCTCTTGAGATTCTAGCAATCAAACTTTTACATCAACCACTGCAACTCTTTTGGTTATCTTTTATGAGAATAAATGGCAATTCTGTGGGGTTCTTCTTTTTGCAAGGGTATTTGGAAAGCTTCAGCCCCTTTTAAATGTGGCCTTCAAAAGATTTGCGGAGACGGTAAGAATGTTCGTTTTTGGACGGATATTTGGATCGGAAATTGTAGTTTAGCATCCTCCTTTCCTGATCTGTTTAAGATTGCTACTTTCCCTAATGCTTTTGTTTTCTCTCTCTATTCCATTAATAGATATGGCAAAGTTTGGAACATTGGTTTTCGTAGAAATCTTTCACTCCAACAATCTCATGATTTTAGTGAACTCCTTCATCTGCTTAGTACTTATGATTGGAAATCTCACAATAAAGCTAATTGGAGATGGTCACACTCTGGCTTATTCACTGTTAAATCTTTTTATAATTTTTTGAATTCTGGTGGCCAAATTTGTCCTTTTTATAAATTCATTTGGCAAAATGTCGCTCCTCTCAAAGTTAGAATCCTTGTTTGGCTCACTATTCATAACCGTTTACTAACGGTAGATAATTTAAACAAGAGGAATTTAGCTATTGGCCAGAAATGTGTTTTCTGCAATAAGACTACTGAATCTGCATTCCATATTTTTCTGAAATGTTCTTTTGTTTCTCAGATTTGGATTATTTTGAAAAAAATCTTTAATTTTAGAGGCTTCCCTCCCTCTGTGAAATCTTGGTGGGGCTTATGGAGAAAGAAGAGGATTAAAAAGAAAAATTCTCTTTTATGGGATATGATTATGATGGCCTTAATTTGGGTCATTTGGAAAGAACGAAATAATAGGATTTTTGTCAAAAAATCTACTGATATTGTTCAAGTTCTAGATTCTATATGTTTTTTTGTCTCCTTTTGGACAGATATTTTGCCACCATCCAAGAAGGCCAAAGTGGATGTGAGTTGCTTGATGGAAACATGCAAATCTTTCTCTCCGACTTCTGATCCTCTGGATGATACTCCTCCTGTTAATGATTTGGCTGATAATACTGTTATTGTCATTGAGGATGATGAGGAGATGACCACTGAGATTCATGATTCTACATCTGCTGTGCTTGCTAATGCTATGGAAGATGCAATGGATAGTGACCAGTCTGCTGCTGCAGCTGAGGATTTGGTTTCTCAAACTCTTTCTTCTATATCGGCTATGTCAACGCATCACCAAGAGCTTGTTACTGGAATTTTACTGGTAAACAACCTGCAATCGTCTTATGAGAGGAATGTGCATGCAAGTTCTGATGATTCCTGGAGTACCTCTGCGGAAAATGAATCTTCAAGTGTTGATGCGAGTGATGAATCCTGGACTACTGCTGATTAAGAGATTTCTTTTATGAGTTCTTTGCTTTCTTTTGTTGGAGAATTATCCTCTTTTCTAGGTGTTGCTTCTTTCTTATGGTCTGTTAGTTACTTTGGTATGTGTGGTGTTTTGATCCTCTAGATGAGGATGTTTTGGGGCTAGTATGGTCTGCTTCTATGGAGTCTGTAATGAACTCTTGTTTTGTTGTTTTGTTTGGCTGAAGCCTTATGGCTTTATCCCGAGTAATCAAAAAAAAATAAACGGCAACCCAGATCTCGTCTGCTCTAGGAGGTTTTACCAACTGATATATGCATATGTTATATTTATCTCCTATAACTTGTTTATTATTTTTAAAAATCTATTGTCTCACCTGCGTAAAGTAACTTCGGGGTAATGGCTAGTGTTTTGGTCGGAATTTCTTTTCCAAAATGACCAAGTCACTAAAGGCTGGACCTAAAAAAACAAAGTCAAAAAAGTACATTTGTTACTAGTGAGGAGCAATGTTAAGAATTGTCTACTATATTTTCATCATTTTCAGAACTAAACAAAAGAGGGTGGTGCCACCCACGCAACACTGTTTACAATACCGAGGTGAGGAGATGCTGAACATCGAGCAGAATAATTGTAGAGGAAAAAATAACAAGGTAACATGTGTTGCGTGAGGGGATAACCCCAAGTTAGAATTAACAAGAAAATCTGAAGATGAAAACATAGCTATACTTCCAAGAGCATAAATCGAAACATAGGCAAAAACAGCACACTTTCAGGAAGTTTATGGGTCATGAATGACGCAATGCAAAATTGATACGGACCTCAACTCGAGTTCTTCGCTACTTAATGGAAGCAAATATCAAATATCAAACAAATCTTTTGTAGTATCCAGAAACATACAAAATTGTAAACAAATAAAATGGTGCAAGCAATCTTTTGGTACAAGGAATAAAAAATATGGTAACAAGCTATTGAAGAATCCATTAGAGAATTGAAAGATGAGAAGAAACCTATATAAAGCAAAACCATACATTTACTAGTTCTCATTGGCTTCTGCTTGCTTCTTCCTTTCTTTGAGAACTTTAACCTTGTCCTTCTTTCGCCTTTTGCTAATCTGAAAGAGGATAATTTTAGTCCAAACGATCAGAGTTTTTACTTGTAACAATGATAAAAGTTCAACTGGTAAATGAAGATAGAAAATTGATATTATATACAGGGAAAAGAACACAATGTTAGCAACCACATTTGTGATTAGAAGGGAGAGAGGAATTAATGAATACCTCCATTGCTTCTAAAAGCCTCTTGTTCTTTCTAGACATGGATACTTTCTCTAGATTGGCATCATCCTCAGCAACTTGTTCTGGATCTGCACTAGTTTCTGCCATGTCCTGAGCATTTTCAACTGATACAGGTTCATTCTTATTTAACGTAGAAGCAGAGAAGCGTATACCATTGACTTCCTTGTTCAATTCGTCGTGGTACTGCTTTTCGTGAATCTCGTGCTGCACAAAATTGATAAAAAGTTAAATAAATACATGAACAAATATTTCAAACAGAGTGAAAATGATCTTTGAATGTGTTGGATACCTGGAGCTTTTTCTCTGCTGCTTCATTAGCTTCTGCCCTATTAAGAACACCTTTGGCTAGAAGATTCTGCGGATCATCAATATCACCATCAATTAAACCAGGCATTGGCAGAACTTGGCTTTTAGCTGCAGATTGAAGACGCTTGATTGTCTCGGCATATTCAGGGACATAGCCTTCAGCTTCGTTGTCCACAAAGGGAGACAAATGTGGTGGTGGGACTCTGTTGAATTGTATCATTGATCAAATTAAAAGGAAGAACATATCTCAAAACAAAATAAAATATTCAGGATAGAGATTTTTTATACATATCAGACCGAATACAAGCAGTCAAATCTGTGTTCCAACTTCTGTATTCATTTCTGTATGCATCTATGCAGGAAAGTAAGGTTGGAGTTTGAAGAATCTTTAGTCTATTTGAAATCAAGTAATGGTAATTAGGGAATAGAGATGGTGGGATAATAAGTACTGAATATACTAAATTTGATAAATCGACTTAATTTTATTTTTTTATTTTTTTTTTATTTAAAAGATGACATAGTCATCGATTCATTGAAAAGATATTAACGAAACAGAAATAAAGATACAAAGACAGCCCGCAGGCGACAAACATCATAATCTCCTAGTCCGAAAACATCGAACCCAGCATGAAACAAAAACATCAAAATAAGGAAACATCAAAACAGAGATACATCGAGACGAGACACCATTGTAGCCAAATTCTTGTTGTCTTAATCATTGGAGAGAAGCTCCCTCTCCCCTGATCGAAAGCTACTCCTCCTCCTCTCCCAGACGCATTTTCTTCCTAGCTATGAGATTTCCTGCCCATTCAGAATGACATAAATGAATTTTGTGCAACAGAGAAGATAATCTAAGAGAAATGCTATTGAAACAAAAGTCGTTCCGATCTAGCCATAGGTTCCACATAATTGAAGCAACCACAATATCCCACTCTAATCTAACTTCCTTTCTAATCTTATTCGATCTAAAATCTCCCCATGTATCGGAAGAGGAATCTGGACACTGTAAGACCCCAAACGTAAGACCCACTTTCTCCCAAACCCATCTAGCTCTATGACACTTGAAAAAATTGTGGTTTGTATCTTCATCCTGATTTAGAATTCTAATGCAAATAGCGTTATCCACAATGCCCCGTTTCATCAAATAAGCGCTCGATGGGATCGCATCGTTATCCACCAATCAAAGAAAAACTTTAACTTTGGAAGGAACGCAGGAACCCCAAATGATATCTGCGGCTCGGCTTCTTAATCCTCCATCGTTTAGCCATCTGTAAAGGGAGGATACCGAGAACTTGTGGCTCGCCTCCAAAATCCACAGTCTCTCATCTGCCGACTGATGCGTGAAAATTCCCTCTCTACGAATGAAATTGTTTACCAGTTGGAGTTGTAGAAAAGATTCCTGATCAAGAATACCCTTGACATCAAAGTTCAAATAATTGTTCTTCCAGACATCGCTCACCAGGGCGTCATTACTGAGCACTGCCTTTGCCGCGAGGGGAAACAGCCCCAAAAGTGAGTTATCTCCGCACCATTTGTCCTTCCAGAACCTTATATTCTTGCCGTTCTTAACCCTACAAATAGTGTTGCTATGAAAAACATCCCCCGTCCAGAAAACCCCCTTCCAAAAGAAGGACTTCCTGCTAAGAACTCTCTTCCCCCCAAATCTGAACCTTCGTCTAGTCCGATAATTGGTAAGAGACTTGCACCACCAATTGTTACGTCGATTAGCCAACTTCCACCACCACTTACTGAGTAGAGCTTTGTTCATATCCCTGAGATTGATGATCCCCAATCCACCAAACTCTTTCCTTTTGCACACCCTACCCCAGTTGATGAGATGAATCCCCTTACCCCCCTCATGAGTTCCTTTCCAAAGAAAACGCCTCCTACATCTGTCTATCTTTTGAATTACCCAGACCAGTAGTTCGTAAATAGACATGAGGTAGATCGGGATACTGTTGATGACAGAATTGAGCAGCGTGATCCTGCCCCCCAAACTTAAAGACCTCCCCTTCCAACCAGCTAGTCTTTTTTCTATCCTATCAATAAATGGTTGCCAGTCCTCCCTAAGAAGTTTCCCCGGCCTGATCGGAATCCCTAAATAAATAAGTGGGAACCACCCAAATTGCATCCAAGCATCTGTATAATCGATTGGGGGGGGGGGGGATGGAACAATTGTCGCTGAGTTAAATGACACAGCTCTTATTGAAGTTAACCATCATACCAGACCAAGCCTCAAAGCACTTCAATATCGTACCCATGGCAATGATATCGTGTCTCGAAGCTGAACCGAACAGTAAAGTATCATCAGCGTACTGAAGAATTGAAATAGGATCTGTGAATCCCTTGATATGAATGTCGAAGTGAGAGCTTTCCTTTCTGCCATTAGCTATCATTTCTGCGAGCCCCATCTGCCACTATGGCAAATAACAGTGATGACAAAGGATCACCCTGCCTGAGCCCTCTCTTGCATCTGATTTCTTTTCCCTGAGTCCCATTAATAATAAGGAATGATTTACCTCCTCTAATGCACTGATAAATCCATTTCCTCCATGTAGCCCCAAATCCTTTCAGCAACAGTGCCTCGTCCACCGCGTTCCATTCCACCGAGTTATAAGCCTTTTGAAAATCTACCTTAAAAAGAAAACCATCTGATTTTTCTTTGGCACTTCTGAATACAACTTCATGAGCCGAGACGATGTTATCCATAATATCTCTGCCTCTAATAAATCCGCTCTGTGATTCCCCCATGATATCCTTCAAGTGCGGACCTAATCTATTGGCCAGGACTTTGGTAATTATCTTAAAGGAGCTATTGAGGAGACTGATCGGTCTCAGATCACCAACCTCTTTAACCTCTTCCTTCTTTGGAATGAGGACAATATTCGCGTAGTTTAGTCTATCTAATTCAGCGTTCCCATCGAAAAAGTCCTGGACAATGTTCATGAAGTCCTCTCTAATGATGCTCCAGTATAGAGTGTAAAAGAAAATAGGAAAACCATCCGGGCCCGGCGCCTTATCCTCTCCCAAACTCTTGATGGCAGATAGAACTTCTTCTTCCTGAAACATGCTTTCGATACTATCAGACCCGTTAATCCTTGAATCCATCTACATATTATGGTTCAACGAACACCTATGCTCCCTAGATTTGCCCAACAGCTCCTTAAAATTCTCATTGATGTGTCGCTTGATTCTTTCCTCACTTTCGCTCCAAACACCATCCACATTTAACCCTGAGATATGGTTATTTCTTCTTCTTCCATTGGCGATCATATGGAAAAATTTAGTGTTCACGTCTCTTTCCTTCAACCACTGAATTCTCGATCGTTGCCTCCAGTAATTTTCCTCCATCTTGCCAATTTGAAGTATATCTTGTCTATTGTTACGAAGCTCGTCGAGTTCGGCCTCTATTAAGTCTCTTTCCTCCTCTATAAGTTCTAGTTGTTCAATTCTCGCTCTTATATCTTGCTTTGCTCTTTGATCCTGACCGAATACAGACTTGGCCCACTTTTTCAACTTTGATCTTAGCCTTCTAATCTTCTGAATCCAACAGCCCACGGACGAGTCGGCCGAAGTAGGCTCCTTCCAGCTTTCATCAATAATCTTATGGATGCCATCGCACATAGTCCAAGTCTTCTCAAATCTAAACGGGTGTGGGATCCTTATCTCTCCCTCCCCGCAATCCAAGGCTAGAGGAGTGTGGTCCGAGGTGAATCTGATCAACGCTTTGGCCGAAGCTAATAGAAATTTGTCTTTCCATTCAGTGGACACCAAGATTCTGCCAAGCTTTGCCAGGGTAGGGACCGCTTGAAGATTCGACCAAGTGAATTTCCTATTGGAAGGGTCGATTTCGGCTAATTCTAAATCGTCGATAAGCGCGTTGAACTGCTCCCTGTCACCCCTGGGCGCTCCTCTTCCTAAGTGCTCAAATTGGAATCTTGTAATGTTGAAATCTCCTCCCACAACCCACGGCCCCCTACATCTTCTTCTAATGGACCTAAGTTCGTCCCAGAACACGCTCCTCTGTGCCGATTCATAAGGACCATAGACCGTAGTAACCGTGTAAGTCCAATTATCAGATCGTCTTCTAATAGTGATAGTGACCGTAAATGACCCGGCTATTTCGTCAATAATCTCAAACAATCTGGGATCAACCCCAATAGCGATACTGCCAGAAAACCCCCACGAAGGTTTAAACCTCTATTCAAAGGAGCCTATACCTCTAATGCTCCTAAATTCCTCTATGGTCGGAGATTCTACCCTAGTTTCCTGAAAAGCACAAATGGAAGGTTTGTATCTAATGATGGTATCGCTAATCAACCTCTTTTTTGATTTGAGTCTCATCCCCCGAACGTTCCAAAAGATGTATAACATTGGTCACACAAAAATCCTAACACCTAACCTCTAACCCGAACTCAACCGCGACCCTACTCTATAAGTTGCTTACTCTCACCTCTAATGAGATTGACGTGAAACAATTGCTCCTCTCTATTGGACCCCATGGCTAGACCGTATAGACTAGCGAAATAAATAAGAGAATCATCATTTAAAAGGTTTAATACTGACAGGTTAGACGAAGGAATACCTTGGCAGGCAGAGGTTGGCTCTTTAGTCTTTGCTGCTGCTCTAATCAAATCCTCTTCGCTTGGACCACCGGTGCCCCATTTATCCAACTGCGTTTTGCTTTTCCGCTGAAACTCTATAATGTTTTTGTTCCTCCCCACATCTACACTGTTTCTCATGAATCTCGTGCTGCACAAAATTGATAAAGAGTTAAATAAATACATGAACAAATATTTCAAACAGAGTGAAAATGACCTTTGAATGCGTTTGATACCTGGCGCTTTTTCTCTGCTGCTTCATTAGCTTCTGCCCTATCAAGAACACCTTTGGCTAGAAGATTCTGCGGATTATCAAAATCCCCGTCAATTAAACCAGGCATTGGCAGAACTTGGCTTTTAGCTGCAGATTGAAGACGCTTGATTGTCTCGGCATATTCAGGGACATAGCCTTCAGCTTCGTTGTCCACAAAGGGAGACAAATGTGGTGGTGGGACTCTGTTGAATTGTATCATTGATCAAATTAAAAGGAAGAACATATCTCAAAACAAAATAAAATATTCAGGATAGAGACTTTTTATACAGATCAGACGGAAGACAAGCAGTCCAATCTGTGTTCCAACTTCTGTATTCATTTCTGTATGCATTATACATCTATGCAGGAAAGTAAGGTCGGAGTTTGAAGAATCTTAGTCTATTTGAAATCAAGTAATGGTAATTACGGAATAGAGAGGGTGGGATAATAAGCTACTGAATATACTAAATTTGATAAATCGACTTAATATTTTGTTCCAAAAAGATACTCAATTCTTTAGTGCTTTTTAACTACCAACAACACCAAAGGTAAGAAACCTCCAAATCCTGATATCTTCATAGTGTACAACATGCAAATAGGTTAAAAAGATCGTATTATGACAAAAGTCTAATAATAATTTAGATTTTAGTTGGGAAGTAAAATACAAATACATAGTGGACAGTATTGTAATTTTATTCCGACTAGGATTTTCTAAAGTTCCTAACCATAGGCTTTCATCTCCTCTATAAATATGAGAACAAGGATAAAACCTTGTTGTGTCTCTTGTGCCTCTCACCACGATATAGAAGAAAATGAGAAAAAGAACTAAAGTTAGAATTGAAGGAGAAAAAGAAACAAGAAATCAAAGGTTGAAAATAAAGTTTATTGATTTTTGTTCTTATTATTTTATTTACCACTATGGGAAAACAAAAAGAATGCATGATCTCCTAATTATTCCATGCATGAGATACTAATTATTTAATTGGTTTATTATTTCAACAAAGTTTAGATAGGAATTGGGTGGCATGCAAATGTTAATTTATTAGTCATGCAAATTACATTTTTTAACCCTATATTTTTTTTTAGCCTTTTATGTTGATGGGGGCATGATAGTAAAAAGCCGCTAAAATAGGACTTTGCTTAATAATAGTGTTATGTATGAGGCTCTTCACTTGTAGCATTAATTATGAAGATAAACACAGTACATACGTTCCAATAAGAATTCTAGTAAACATCGATCCCTAAAAGAAGAGTTATAATAAACATTTTGATGCATACACATATAATACATATATACGTTGTCATGTACTTGAAAATAAAATAAGCAAAATTAACATACGAGAAAAGATGGTACAGATGGTGATGAAGCCACCTAGGAAAAGAAACAAGGCAAATGCAAGAGCAACTGCCGTGGTTAAGCCTCTCTGTCCTATTTGCTAGTATTTTTTTTAAAGAGCTTGGAAGAATATCCTAAGAGGGTCGTAAAGCCCTTTGATTAGGGGTGGCGAACGGGTCGAGTGGGCTGGGCCGGGCCCAACCCGTAAGGGTTGGCATCTACACTTTGCCGGGTCGGGCCGGGTTGCGATCTTATCCGGGCCGGGCCGGGCCGGGTTGAAGTTTCGTTTGGGTGGCCCGCCAACCCGTGAACCCTTTAGGGTTCAACCCGGGTTGGGTCGGGTCGACCCGCGGGTTGGCCCGGTTTAAATTTTTTTAATTTTAATTTAATTTAATTTATTTTATTTTATTTTATTTTTTTTGTAGCTTAAATTAAAATAATAATAATTATTATAATACTAAGTAAGTAATAATACTAATAAAAAATAAAAATCGTAATAATAATAATAAGATTGAAAGAGACAAAGAGTGAAATTGACAACAAATTTTGAAATATTATTCATATGAATTTAAGTTATACAATTTGAACAATTTATAACGAAATGAAGAATTCAATTAACAAATAAGTTTTATACAATAACATATTTCTTATATACAATTTTAATTGAGTACAAGTTTTCTAATTTGACATAACAAGTAAAGCTATTGTTGTTGTTGTTGTTGTTGTTCTTCTTCTTCTTCGGGCGAGTTGCTCCCACTTGTAGAACTTGATAGTGCTTTCCCTTGCGTCCTATCTTCAGCCTTCAGCCAGTCTTCTGTGCAAACGAGCATCTCTAACGCCTCGGGCTTCAACCGATTCCTGTAATCAGATAGAACTCTGCCACTTGTAGAAAATGCACTCTCAGAAGCAACTGTAGAGACAGGAGGAGTTAGTATATCTTTAGCCATAATTGAAAGAATACTAAAAGTGTGTTCATGTTCTTTCCACCATTGTAAAATATCTAGTGGAGAAGTAAAAGGCTCAGAATCTTATTGGTTATACCAATTTAATTCATTTGGTTGATTAGTCCTAGGTTTTTTAGATTGAATTTGTTCAAGTAAACTAAATGTTCTATCACCAATTCTACTTTTACCCTTACCTTTAGAACTACCAGAAGAAGAACTAACTACTGAAGTTGTACTACTAGAAGCAAAACGTCTATCATAATAATCATACAAGTTATTTAACGTAGATTCAAACTGAACTAAAAAAGTAGCGCAATCAATTGTTAATTCTACAATTACCTCTAAATATCCAAAAAACATTTCTATCAAATTCTTCGTACCTTCTAATTTGATATGAGGATCCATAACAGTAGCAACACAAATCAACATAGGAGGAGGAAAATAATACTTCAAAAATTTTTGAAATGCAGGTTTTACAATCTCACTAACATGGGGATCATTTAACATTTCGTTAAATGTTTGCATCATGCTAACTAATTCAATAAAAATGCTACTAGAAGTAGATTCATATGTTTTTGAAAAATTTAAAGTTGCGGTTTTAAAAGGTTCTAAAAATTTCAATAAAGATTCAGCAAAAAACCAATCGGGGGGAGTCATTTCAAAATTAGCCATATTTTTTGCGATACAAAAATCATTTACAACTGCTTTATAATCGATGACAACATTTAGTAAATCAAAAGTAGAATTCCATCGGTGTCTAACATCCTTTGGAAATTTTCTAAAATGAACATTTCTAACCCTACACCAAGCTTTCCATTCTTGTAAAATGGTTGGACCTAATGCAATGAAATGTACACAATTTCTAATTTTAACTATAAATGGATCCAGTATTCTTAATGCATCTTGAACACATAAATTTATAATATGACATGCACATCTAACATGAAAAATATTGTCAGATGGAGGGTTTAATACAGATTTTAAAGTAGTAATTGCTACATTGTTGTTAGATGCATTATCAAAACTAATAGCCATAATTTTATCGCGAATATGAAAAACATCACAAATTTCTATAATACGGTTTGCTATTTCAGCGCCACTATGGGGATACGGCAACGCCGCAAGTGATATGATTCTTTTTTGAAGAATCCAATAATTGTCGATCCAATGACAGGTTATTCCCATCGTTGGAATATTGTTGACATCCGTCCAACAATCCGAAGTTAAACTAACTCTACAAGTTAAACTCCATAAAATTGCAATCAACGCGTCCTTCATTTCAACATACATTTTAAAACAATCCGATTTGCAAGTATTTCTCGGAATTCTTTTAAAATGAGGGTTTAAGGCCGTTTGATTAAAATTTTCCAAGTTCCTACTCTCGGGATAGGAAAATGGTAACTCTTCCTTAATGACTAATCGAGCCATTTCCCGACGAACAAGTTCGGGATCATAAGGGTGGCTATCTACTTGACCGGTCCTAGGGTTGATTTTTTGTTGGCTTTGTATTTGATCAAGAAGTTCTTTATGATTATGTTGGATGTGCCTACTAATTGTACCGGTGCCGTCACCCCTTTTGAATTTGTATGTTTTACTACATGTTTTACACACTTTCACACCTATACCCGAAGTATGTTCGTCCGGGATATAATCATAAAACTTATGTCAATCGCTAGTTTCTCCTCTACTTTTCCTACTACTACGGGGTTGTGTGGTTTCGGTTTGTTGTTGTTTTTGTTCTTCTTCTAATCGTATGTCACCTACAACATCGTCGTGTGTACCCCATTGTTCCATAGTAGGATCAATGTAATCTTGGGCGGGCTCACTAGTTGGGACAATTGGTGGCCTACGTGAAGAGGAGGAGGAATCTTGTCTGCTACGACCGCTACCGCGTGATCTAGACATAATGTAGTAATGTGCTAAAGTAAAGTATGTAAAAAAAAATATACAATGTAGAAGCGGTGAATTATAGAAAAAAAATCTTAAAAACAATAGGGTTGAGATAGAGAAGTTCAAAAAAACAAACAATAATTTTAACTACAACGCAAAAAAAAATTAACGAGAGAGAGAGATATTTTGATACCGTTCACCGTGGAATACGCGTATGTAAAAAAAACGTTAAAAATAAGAATAGAATAGAAAAGATGGAGGAGCGCTTTGCTGATTCCGCAATTGAAGAGTTGAGAGGAGGTTGAAGTAGATTTGACGAGGGTTGAAGAGAGTTGAAGACGTTGAATTTTGATTCCGATACGACCGAAATTCGATCGTATATATGCCTCCTTGTTCTTTGTTTGATGAATACTACAATTGTTCAAATTTTTTTTACAAATGATGTATAATAGTAGAGAGAGTAAGAGAGTGAGGTGTGATTTTTTATGAAATTTTTGGGGATATTTATAGGCTCAAAATGGGGGAAAAAACAAAAAAAACCAAAAAAAAAACAAAATAATGGCTAAATAGCCGTTAGCAACGGCTCTGTCCAGAGCCGGTCTGGTTACGACCGTTCGACCCGCGGGTCAACGGTCGACCTGTCACGGGTCAAACGTTCGACCCGTACGAGTCCAACGGGTCGTAACCCGCGGGTCGACCGGCGGGTTGGCGGGTTCGATTCGCGTTCTTAACGGGTTCGCGGGCCGGGTTTTGCGGGTTCAATTCGCGTTATTTGCGACCCTGGTCGACCTGGTACTGTTCACCGGGTTCGACCCGAACCCGCTAACTCCTTAGTCGGGCCGGGTTCGCGGGCCGGATCGCGGGTGGATCGCCGGTTGACCCGACCCAGTTGCCATCCCTACCTTTGATTTAAAGAGAGAAGGAAAGTTTTTCTTAGGCCCCTAGTTTGATATTGAATGTCCATGAAGCCCACGGTCCTTTCCAAACAATCTAAGTTTGGAAAGACAAAAAAAAAAATTTAAATTTATTTTCCAAGAGAAAACAAAGTTGAAAGTGACAGTTTTAAATTTATTATATCAGTTTTCAAAAAAATTAAATTTATTATATCAGTTTTCAAAAAATGCAAATTACATATTTACCTTTATAATAAGAAAAAAGAGTGTCCAAGGGGTTAATTGAAAGTGACAGTCACCCTGGAAGGATTAAAAAGACAAAGAGAGAGGACTTTGACTATCAACTTCTGATCTGCATAAACCACCACAAGTGGCCTAGTGGTTAGAAGCGGAACTTGGGGTGTGCTCCCCCACAGATCTCGGGTTCGAGCCCTGGGTTGAGAATACATTTGTGTGGCCAGTGACCTAGCTCGACCGCGGTCGGGCCCCTTTGTCACGGGACTGGGATTAGTCTGACCCAAAGAGGGGGATGGAACCCAGTATAATCAAAAAAAAAAAAAAACTTCTGATCTGCATATTATGATCCACTACTTGCAATCTATCTCTATGCTGATTATTTATGCAAAAATTCCAACTAAACACCGGTCCAAGTATCCGTAAGAATCGTTTTTGTTAATGTCACGTCACTTGGTATCTCTGTAGTTATCGTCTATGAAAAAATTCTAACTAAAAACCAGTCCAACCATCCGTAAGAGGATTGGATCAGCACTGTTATTACATCTTCCGCTACTTGCAATCTATCTCTATGGTCATTATTTATGCAAAAATTCCAACTAAACACCGGTCCTAGTATACGTAAGAATCGTTTTTGTTAATGTCACATCAATTGGTATCTCTGTAGTTATCGTCTATGAGAAAATTCTAACTAAAAACCAGTCCAACCATCCGTAAGAGGATTGGATCAGCATCGTTATTACATCTTCCGCTATTTGGAATCTATCTCTATGGTCATTCTTTATGCAAAAATTCCAACTAAACACCGGTCCAAGTATCCGTAAGAATTGTTTTTGTTAATGTCACATCACTTGGTATCTCTATAGTTATCGTCTATGAGAAAATTCTAACTAAAAACCAGTCCAACCATCCGTAAGAGGATTGGATCAGCACCGTTATTACATCTTCCGCTACTTGCAATCTATCTCTATGGTGATTATTTATGCAAAAATTCCAACTAAACACCGGTCCAAGTATCCGTAAGAATCGTTTTTGTTAATGTCACATCACTTGGTATCTCTGTAGTTATCGTCTATGAGAAAATTCTAACTAAAAACCAGTCCAACCATCCGTAAGAGGATTGCAATCTATCTCTATGGTGATTATTTATGCAAAAATTCCAACTAAACACCGGTCCAAGTATTCGTAAGAATCGTTTTTGTTAATGTCACATCACTTGGTATCTCTGTAGTTATCGTCTATGAGAAAATTCTAACTAAAAACTAATGAAGTTCACCGTTGAGAAACAAAACTCATGGAAAAGAGTTCCAACAAAGTGGTCTCTTTGGATGTAGCTTTATTGTTGTATATGATAGAAAGAAGAGAGAAAGAAATTTAAAAAAAATAGTTAAAAATTATTGTAGACGAGTTTATTGATTAACGTAAACAAAGAGGAGAGCAAAAATAATAAATAACTATGAATAGTGTACTTCCCTTCCAACAAAATCCACCAAAAAATACCGGTGACCTCAGCCACTTTTTCTATTAAAAAAAAATTCCACCAAAAAAAATGTGGATTTCAAAAGCTTAAAAATTACACATGATCATGAACAGTCAACTTTCAGTGGATTTGAGTTCAAACAATGGACTTACAGCCAAACAAATCCATGCACAGTCCGCATACAGAGGATTTGAGTTCAAACAGTACAACTACATCCAAAACAGCAGAATGCTACCCCAAATTTCTTTCGCTCTTACACACCTCATAAGATACTGAGAGTCCTTGCTATTAAGGCCAAGCTTGGTAGGTATACACGCAATTAGCATGGATGTTTCTTCTAAGGATATTCAGTTTTGTTAAGATAGCATCATACGTACATTGGATTCTTGTTATTGTATGTTGCTTTCTAAGTCATTAATTACCCCATGAATAATATTCGAAAGAGACGAATAGAGCTGTGTGTATATATACTTTGTCTGCCACAAAAACTGAGATCACTACCACAAACTTGTTTACCAGTTTTTTATAGGCCCACCTCAGTCTTCAGTCTACGCCAAATGTTGAAATTTTCAATGAAATCTAGTTATGATAATTAAATGTTCAAAATAATAGTCTTAACCTACTCAATCCATAGGAACCATGCATCCTTTAATATCCTTTCTCTCTTCTATTTTCTCTCTCTCTCACTATATATATATATTTGTATATTTAGACGACGCTTCATAGCTTACTTTTCTCTCACTGTAAAATTTTACATTCAAGTTTCAACTCAGTCTATGGCAAAGCTCTCTCTGCTTGGATTGGCAGTAGTCTTGTTGTTCCTTGGTTGTATTATCACTACTTCCATCAGCCGTATGTACTCTCTCTCTTTCACATCTGTACAGTGTTACTACACTTTTCTTTTTCTAGAAATAAAAGAAAAAAAAAACATTTAATAAAAAATATAATGAGCGATTTATGCATATAAATATATGTGAGATTTTCCTTTCAAAAGTCCAGATCTATCCTCACAAAATATATTTTCCCCCCAAAACTCAAATTCAAATCCCCCACTCAAAACAACTCATATATTCATTTAATTTTTTTCTCTCTCTCTTTCCCTCCCTTTTCTATTTAAAAAAATTAAGAAAATAAAAATTTAAATTTTTTTTTAAAAAATTTAAAAATTAAAAACAAAAAAAAATTAAAAACTTTTAAAATAATTCAAAATATATTAATATATATATATATATATATATATATATATATATATATATATATATACTAGGTTTGTCCGTTTATACGTGCCTACGGCACATCTTCGGAACGGTGCACCTTATTTGATCATATAAAATAGTTTTGGAGGTCCAGCAAATTAATTGAAGTAGCAAAACATATTATATGAGAAACTTTTGGGGATCCAGCAAAAAACGTATTATATGATTTATTTTTTTTGGAATTATTTTTAAATTTCTAATTTTTTTAGTTTTTTAGTTTAAATTTTTTTAAAATTTTTATTTTCTTAATTTTTTGAATAGAAGAGAGAGAGAGAGAGAAATTAAATAAATATAGGAGTTGCTTTGGGTAGGGAATTTGAATTTGAATTTGAGTTTGGGGGGGGGGGGGAATATGTTTTGTGAGGTTAGATCTGAACCTTTGATTATTGGGGAGATTGAAGGAGAGCCACTTGATAGCTTTCTTTGTGTGTTATTATTATTACTAGGTTTGCCCGTTTACACGTGCCTACGGCACGTCTTCGGAACGGTGCACCTTGTTTGATCATATAAAATAGTTTTGGAGGTCCAGCGAATTAACTAAATTAGCAAACATATTATATGCGAAACTTTTGGGGGTCCAGCAAAAAAAATATTATATGATTTTTTTGAATTATTTTTAAAGTTTTTAAAAAAAATTTTTAATTTTTTATTTTGTAAAAAAAATTTAAAATTTTATTTTCTTAATTTTTTGAATAGAAGAGGGAGGGAGAGAGAGAGAGAAAATAAATAAATAAATAAATATAGGAGTTATTTTGGGTGGGAAATTTGAATTTGAATTTTGGGGGGAAATTTTTTTTTTGGGAGGGAGATATGTTTTGTGAGGTTAGATCTGGGCCTTTGATTTTTGGGGGAATTGAAGGATAGCCACTTGATAGCTTTCTTTGTGTTTTATTATATAGACTAGATTTGCCCGTGGGCACGTGCCTACGGCACGTCTTCGGAATGATACAACACACGAAAAGTTCTGTAAACAGTAAAACAACAATTATGTAGTTCAAGTTTGAATAGTATGATAATAATTAGTTGTAAGTAAAAGTCCATATTTCTATTAGTATATGTAGAAAAATAATTATAAATGAGGGTGCAAAATCCAACTTCTTAGAACTAAGTGTGGAAAATGATGAAATTTAACTGTTGAAGAGATATTTGCTATTTTCAATATAACATGGGCAATAAAAAAATCATAAAAATTCAGAAAATTTTACAAATCTGAAATCTTAAAATCTAAATTTGTAAGTAAATAAAGAAAAAATGAGAGAGAGGGAGAGAGAGAGAAAAAGAGAGAAATATGAAAAAGTGAAGAGAGAAGAGAGAAGAGAGAGATAGTAATAAAGTGGGAAAATTTTAATTTTGGGGTTTGAAATTTTGGGCGAGAAAATATGTTTTGTAAGAATCAATCTAGGCCATTAATTTTAGGGGAGATTGAATGAGAGCCACTTGATAGCTTTCTTTGTAATTTATTATATAGATTATATATATATATATATATATATATATATATAGGGGTCGGTTCGGGTGAGAACCAACCCTGGGGTGAGAACCTAAGGGCCTATCCTAGCCATTCATCTGTGTAATCTTAACGGTCAAGATTTTTTAAAATTAAACAATAAGATTAATTAATTTTTGCATTAAGATGTCAATCCCTTTAATTAACGGATGGGGACCGCGTAATAAAAGGAATAATTATAAATTGCCTTTTTTTGTGTGCGACGGTTAAGGCAAATTTGGTCAAATTGGAGAGGAAAATAATTTATTCCCGTAAAATATTGGAGAAGATTTTGTTTCCCAAATTAATAGCAACTGCAGAATCATTCACCATTTCGTTACCTACAGTTACTGTTTATTACAGTTGCTATTTATAATTATTACAGTTGCTGTTTAAGTGGTCAGGTATTGCTGTATAATTATTTCAGTTGCTATTTATAATTATTTCAGTTGCTATTTATAATTATTACAGTTGCTATTTATAATTATTACAGTTGCTATTCGAGAAGATTTTGTATCCCAACTTAATAGCAACTTCAGAATCATCACCAATTCGTTCCTTCACCAATTCGTTCACTATATAGCAACTGACTGTATTGTAAGTAGATACAATAGCAACTTCAGTTGCTATTTATAATTTTAACTTCAGTTGCTATTTATAGTATTCCTTCACCAATTTCAGTTGCTATTTATAATTATTTCAGTTGCTATTTATAATTATTACAGTTGCTATTCGAGAAGATTTTGTATCCCAACTTAATAGCAACTTCAGAATCATCACCAATTCGTTCCTTCACCAATTCGTTCACTATATAGCAACTGACTGTATTGTAAGTAGATACAATAGCAACTTCAGTTGCTATTTATAATTTTAACTTCAGTTGCTATTTATAGTATTCCTTCACCAATTTCAGTTACTATTTATAATTATTACAGTTGCTATTTATAATTATTACAGTTGCTGTTCGAGAAGATTTTGTATCCCAACTTAATAGCAACTTCAGAATCATCACCAATTCGTTCCTTCACCAATTCGTTCACTATATAGCAACTGACTGTATTGTAAGTAGATACAATAGCAACTTCAGTTGCTATTTATAATTTTAACTTCAGTTGCTATTTATAGTATTCCTTCACCTATTTCAGTTGCTATTTATAATTATTTCAATTGCTATTTATAATTATTACAGTTGATATTCGAGAAGATTTTGTATCCCAACTTAATAGCAACTGAAATTGTAATTATTATTACAGTTGCTATTTATAATTATAACAGTTGCTATTAAGTATCCCAACTTAATAGCAACTGAAATTGTAATAGCAACTGAAATTGTAATTATCCCAACTTAATAGCAACTTAATAACAACTGAAATTGTAAAATTGTAATCTTCTCGAATCCCAACTATTCACCAATTTGTTCACTATATAGCAACTGACTGTATTGTACGTAGATAAAAATTTCATATTTAGCAACATTGTACGTAGCAACAAATGTTGTTCATCCTGATGAAGATTGTGGTTCGGCTGAAAATAAAATAAAAAAGGCAATATATGTTGCCTAATAATCTGTGATCTACATTCCTTTTAAATAAAATAAAAAAGGCAATATATGTTGCCTAATAATCTGTGATCTTTCATTCCTTTTATTATGCGGAATATCTTCATTCCTTTTATTATGCGGTCCCCAACGCTTAATTAAAGGGATTGACATCTAAAATTAAAAATTAATTAATCTAATTAATTATAACGGATAACATCTAGACCGTTAATATTAGTCAGATGAATGGCTGGGATAGGCCCTTAGGTTCTCACCCCAGGGAATGGTTCTCAGCCGAACCTTCCTATATATATATATATATATATATATATATATGAGAAAAGTGAGCCTCATATTTGTATGAGGAAATTTCCTCATACAAAGTGATGTGGCAAAATAAGAGCCCTTAGATCAACCTTTTAATCAAAGGGCTCATTTGCAAAAATAAGATTTACAATTATTTGTTAACTTTCCAAAAATAAAATTTACAATTATTTCTTAACTCTCTTAAAATTAATTGATTTTCTCTCTCCAATCCTTCTTCCTCCCCCTCTTTCTCACGCCGCATCCCCTCCTCCTCTAACCCTCACAACCAACGCCGGATCCCTCCTCCCACGTCGCCGCTCGTCCTCCCACGCCGCTCCCTCACGAACGCCGTCGCCCTACTCCCACGCCGCCGCCCTCCTCCAACGCCGCTCCCTCACGAACGCCGCCGCCCTACTCCCACGCCCTCCTCCGACGCCGCCGCCCTCCTCTTTCACGAACGCCGCCGCTCCCTCACGAACGCCGCCTCCCTCCTCCCGCCGATCCCTCAAGGTATTTTTTGCTGCTCAAATTAAAGCCACACTGAGAATGATTTCGTGAACAAATTGTTCGAATTTTGTCCAGATAATTATGTTGATACTCTATGCCCACCTTTGCATTACAATGCCCTTAAATTTATGTTGTATGACTTATTGTTGTGATCTATCTTCAAATTTGTGATATATGTAGTCTGCACAGCATTAGGATGTTTATATGATTTCAAAGTTAAATTGTAAGTGATAGCTATAACTAAGAATTTGATGGTAATATTATAATTGAAGTCGTAACTTGTATTCCATATTAATGTCCCAATCAACTTTAACTGCAAAAGGATAGCCATAACCAAATCTTATCAGGTCTTTAGTCGGAGTACAGTGGCCGTTTTTAAAAATTTCAAGTGAGATTGCAAAATTGTATAACTTGCATCTTCCCAAACAAACATTACAATTCCTCAAAAATGTTATAGTCATCCCTTACAGTTCTTTTTCTTTTTTTTTTCTGATAGTGATCGTGTAGCAGTTGGGCGTACACTTGAACTTCTGTATTTTGCAGATGCAGGGAGCCGAGAGGTAACTAAAGCATATTTGTAGAGCCTGACTTTATTTTAGATTAAAATTTACCTTACGTATAATCTGATAGTCATCTCTCTCTCTCCTTCTCGTGCACTCAACATAAGAATGGAACACCTCGGTGAGATTGAACCCTATGTGTTGGAACCTTGTGGAATAGAATCCATCGATGAAGATTCTGATGAAGAAGAATTAAATATATCATCTCAACAAGAGTTCCAAGAATCCATAGTAAATGGTAATTACCTTCATCCTTATAAATTTTTAATTTACATTTTCATGCTATTAATCTTTGTTTAAGACGACTTAAACTGTACACTAATTAATAAATTATTTATTTCATAAGGAATGATGGAGATAGACTCTTCGAACAAAACTGTGGTTGAGACTCCATGGGTTGGAATGGAATTTCCAACTGTTGATGCTGCGTTTATTCATTATAATTCTTATGCTCTGAAGACGGGATTTGGAATTAGAAGAGAGGCACGTGCCAAGTCGTCAAAGCTAGATGGAAAGTATATTTCTTCACTTTTTGTTTGCAACAAGGCAGGGAGAAAACGGGAAAATGACAAAAGAGAAGCAGGGAAAAATGTTAATCGTCGGGGTGATACACGAGTGGGTTGTAAGGCCAGGTTGAGAATTAAATTGAAAAATGACGGTATTTGGTCTGTGAGCAAGTTTGAGGAGAAACATAACGGTCATGATCTGATAACAAGTCCGGACAAGGTGATTCATCATTATTCCCATAAGCAAGCGCATCGCTCGAAGGCTAATAAACAACTCATGTATGAATTGCATACAGAAGGTATAGCTCCATCAAAAGTTGCTCGAGTTTTGAATGTTATAAATCATAGTGAAGGGGATATAATTACAGGAAGGCAGTGTCAAGATCAAATTAGACATGTGAAGGAAAACAACATAGGACATGAGTGTATGACACTCATTAGGATGTTTCAGGATAGGAAGGAATTTGATCCTGATTTTTATTTTGCAGTAGAGATTGATTATATGGGAACAATGAGAAGCGTATTTTGGGCAGATGGACGAGCAAGATCATCTTATTTGAGGTTTGGAGATGTTGTCGTGTTCGACGTTACATACAAAACGAACAATTGGAATCTTCCATTTGCTCCATTCACTGGAGTTAATCACCATATGCAATCGACTCTTTTTGGTTGTGCATTACTTGCAGATGAGGATGAAGAAACATTTACTTGGTTATTCACCCAGTGGTTGAAATGCATGCACGGAATTCCGCCGAAGACTATTATCACAGATCAGGATAAAGGGATGCGAGGAGCTATTAAAAATGTATTTACAAACACTCGTCATCGGTATTGTTCTTGGCATATTGCAAAGCATATTGCGGAACATACACTAGCATTGCAAAGCCTTTACGGTGAAAAGTTTCCTGACTACTTTTCAAAATGGTATCACGGAAAAAATGTTGAACATTGTGAGCAATATTGGAAGGATATTAAGGAAATATTTGGTGTGAAGGAAGAAGGAAATGGATGGCTACAAACTATGTACAGGGAACGAGAATATTGGGTCAATGCTTATTTGAAGGATGTGTTTTGGGCAGGAATGACAACAAGTCAGAGGAGTGAGAGTATCAATGCATTTTTCGATGGATATGTTAATGCGAAGACACAAATAAATGATTTTGTGAAGCAATATGATAAAGCAATAGCAGATCGACGTAGAAAAGAAGCACGGGAAGATTTCATGACTCTAAACCATGAACCCGTATTGCATTTCTCAAATAAGCTAGAGCTTCAAGTTGGAAAAGTTTACACTAGAGAAATCTTGAAGCTATTTCAGTTGGAACTAATTGGTACAATGAGCGTTCAACGCGAGGTGGTGAATTCAGAAGGGTTAGTTACTCTATTCAGAGTTGGTTTATCTTCTGATGACAGAAGTAAGTGGGATCAGGTAACATTTGAGATAACTGAAGAGTTGAAAATGACATGTTCATGTGCACTTTTTGAGACATTTGGGATCCTTTGCAAGCATATCTTGCATATTATGATGTTCCACTACATGATGGAAGTCATTCCTGAGCATTATATATTGCCAAGGTGGACAAGATCTGCCAGACATAGAAGCATTGCGCTTAATAATATTTCTACTGTAAGAAATAATGCAAGCACTGTGAATCAGTCAAGCACTCTGTATTCTTGGGTTTTGACAACAAAATTCCGTATGGCATTGGACATTTCACAAGGAGATAGAAAACTCATGCACATGCTTGAAAAATGTTTGGAGGTCTTCACACTAAATGCTGAGAAAGAGATTAGTGAAAAACAAGTTCAACATCAACTTGTTGATAATAGTCAAGTTGGAACTAGTAATGCAACCCTACTATTGTTTCAAATTCCTGAGGCTTCAGTACGGGATCCTGAAGGACCAGTCAAAACTAAGGGTCGTCCAAAGAAGGCTTCTAGATACATCTCAGGATTGGAGGAATCACAGCTGAGAAATAATGGGAAAAAGCGACGCACTTGTAAAAAATGTGGAGAGAAGGGTCATTATAGTACCAGTTGTAAGGGTAAAGAAAATGCCAGTACGACTGCACCTCGGGTAATAATTAGTTTTAATTGACTTAGTTTCATGCTTATTTTATTTAATTTTTTTCAAAGCTCATAATGATACACTACTAAGATATTTTGGGTATTTCAACGACAGGAAGAAGTGAATAATGGCAATCAAAGCAATCAAGGCAATGAAGAGTAGAGTTGCATAGAAAGTGCAATCTATGAAGAGTAGTGTTACGTATGTGCAGTAGTTAGTGCAAAGAAGGAAGCTCTGCAGTAGTTAGTTTTTAAATTTCAATCTAATAAAAAGTTAATTCTCATTTGGTAGAATTTTATCATTTTGAGATAAAAGTGAAGTTATACTCTGCGAACTCAGATTGGATGGCTATGCGAAGTTATACTCTGAAATTTTGTAAAGAACTTGACATTTTTGGTTGTCTCTATTTTTTCACACAATATTATAATCTTATTGGTTTTTCACGTCTCATGATATACCAATGCTGAAAATGTATTCTCCAGTATATGTTTCTGCTCAAAACTTTGTGTGTGTTTGTGTAAGTCACTCCATTGAATTTCGACTAGCTGTTCTACATATAGTCGGTGAATAAATTCTGCTTCAATATATTGTCTTCTAATGAATCATCAACTAAAGCTTTTCTTGTAGGGTCATATTTCTATTTCCCACCCTTGATTTAGATGTTTCTTTTAGACGACGCACATCTATAAATGCTTGTGAGTTCAGAGTTTAGGGCATATAAAGATTATCTGGGAGTTTGTGTTGTTTTAATTTGTTCTACTCACTTTACAGAGAGAATTTACTAGCAGACTTTTTTTTTTCGCCTATTGTTTCTGATCTTCCGTAAGGTCTATCATGTCCTGAAATGTACTAAATTAATTATCACAAAGGATGAGAATTCTACTTCTTGATGCATCTCTATAAATGATTCATTTCTTTTTGTTTGTTACATAAGTTTCTAACTGTTAGCTCTCTTCATTTGGTTTATGTATTTATTTAGGTTCAAACTATATGCAGTTGCATCAAGGTAAGTTTTTCCATTAATAAGGTAAGTTTTCCATTATTGCAGAGAACTATGTTCAAATTATAGAACAGTTTGGAAAAGAAAAGAAATTAGTTGGCTCCCTTATTCTTCTTCAGCCAATCTACAGCTGAGATATAAGAATTTTGTCCTTGAATAGAGTAATCCATATCTTGTTTGGAGGTCTTCACACTAAATGCTGAGAAAGAGTCCAGCGAGAACGTTTTCTGATAAATCTAGTGTAATAAGGCCAGTCAGAGTCCATAAACTTTCAGGAATTTTCGATGACAATAAATTAGCATTCAATCTTAAATGTTGCCATGAAGGTCCAATGTGTTCAAGTTTCTCAGTTTACCGACAGTGATTTTGAAGTTTAGATGCTTAACTTATTATTAAATTATATTACTTAAATAAATCATGTCCTTATTATATGGTTTTCCATTTTACAGCTCAGCTATTGGAAGTAAATGGTGAACATAAAGTCACACTTATTCCTATTGTTGTGGTGGTAAGTTCTAACTAGCTACGTACTATTACTTTACCTGCTTTGATTCAATGCATGTCATCTTCCTCTGTCTCTGCATCATAGTAAGAGTTTGCTAAATAGCTTGGATGATGATTCGTAGCCATTACTGTGAATTGTGTCCTCATATGTTAGATCACTTTCTGTGTTCTTCATATTCGGAATATTCTCTCCACACGGCCTCTTTGAAATTGCACGTTCTTTAATTAAATCCTGTTTGATGTTGTAAGCTAGCTAACTCCTTACATAACATGATCTCATTTTGAATATGCGTGGATTTCATTCATAACCAATCCCAAATGATAAGTATGTGATATTGGTTCTTAGTGCAAAATTGTTGTGATCCTAATAGTTGTCCAGAATGATTTTGATGGGAATTTTGTGTCTATACTGATTTACCAGGCCTAGTTAGTACAATTTTACATATCTCATCGCCATCAATATATAGCCATTCGTTTCTTTCATAAAATCCACTACATAATCTCCTTAAGTACATGTAGATATTTTCTAAATAATTGAAACTGTATACATTTTTTTTTTAGTTATATGTTTCCATCAACTGACTTGGTAAGTAAAAACCTTTGTGGTTTTAATTTTTGGGTTAAAACATAAATTCTATTTTCATATTTTTTCTTTACTCAATCATACTCTTCGAATTTTAGTTGTGTGACCCGTGTGGGTGGAGAATGGGGGTGGTGGTGTTAGGCTTAGAGTAGAATTGTGTTTGTACATTGACATGATACACATTATGGATATTCAAAGATACTAAATACACATTCATTGATGCCTGCCAAAATATATTTATTTTCTTCATTTCAATATATACTTTGATCTCAATGTGCCAACTGCCAACAAACTGCCAACAAACTGGCACCTTCGTCTTCTACTTCTTTGTGCATTAAGGCCTTTGAGAAGACAATATTAATTTCCTTGGAAGTGAAGAATATACCAGTATAAGTGTAAAAGATATCAAATTGACTGAACTCTTGTTAGTTGTAATTTCCTTGGAAGTGAAGAATATACCAGTATAAGTGTAAAAGATATCAAATTTACAAATTGACAGGATCAGTGGAGGCTGCAAGATGCCCGTATAAGCAGAAGACAGTGATTGCCCGCAGAAGAAATAGAGATCGAAACCTCAAAATTTCCACCTCAGGTGTTCGATTATTAACTAGTTGATGTGAAACGGAAATCTGTCATGCATCGACTGTTACAATATGATCCTGTCAATTTACCTCATGCGCCCCTAACCTTATATTATGTCTCTAAGCTGTTCTGTTTACATACATTAACTGTAGTGGTAGTTAGTTAAATCATCTTGTTGAAAAGGTGAATGAAATAAAAGTTCTCATATATAAAGCATTTTCTTGTTGCATCTCCTCTATAGCTGGTTGATAATTTATATTTTGCTTATTGTATACAGGGCAGATTTTGTTGACTTTACGAGTTATCGTTTATGGATCTAATGGAACAAATGATGAAAAGCAAAGTTCTCTATCAAGAAATCTGTGCCGCTTTTGTCTGCCGCTTTTGTTGTTTGCTTTGCATATCAAGAAATCTGTGGGGCTTTGTTGTTTGCTTTGCATATCAAGAAATATGTGGGAATGTAATCCGAGAATAATGTTTATGATGCTGATGTGTATCTAAGCCATATACATTTTTTACATGTCATTTGAATGTTACTTCTTCATTTCAGTTTTGTGATTTCTCTGTTTCAGAAATGAATAATAGGAAGTTTTGTGATTTCTCTGTTTCAGTTTCTGTATCTCATTCCGTGTGAGTTCTCTGTTTTCACCAAAATTTTCTGCAGTTCTATTGGGCAGTGTACTAATAAAAGATGTGCATGCGTTAGCACGTATATATATTTATGTCAAAAGTGGCCTAAACATCGATAGACAGTTACAGTCATCCAAATTATTTCGGAAAACACTTTCTGTTGTAACAAAATATTTTTTGAGAAAATTACTTGCGTAGCTGCATGAATAGCATCAGTTAAAGCATTCTGTTTTTTCCCAGTTTTTTTTTTTCTATTTGTAACTCCATATGTATTCTCCATATGTATTCCCAGTTAAAGCATGAATAGCATCAGTTAAAGAGTAAGTCCATATGTATTCTCCGATAAAAGTGCTTTTTTAGGGGTATCATGCAATCGATTAATACTTGTGAAGCAGAAAGAATATGTTTGAAATACATCTTTTTAAACATGTAGATCCTTCGCTTGTTCCGTGGCTTCATAAGTCAGAATGCTGAGAGATGAATACACATTTGAAGAGAAGGTGGAGTGTGGTTAGCCGCTGATTTGAGCATCAGAGAGATTTAGCTAACAAAGGTCTATCTACAGCTTATTCCTAGTGAATACCAAATTCCGGTTGAGATTACAACAGCAAAATCTGAACTTTGGGCTGCATAAATTTGCACCCGAATTTCTGTCAAAAAATCAAAAGGCATGAAAAGAACTAGGAATTATCATTACATATAGTCCTTTACCTTCAAACTCCGAAAAGAAGGGAAAGGAAGAGATAATTCATAAGTATGTAGCTGAGTATAGGTTTGTATGGAATGGGCATGCATCAAATACTCGTAAGAACTAGTAGTACAAATGTTGCAATAGAATTTTCGCCCCTGACAAAATCTTGGCTCAAATGGGTAGAAAAGATGCATAGAAGATTAACAAAAATAAATAAAAATCATGATCAGAAACATCTCTCCAGAAAGAAGAAAATAATAATAATAAAACACTGTCGAGAATTCTGTGTACAAGTAATGAATGAAATATTAAAGCATAAAAAGAACCCCCCTTGAAGCTCTCTGGAGCTCAGTAAAAAGTCATCAACAATTATGCAAAAAAATCACAAATTAGGACGAACAGATCTCCTTTTTATCAAATATACTTGGGTTTGTAAATTGCAACTGAACTGCATGGATTCATTGACTTCTTATGAGAACAGATTGGTCTGCTCTGTAGCACGGTCGCAGTATCTGAAATTTGACCTGTTGTTGTAGAACATTCTCAAACCATTCTTGTCACCGCTTAAAAATTTAGATAACATTCTCAAATCATTCTTGTCACCGCTTAAAAATTTAGATGAGTCAACAAAAAATACCGACTTTCCAATGAATCAAATAGACCTATTCTTTAAAATAAATGATACAAGATATGGTGATCAGAAGATAATTTTGACGTTACAAATCCCAAAGAAACTTGGGAAATTGGCAATTCCAGCCAACTAGTGATCAAAATACACATTCAAGCTAACAAAAACTTTTAGCAATCTTCATTGAGTAGCACCTCTTGGTAAAAATATATATATATTGTAACAAATAAACCAGTAGGCGCAACACCGGATGGGAAGAACTTTGAAGCAGGTCAAATTTCCATCTAGCTTTGACGACTTGGCATTGTTCAGTGCAAATGATAGAGAGCTACACTTTCTTATAGACAGTTGACAACTTGTGCAATTGATTCAGATTCTGAAAATGCGATCATACTATCATAATGCGATTAGTGAAGTTTATTCCTGTAAACCTCGGACATGAACATCGCGATGCAAGAACCACCATGGACCCTGCGGTGTTCGTGAAGGAGGAGGGAGGCGGCGTTGGTCGTGAGGGTGCGGCGGCGTTCGTGAGGGAGGAGGGCGGCGGCCTTCGTGAGGGAGCAGCGTGGGAGGAGGGCGGCGAGGCAGGCGGCGTGGGAGGAGATCGTGAGGGAGGAGGGCGGCGGCCTTCGTGAGGGAGCAGCGTGGGAGGAGGGCGGCGAGGCAGGCGGCGTGGGAGGAGATCGTGAGGGAGGAGGGCGGCGGCGTGGGAGGCGATCGTGAGGGAGGAGCACGGCGGCGTGGGAGGCGATCGTGAGGGAGGAGGGCGGCGGCGTGGGAGGCGATCGTGAGAGAGGAGGGCGGCGACGTGGGAGGCGATCGTGAGAGAGGAGGGCGGCGACGTGGGAGGAGGGATCCGGCGTTGGTTGTGAGGGTTAGAGGAGGAGGGGATGCGGCGTGAGAAAGAGGGGGAGGAAGAAGGATTGGAGAGAGAAAATCAATTAATTTTAAGAGAGTTAAGAAATAATTGTAAATTTTATTTTTGGAAAGTTAACAAATAATTGTAAATCTTATTTTTGCAAATGAGCCCTTTGATTAAAAGGTTGATCTAAGGGCTCTTATTTTGCCACATCACTTTGTATGAGGAAATTTCCTCATACAAATATGAGGCTCACTTTTCTCTATATATATATATATCTCCGTATGGAGAAGAACTTAATTAGCTGATTAATTAGCAACTGATTCACTGTCAATTAAACTGTTTGATTTTCTATACTCAATGGTGATCATCCAGGTACTCCAAAAAAACAACCAATAGTAGACATGATGAAGAAGCCGCGAGGTCTACTCCCACCCCCACCGGTTGTCTATACCATCGACAGCCGTATCCCACATCGTTGTCCTGCATGTAGGCCAAATCCATGTATTCCATGTAAGCGATTCCCATCCCCATCGGGGGAATAGATAACTTTGTAATTAAGACCCAATTATGTGTAATTAATAAATCTTCAACTATATATATGATTAATGCAGTTTGCCGGCCTCTAAATTTCGTGCACTTTTTATGTTTTGTGAGGTTGTGTTTCTTTGATTCTATTTCCACAACAACTGATATTAGAGATGGAGATCAAATATATGGTCGCAATTGAAAAGCTTGATAGTCATTAATTATCCCTACAAAATGACACAGCTAGCGTTAGATGCACAACATGACAGTACAGTATAGCGATATAAATTTAAAAGTATTTTGATGTAAGATTTTTTGGCTGCAGTGCAAGAACCAAAACAGACTCTTACGCATAAAAAGTCAAATCACTTTTTTAGTGCAGTTTTCAGATTTTTGATTGTTAATGAAGATCCTAACTTCCAAATTATAAAGCTTGCATCCATTATTTTTAATGAAAATTTCAAAAGTCGATCATCACCATATAATAAAACTCTAAACTCCAAAATTATCTATCAAACAATATTCTAAATGCATGTCGTATTTTCAGTATCTTAAGAATTTTCTTGTTGTATGTCCGAAGTTGCAGGTAAAATTTTGGGGATATTTGATAATATATATATATCTGTGTCGTGTTAGATAAAAACAAATATATATGTAGTCGTATATGTGAAGTATGTAACTTATATATATATAAATATAATCTGCAGAAAGAATGAAAGGTTCTACATAAATTATATATGGCACATACATTTGTACGTATGGATATAATCACAATTCAAACACACAATTACAAACAAAAAACTACATTTGTAAAACTTACATATATGATCAAACAATGACACACACGTGTACAAGTATATATTAATTACACAATAAGAAGAACTTGAAAGAAAAATGTACAAGTCAATAGTGTAAGTAACATTACACCTAGTTATATTGACCTTGTGATATGATCATCTTGTACCCTCTCAGAACTTATATGTAACCTATGTGTGTTACATTCAGCCATTATTTTGGCTATATATTTAGTTTATTCGGGGCCATATTAGTTGGGCTAATTTATTCAAAAAAATGCTAAAATATTTACCACTTTTAGTGTAATATCTTCATACTACTATACACTCAAGAATGTATTAATTGCTTGATGCAAAAATGTAAATAACTTGCACCATTTTGTCACGTACTACAAATGTGCAACATTCATTTACGCAATTTCATGAACATGTATTATGCAACAAAAATAAGTTGATTATCAAATATGCAACAAATTAAGTTCAATTAATTAACCTTTAAAAAGTAGGTTTAATATACAAAATTAAATTTGATTCATTTTACTCTCTATGTGAAAAGGGAATACGTCGAGAGGGAAATATTTTTATTAAAAACAAAAAAACAAAAAACAAACGCAATTGTTTGGGTGGTCCAAAGTTTAAATGTATATTGACACAGGGAATTTTTTTTTTGGCAAATATGGATGGTACCGGTGTTTGTTTATTAGCGAAGAGACTTGCGTCTAATATATCAATCGAACTTAATTAGATGGTAAGAAATGAAGTATGGACTTTTCCATGCAAGAGGTTCTAAAGAAAGGTCAGGGTCCTCATCTCTAATCTCTAATCTCTAATATTATAATGGGAGAAGACCTTAGTGTCATTTATAAATATTTTGTCAATCTACCAACCCGTATAACACACGTGCATAACTATTATAAAGGAGGTCCTAGGTTCAAATCAAGACTACGTCTAAATTTTTATTTTAAAAAACTTTATTTATTAAAACGTGCATCGTACGTGTAAACTACTGGTTATTTATACTTTTCCATGCAAGAAGTCTAAACTGATCAGTTGTTTAAAATATGAAGAAATCTTTTTAAACTACTATTTTAACTCCAAAATATATGAAAACTTTTCAATAAAACCCTAAAAGTTTGGATAAACTTGAAATAAAATGTTTTGGTGGAAGATATACAGTTACATTTCGACATGAATTATTTTTCTAACATAGTTAGTTAGCTACTGTTTATATCCAAGTCTTACAATTCAGTGTATAAATGACTATTTCTATTGTACTTAAACTTCTCTATCTTGAAATGAAATATATATACACTACTTTCTTCACAAAGACACTCAAATCAATATTACACTCAAATCCTACCCAAATATACTTAATGGGCTTATTTAAAAAAATTCATCATCAACTCTCTTTAGTTGCTTCCCCACAATGCCTCACTCCAATTGTATGTCAGGGTGTTCTCTTTCATTGTTGTTACTGCATAAATAAGCCAAACAATTTTGAAGGGTACCCTAGTAATAAAATTCAAATTGGTTTTGCTTTTTCTTGGAACTTCCGGTATTCCAAGAAAGTTACTAATGTTGGGTGACACTAAGTTCCCCGAAGAGGCCGGCCAGCGTAATAGGAGGTAGGGCAGGGGCTCAGAAACGGAGGTGGCCCTACATTCCTCCATGGCCGCCGCAACCCAATGGAAACCACCCTCAAAATGCGCCGCCAGTTCCAGGCGCAAACTCTTGAGATTCTGGCAATCAAACTTTTACATCAACCACTACAAGTCTATTCATATCTTTTATGAGAATAAACGGCAACCCAGATTTCGTCTAACTCAAGGCAGATTTACCAATTGATTTTTGCATATGTCCTATTTATCTCCCATAACTTGTTTATTTATTTTTTTTGAAAATAAAGTGACCATAATGGTCACCTGTTTCATTAATGATCGGTTAACGAAACAAGAAGATCCACAACTACAAAATATCCATGATCTAGTCTATTACATCAGAGAGTTCACCCTAACTGAAAGAAAATACAACATCAAGAAAATACAACATAAGACCCACTGCGATGCCAACACCAACCAGTCATACAGATGTAACTTCCCCTTTAAACCATGATGGAAGCGAGCCCTGCCTCTCGAGCCTCTACTAAGCGCCCTCCAACCTTGGCTTCTTCCAGCTACCTGTTTGACCTGTCCAAGCTTCTATCAGACATTGCATTTTATGGATTAACATATTAAAAGAACATCTATAATTACGGAAGCAAAATTCATTTCTATCTATCCATAGTCCCCACAAAATAGCCCCAACCATAGTATCCCATTTCCCCCTATGTTCTGTTTTGATGTGCACTGATCTCCACCCCCCCCCCCCCCCCCCCAAAGATGGTCTGTGTGGCTCGGGATTTCGGTGATTTGGAAATTCAGTCCCATAACCTCCCAGGCTAGTCTAGCTCTCTGGCAATTGAAGAAGATGTGACTGACATCCTCATCCCCTAGATTGCAACGTTGGCACGTTGCGTCAAGCAGAATGTTACGTTTCTTAAGATTCGTCTTGGATAGAATTGCATCGTTCAGGACCAACCACAGGAAGGTTTTGACTTTAGGTGGTGCTTTAGTCTTCCAGATGATTTTTGCGTTTGCGTTCCTGGTTCCTCCGTCGTTGAGGAATCCGTACACGGAGGAGACCGAATACGTTTTGTTCTGACCAAAGGTCCATTCTCTCTCGTCCTCCACATCCCTCTCCTGGGTTCCTATCTGTAGCAACAATTCGTTTAACCTCAAGAATTGACCCTGAGCCTCGTTCGAAATGGTATTTGTCCACTCCAGACTCAACTGCCTATTCTTCCACACGTCTGCCACCAAAGCATCTACCCTCTTAACTGACGAGGCAAGATCAGGAAAAAGCGATTGTAAAGTATTGTCTCCGCCCCATTTATCTTTCCAAAACCTAATGTTGTTACCAATCCCCAGTGTACACTTAGTGTTTGTGTGGTAGATATCTCCAGTCTTCGCAACACCCTTCCAAATTTGAGACACCTTTCCATACTTACATTTTCCCCCAAATCTGACGACTTTCCTTCGTCTGTATCTCAAGAACGAATTGCTCCACCAAGCTTTATGTTTTTTATGCATTTTCCACCACCATTTGGAAAGAAGAGCTTTGTTCATATCTCTGAGGTTGAGAATCCCTAGTCCACCAAACTCTTTCTTCTTGCATACCCTATCCCATCTAATAAGGTTAATGCCCTTGTTGTCCTCCCGCGTACCTTTCCACAGGAACCTTCGTCTACATTTGTCAATTCTTTCGATAGCCCACCCAGGGATCTCATAGATTGACATAAGATAGGTCGGAATGCTACTAAGCACCGCATTGATAAGAGTAACCCTTCCACCCAGGGACAGCGATCTGCCTTTCCATCCTGCCAGCTTCCTCTCAATCTTCTCCACCAAAGGGATCCAGTCCTCCTTAAGCAGCTTCCCGGGTCTGATTGGCGTTCCCAAGTAATTGATCGGGAATTTCTTCGTTTCACATTGAAGCAATATGGAGGTAAGTTCTGAGGATGTCCCATTGTTGTGTAGCGGGGTAGCGTAGCTCTTTTGAAGATTGATCGCCAGACCGGACCAAAATTCGAAGCATCTCAGTAGCACTCGCACAGCCAACATTTCCTCAACCTTAGCCAGTCCGAACAGTAAGGTATCGTCCGCATATTAAAGGACGGATAGTGGCTCGGCAATCCCTTTAACTGCGATGCCTTTAATCAGTCCCGCCTCCCTTCCTCTCCTACACATTTCAGCCAGCCCATCCGCAATAATAGCAAAAATCAGAGGAGATAGCGGATCTCCCTGTCTGAGGCCTCTCTTGCATCTAATTTCCTTTCCTGTCGCTCCATTGAAAAGGACGAAGGATTTCCCATTCCCGATACACTTCTTGATCCAACCCTTCCATCTCTCTCCGAATCCTTTGAGATTCAACGCTTCCTCCACACAATCCCATTCTACCGTGTCATAAGCCTTTTGGAAGTCTAACTTTAACAAGAAACCGTCTACTTTGTCTTTGTGGCCTCTAAACACCATTTCATGTGCTGACGCGATGCTATCCAGGATGTCCCTACCTTTTACAAACCCGCTTTGAGGCTCCCCTACGATATCATTTAATACTGGGGTAAGTCTGTTGGCCAATGCCTTTGTGATGATCTTGAAAGACCCATTCAGCAAGCTAATGGGCCTAAGATCTTTAAAACTGAGAATCTCTGCCTTCTTCGGGATAAGGACAACATTCGCGTAATTTAGTTTCTCTATTTGTGCATCCCCCGTGTAAAACTCGTAGAAAATGTCTAGGAAGTCACTCTTGATGATGTCCCAAAATCTGATGTAAAAGCAAATTGGGAACCCATCTGGACCTGGAGCCTTGTCTTGCCCCAACATCTTAATGGCCTTAAGCACATCTTCCTCCGTGAAAGGTTCTTCTAGACTCTCGCTACCCTCCAATGCCCCTTCTCTCCACATGTCCGAATCCAATACCCCTCTCAGCACTCTCTTTTTTCCCAAAAGATCTCTGAAGGACTCATCTATATGGTTCCTCATCACGGACTCTTCTTCAGTCCAGACATCATCCACCAGTAGTCCCCTAATTTGATTGTGTCGTCTTCGACCATTAGTCACCCTGTGGAAAAATGCTGTGTTTGAGTCTCCTTCCTTGAGCCATTGGACCCTCGATCTCTGTCTCCAATAGCATTCTTCCATTTCACCGATCCTATGGATTTCTGCCCTACTGGTTGCCAATTCCTCAAATTCTCCCTCTAGTAGGACTCTATCCTCTTCACTTTTTTCTAGTTCCTGAACCCGTCTTCCTAGGATCTCTTTCTTTTCTTTGATTTCTCCAAATTCCTCTTTAGCCCATCTCTTCAAGCGCTTTCTTAGTCGTCACAGCTTGTTGGTCCATCTAGATATTGCGTCTAACGCCGGTGTCGTGATTTCCCAGGAGTCTTTAATGACGTTAGCAATGTTAGGGCTCATCATCCAGGCCTTCTCGAACCTAAATTGGCGAAGCCTAGTGCTCCTGTTGTTCCCCCATTCCAGTAATAATGGAACATTGTAACACCCCGCAAAATTGGAAATTACAATTTTGCCCCTGGGTGTTACGCACGTATATTTTGTAATGTGTTTCACTACATATTTTGGATTCGTACTATTTATACATTTTCCATATTGATTTCAGCCAACTAAAATATAATATTTCAATCCCTGGAATTTACGTGCTTTTTACGTGTTTTGATGCACGTATTTCCACCACTATGTATAATATTTTCTATAGGTTTAAATTATTTATTTTTATGTATTTAAATCTATTTTATAAAACGAAAATTTATTTTCCTCCTATTTTGATTAAAATGCATTTTCTTGCACGTATGGTGCACGTGCAAATTTTTATTCTCATTTTGCCACTCTCATTTTACTATTTTTAGCATGCATTAGTTTTATTTAGCCTTTCTTTTGATCCATGGACTTAAAGTTAAATTCTAGCCCAATAGACTAATTAAAAAGAGAGCCCACTAGAATAATTAAATTAGTTAAATAAAATGAAGGCCCATGATTCAAGCCCACTAATTATAACTTAAATTAGGTTGAACATGTACTAATACATGACAAGTTATAATATTAGTACACATTTTTGAGTTATAGAAATGTATTCATATTTGTTTGTGCATGTGTGCATGCACACACAAATGTATTTGGACCATTTTGTGGGCTAGGTGGTAGAATAATGGAGAGATTAAGTTCATGGAGAGTGGGGAGATGAGAGGTTGGGAGTTTTAGGAGTTAAAAATATGAAGAGGTGAGAATTAAAAAGAGAATTAAAATGAGAAGTTATTAGGTGGGAGATTTTGCAATATAGTCCCTAGCATTGTCCTATAAATAGCAACCCATTTCTCATTCTTTTTCACACCAAAAATAAAATAAACAAGAGAAAGAAAAGAGAAAGAAAAGAGTGTAAGAAAAAGAAAGAGAGTTATTGTGCTTGGAGGATCTCTTGCTTGGAGCATTTGCTAGGAGGAGAAGAGGACTAGGAGTTGCTAGGAGCAAGAAGGAGCCATTCATTTGTAGTTTTCAACCTTCAAACAAAAGGTGGGTTCTCATGCTTTCTAATTTAGAACTATGCATGCTAGTGACAAAATATGAGCATTTTGTTTTGATATGTAGTTAAGATTTCATGTTAGTGTTACATGCTATGAATGAAAACAATATTGTTATGATTAAACAAATAATAGGAGATTTTGACTAAAGAGCTAATACCATAGATTATGTTAGAATGCTTGTAAAATGTTATGCATGTTAAAAATGTATTCTTTTGTATGGGAAATTTGTTGAAAAATGTTGTTTTATGTTCTAGGGTCATGTTGATTAATGAATAAGAAAGAAAGATTAATATTGTGTTAGTGGTTGATTTTTATATTGTAGTACAAACATGCTAATTTTGATAAATAAAGTAAAATGTGATGGGATAAATATATTGTGTTTATGAATGGTAGAAATATTGTTATGACTAAGAGAACAATTTTCCATCATGATAGTTAAAAATAATAAAATGAATTACTGTCACAAACCATACTAGTACGCATGATTGTAAATGTCGAAATGTATAATTTGTAGGAAGATTGTTGAGACTTCTTAATGAGTTTAAATGCAAATTAAATTTGGGAAAAAATTCTAATACTCTTATAAAATGAAATAGAATATAGTAAAAATAGTTGTAGAATTTTTCAAGTATATTTGAGAAGTAAAAGAGATATTTGAAGATAGAATGAAATTTTGTTCTTAAGTTAATTATTTTTAAGAATATGAATTTAAAAAAAAAAAAAAAAAAAGACTTTGATGTGAGAATTAGTTTCTCTTGTTGAGATTATGCAATTATGATGAATGTGAAATTCTAGATTTCTATGTGTACTCAAATTGTTAATGAGTTTAAATTAGATGAATGCATGAATAGAATTCTTGTTGGAAAGAATTGAGAATAAGTGAATTATGAATAGAACATTGATTAAGTTGTGAATTATTTGTATTTGATTAATTGGAGAGACTTCATGAGTTTAAAATTGCAAATGAAATTGCTATTGTTGTTGATTCATGAATGGACTAAAAGAGAATTATGATTGATGCCAAATGAGATATAGATCAAATTGTGGATGGCTAGAGACATGGAAATATCTAAGTGAAGACATGATAATGAAAAGGGTAAAAAGAAAATAATTTCCGAAACTGATCCACCGTGGAAAATATTTACCCGACTGGTCCACTTTTGAAAATATTTACCAAAGTTAGTCCATAACTGGTCCACTTTCGAAAATATTTGGTCTATGTACCCAAGCAAACTGTAGCAAACTAGTTGTTCGGCTACTTGTGCATTGTATAATGTAGTCTTCATAATTACTACAAGGTTTATATATTTTAAGAAGAAATGTAAAGTATTACTTTTGTGAAGTGATTTTCTTGAAAAGAATTTTACTCTTATTTGTTCGAAGAATATTCTAAGTAAAGTGAGACATTATAATGGCTTGATTTTATTATGAAATCTCATGTGATAGAATTGTGTTCTTAAAAGAAATTATTCCTTTGCTTATAAAGAATGTGAACGGATGACTAGATAATGAATAATGATGAGACTATGATTACTTGTGATTAAGTTGAAAGAAGAAATTATATAAGTTTAAGACATGATTACTAAAGGGTATGTGTACCCATATTTCTTGTACATGAAAGATTATGATTAAGAATTAGTAAGACTTCGGTTACCGGTAATTTTGAAAGAAAGAATTGATATGATTTTGAGATAATGCCGTCGGGCGATCTCGTATTTTGTGAATAAGTCCGGTAGGAAGTAAAACTGATTCTAGAAATGATAGTACATTAATGTCTTGAACTTAAGAAAATAATTAGGCACTTAGGTGAAGATGTAATAGACTTGTGCAAATGTAAATGGGTGCTTCTATATAGTCGGCGGTGGATCTCCGTGGCTATAGACCCAGTTGGTGGACTGTGGTTGCCCCATAGGAGATGGATTGTATTTTATCCGGGACTTAGGGTAGTCGACGGATGTTTACCATACTCCAAAGAATATGTATATACCGGGGCTAGAGGGGCATTTACGGGATTATTTTCACGATATAATAGCCAGGGAGGCTGGGATCTGTTATTATAGCCAGGGAGGCTAGCCAGGGAGGCTGAGATCCGTATCTGTGAAATAACTCTAAAACTTGTTTTATTACTGGGTAGTCTCATGGCGAGGGATCGAACCCTTCAATATGGAGTACGTAGGCGCTTGCCCTCGGACCTATGTAGTATGGGATGCATAGAATCCGAACAAGTGTGCATTAGTGTCATCCTAGTGTAGAATTGTGTACATTAGGCATTAAGGCATGACATGCACTTATATTTAGAATAATCACTTTTGACACTTTATATGTTCATTCAATCTTTTTGTGATTTGTTAAAGTATGAGATCGTTATACTATTCCCGGCATAGAGAGGATAGCCGTGTATAACATTTCGTCAGTTGTAAGTAACTGACGTGCCCACAGATTGATATGCAGGTAAAGGACTATTCATGGAGCTATAAAGTGGATATGCTGATGCTGTTTTATTTTAAAGATGTTGTAAACGTTTTATTGTAAATTTCATTCTTCCGCTGTGCAAAACCAAGTTGTAATTGAACTCTGATGTATTGTGAATAAAAAGTTTTAAATTCCTTGTAAAATTGTACGAAGTGAAGTAAAGATCCTGTGAAATCTCGAATTTATCCTTATTTGAAATTCGGGGTGTTACAGATGGTATCAGAGCATGCTTCACAAGTAGTACAAGTTTATAAGGAACGATAAAAAGTGACGATAAATTTGGGAACAAACCAAAAGAGTCCTTCTGTCAACCGGGTGTAAACAACCCTAAGCGACACGGTATTTAAGCGTCTTCGGACCACCGCTAGCTGGGAACCGACTCTTACGGCTAACCCAAGTGAATCCGAACTTGATAGACTAAAGATTTGTTTAGGAATAGTAGTAAGATCATTAACTATAGTCTAGAACCCGTGACACCTTATTGAGTAGTTACAATATTATTCCTGTGGACACTAGAGTGTGAGTTTCAGTCTATAGAGATTTAAATGTAAGTGATTTACATTTGTGTTGCTCTATGCACTGATATTTTCTTTTTCTTTTGGATGGCTGGAGACGTGAAAGCAGTAGTTATTGACTTTCATTCATGATGTTTTTTTCTCGTATACATTGATATGAAAGTGTATGCGAGCACATTTTTCCCTGGGTATCAGAGTGGCGCAGTGAAAGCGTGGTTGGCTTGAACCGTCATTCATGATACCTTACACACTTCCCTCTCAAATTATTTTTGTAGATCATTATCATGGTACTTCCTCCATATTCAATATATAAATTTTTAATAAATATTTTCTTATGTTATTAAATCATTTGAATATTTATCTTCCTTAGTCTTGATATTTTAAACTTGTTTTTCAAACTTAAAATTTCGTCTTTCATGTATTTACGTCACTTTATGTTTACCCGTTTATATCTACTATTACTTTACGTATTTTATCAAGTTTTAAATTGCCGTTTATTAAATTAATATTGCAACCACTATTTTCTTCATTTATTATTTTGGATTTTTCTTATGTGCACTCATTTTATAAGATTTGATTTCTGTGATACTATATTATCTTATCCTATATGTTCTTAACATGATTGAAATTCTCTACCCATATAAATATAACATACTATTTTGTTTTATTGCCTACATTCGATACTATTGTTATTACATGTTATTTGCTAATTTGTTATGATTTACTTTTACTATTGATCACTAATTTTGTAGTTTTTCACTTCTTAATCACTATTTATATATTATATTTTCTCAAATTTTAACTGTCTTTATATTCTTAGTTATTACATATATTTTCCCAATAATTTCTATATATATCATATATTTCAATATTCCCATTATACATATCATTTTACCCTCATCTAATTACTACATTAATATTTTTGCATATACTTGTTTATGTCTATTGTCTTAATTTGCTATACTACATCATTATTGTTTTCAACTATGTTTTCATCTCGTGTATGTGCTTTACACTATTCTGTCTTAATGTTATGAATTATTTTCATCACTACAAAATTTTGTATATTCACAAAGTATTTCAACGTATGCTTTCTATTTTTTTTTCAAATTTGTATGTATAATTATTATAGTTACCTTACAAACTATTTTATTAATTGATATACAAAGTCATTCTATGTTATCTATACTTTCAACCAAGTCTCATTCCCATTTAATTTTTTTTTTCCAAAATCTTATTTAATGGTTTTGTTTGAAGTTGCTAATTAGATTTCATTATACAGTTTGCGAATTTTCTACAGTTTATTACAATGATAATTTTTTTTTTCTAAATTACTTATTAAACATGTTTTCTTCACCATATTGTTTTCCGAACTATTTCAAAATTAACGACATAATTGACTTTTCCCTTTTATCTAATAACTTACCTAATATTATTTTTGTACAAAAATTTCTCTCAAACTATTCTATCTCTTGTCACATTTCAGTTCTTATGCCATTTTCCTAATTTTCTTGTTCTGTCTTGTAACATTTTAATATTCATAATTTTCCTATATAGAGTTTATCTTGTTTTCCTCGTTGCATATTTTAAAGTTTGTAGTTTCCTAAATACAAGAATAATATTTTCTTTTACATGTACAAAATACAATCTTTACCCTAGCGAGTTCCGGGGACGGAACTACTTTAAGGGGAGGAGAGTGTAACACCCCGCAAAATTGGAAATTACAATTTTGCCCCTGGGTGTTACGCACGTATATTTTGTAATGTGTTTCACTACATATTTTGGATTCGTACTATTTATACATTTTCCATATTGATTTCAGCCAACTAAAATATAATATTTCAATCCCTGGAATTTACGTGCTTTTTACGTGTTTTGATGCACGTATTTCCACCACTATGTATAATATTTTCTATAGGTTTAAATTATTTATTTTTATGTATTTAAATCTATTTTATAAAACGAAAATTTATTTTCCTCCTATTTTGATTAAAATGCATTTTCTTGCACGTATGGTGCACGTGCAAATTTTTATTCTCATTTTGCCACTCTCATTTTACTATTTTTAGCATGCATTAGTTTTATTTAGCCTTTCTTTTGATCCATGGACTTAAAGTTAAATTCTAGCCCAATAGACTAATTAAAAAGAGAGCCCACTAGAATAATTAAATTAGTTAAATAAAATGAAGGCCCATGATTCAAGCCCACTAATTATAACTTAAATTAGGTTGAACATGTACTAATACATGACAAGTTATAATATTAGTACACATTTTTGAGTTATAGAAATGTATTCATATTTGTTTGTGCATGTGTGCATGCACACACAAATGTATTTGGACCATTTTGTGGGCTAGGTGGTAGAATAATGGAGAGATTAAGTTCATGGAGAGTGGGGAGATGAGAGGTTGGGAGTTTTAGGAGTTAAAAATATGAAGAGGTGAGAATTAAAAAGAGAATTAAAATGAGAAGTTATTAGGTGGGAGATTTTGCAATATAGTCCCTAGCATTGTCCTATAAATAGCAACCCATTTCTCATTCTTTTTCACACCAAAAATAAAATAAACAAGAGAAAGAAAAGAGAAAGAAAAGAGTGTAAGAAAAAGAAAGAGAGTTATTGTGCTTGGAGGATCTCTTGCTTGGAGCATTTGCTAGGAGGAGAAGAGGACTAGGAGTTGCTAGGAGCAAGAAGGAGCCATTCATTTGTAGTTTTCAACCTTCAAACAAAAGGTGGGTTCTCATGCTTTCTAATTTAGAACTATGCATGCTAGTGACAAAATATGAGCATTTTGTTTTGATATGTAGTTAAGATTTCATGTTAGTGTTACATGCTATGAATGAAAACAATATTGTTATGATTAAACAAATAATAGGAGATTTTGACTAAAGAGCTAATACCATAGATTATGTTAGAATGCTTGTAAAATGTTATGCATGTTAAAAATGTATTCTTTTGTATGGGAAATTTGTTGAAAAATGTTGTTTTATGTTCTAGGGTCATGTTGATTAATGAATAAGAAAGAAAGATTAATATTGTGTTAGTGGTTGATTTTTATATTGTAGTACAAACATGCTAATTTTGATAAATAAAGTAAAATGTGATGGGATAAATATATTGTGTTTATGAATGGTAGAAATATTGTTATGACTAAGAGAACAATTTTCCATCATGATAGTTAAAAATAATAAAATGAATTACTGTCACAAACCATACTAGTACGCATGATTGTAAATGTCGAAATGTATAATTTGTAGGAAGATTGTTGAGACTTCTTAATGAGTTTAAATGCAAATTAAATTTGGGAAAAAATTCTAATACTCTTATAAAATGAAATAGAATATAGTAAAAATAGTTGTAGAATTTTTCAAGTATATTTGAGAAGTAAAAGAGATATTTGAAGATAGAATGAAATTTTGTTCTTAAGTTAATTATTTTTAAGAATATGAATTTAAAAAAAAAAAAAAAGACTTTGATGTGAGAATTAGTTTCTCTTGTTGAGATTATGCAATTATGATGAATGTGAAATTCTAGATTTCTATGTGTACTCAAATTGTTAATGAGTTTAAATTAGATGAATGCATGAATAGAATTCTTGTTGGAAAGAATTGAGAATAAGTGAATTATGAATAGAACATTGATTAAGTTGTGAATTATTTGTATTTGATTAATTGGAGAGACTTCATGAGTTTAAAATTTGCAAATGAAATTGTTATTGTTGTTGATTCATGAATGGACTAAAAGAGAATTATGATTGATGCCAAATGAGATATAGATCAAATTGTGGATGGCTAGAGACATGGAAATATCTAAGTGAAGACATGATAATGAAAAGGGTAAAAAGAAAATAATTTCCGAAACTGATCCACCGTGGAAAATATTTACCCGACTGGTCCACTTTTGAAAATATTTACCAAAGTTAGTCCATAACTGGTCCACTTTCGAAAATATTTGGTCTATGTACCCAAGCAAACTGTAGCAAACTAGTTGTTCGGCTACTTGTGCATTGTATAATGTAGTCTTCATAATTACTACAAGGTTTATATATTTTAAGAAGAAATGTAAAGTATTACTTTTGTGAAGTGATTTTCTTGAAAAGAATTTTACTCTTATTTGTTCGAAGAATATTCTAAGTAAAGTGAGACATTATAATGGCTTGATTTTATTATGAAATCTCATGTGATAGAATTGTGTTCTTAAAAGAAATTATTCCTTTGCTTATAAAGAATGTGAACGGATGACTAGATAATGAATAATGATGAGACTATGATTACTTGTGATTAAGTTGAAAGAAGAAATTATATAAGTTTAAGACATGATTACTAAAGGGTATGTGTACCCATATTTCTTGTACATGAAAGATTATGATTAAGAATTAGTAAGACTTCGGTTACCGGTAATTTTGAAAGAAAGAATTGATATGATTTTGAGATAATGCCGTCGGGCGATCTCGTATTTTGTGAATAAGTCCGGTAGGAAGTAAAACTGATTCTAGAAATGATAGTACATTAATGTCTTGAACTTAAGAAAATAATTAGGCACTTAGGTGAAGATGTAATAGACTTGTGCAAATGTAAATGGGTGCTTCTATATAGTCGGCGGTGGATCTCCGTGGCTATAGACCCAGTTGGTGGACTGTGGTTGCCCCATAGGAGATGGATTGTATTTTATCCGGGACTTAGGGTAGTCGACGGATGTTTACCATACTCCAAAGAATATGTATATACCGGGGCTAGAGGGGCATTTACGGGATTATTTTCACGATATAATAGCCAGGGAGGCTGGGATCTGTTATTATAGCCAGGGAGGCTAGCCAGGGAGGCTGAGATCCGTATCTGTGAAATAACTCTAAAACTTGTTTTATTACTGGGTAGTCTCATGGCGAGGGATCGAACCCTTCAATATGGAGTACGTAGGCGCTTGCCCTCGGACCTATGTAGTATGGGATGCATAGAATCCGAACAAGTGTGCATTAGTGTCATCCTAGTGTAGAATTGTGTACATTAGGCATTAAGGCATGACATGCACTTATATTTAGAATAATCACTTTTGACACTTTATATGTTCATTCAATCTTTTTGTGATTTGTTAAAGTATGAGATCGTTATACTATTCCCGGCATAGAGAGGATAGCCGTGTATAACATTTCGTCAGTTGTAAGTAACTGACGTGCCCACAGATTGATATGCAGGTAAAGGACTATTCATGGAGCTATAAAGTGGATATGCTGATGCTGTTTTATTTTAAAGATGTTGTAAACGTTTTATTGTAAATTTCATTCTTCCGCTGTGCAAAACCAAGTTGTAATTGAACTCTGATGTATTGTGAATAAAAAGTTTTAAATTCCTTGTAAAATTGTACGAAGTGAAGTAAAGATCCTGTGAAATCTCGAATTTATCCTTATTTGAAATTCGGGGTGTTACAGATGGTATCAGAGCATGCTTCACAAGTAGTACAAGTTTATAAGGAACGATAAAAAGTGACGATAAATTTGGGAACAAACCAAAAGAGTCCTTCTGTCAACCGGGTGTAAACAACCCTAAGCGACACGGTATTTAAGCGTCTTCGGACCACCGCTAGCTGGGAACCGACTCTTACGGCTAACCCAAGTGAATCCGAACTTGATAGACTAAAGATTTGTTTAGGAATAGTAGTAAGATCATTAACTATAGTCTAGAACCCGTGACACCTTATTGAGTAGTTACAATATTATTCCTGTGGACACTAGAGTGTGAGTTTCAGTCTATAGAGATTTAAATGTAAGTGATTTACATTTGTGTTGCTCTATGCACTGATATTTTCTTTTTCTTTTGGATGGCTGGAGACGTGAAAGCAGTAGTTATTGACTTTCATTCATGATGTTTTTTTCTCGTATACATTGATATGAAAGTGTATGCGAGCACATTTTTCCCTGGGTATCAGAGTGGCGCAGTGAAAGCGTGGTTGGCTTGAACCGTCATTCATGATACCTTACACACTTCCCTCTCAAATTATTTTTGTAGATCATTATCATGGTACTTCCTCCATATTCAATATATAAATTTTTAATAAATATTTTCTTATGTTATTAAATCATTTGAATATTTATCTTCCTTAGTCTTGATATTTTAAACTTGTTTTTCAAACTTAAAATTTCGTCTTTCATGTATTTACGTCACTTTATGTTTACCCGTTTATATCTACTATTACTTTACGTATTTTATCAAGTTTTAAATTGCCGTTTATTAAATTAATATTGCAACCACTATTTTCTTCATTTATTATTTTGGATTTTTCTTATGTGCACTCATTTTATAAGATTTGATTTCTGTGATACTATATTATCTTATCCTATATGTTCTTAACATGATTGAAATTCTCTACCCATATAAATATAACATACTATTTTGTTTTATTGCCTACATTCGATACTATTGTTATTACATGTTATTTGCTAATTTGTTATGATTTACTTTTACTATTGATCACTAATTTTGTAGTTTTTCACTTCTTAATCACTATTTATATATTATATTTTCTCAAATTTTAACTGTCTTTATATTCTTAGTTATTACATATATTTTCCCAATAATTTCTATATATATCATATATTTCAATATTCCCATTATACATATCATTTTACCCTCATCTAATTACTACATTAATATTTTTGCATATACTTGTTTATGTCTATTGTCTTAATTTGCTATACTACATCATTATTGTTTTCAACTATGTTTTCATCTCGTGTATGTGCTTTACACTATTCTGTCTTAATGTTATGAATTATTTTCATCACTACAAAATTTTGTATATTCACAAAGTATTTCAACGTATGCTTTCTATTTTTTTTTCAAATTTGTATGTATAATTATTATAGTTACCTTACAAACTATTTTATTAATTGATATACAAAGTCATTCTATGTTATCTATACTTTCAACCAAGTCTCATTCCCATTTAATTTTTTTTTTCCAAAATCTTATTTAATGGTTTTGTTTGAAGTTGCTAATTAGATTTCATTATACAGTTTGCGAATTTTCTACAGTTTATTACAATGATAATTTTTTTTTTCTAAATTACTTATTAAACATGTTTTCTTCACCATATTGTTTTCCGAACTATTTCAAAATTAACGACATAATTGACTTTTCCCTTTTATCTAATAACTTACCTAATATTATTTTTGTACAAAAATTTCTCTCAAACTATTCTATCTCTTGTCACATTTCAGTTCTTATGCCATTTTCCTAATTTTCTTGTTCTGTCTTGTAACATTTTAATATTCATAATTTTCCTATATAGAGTTTATCTTGTTTTCCTCGTTGCATATTTTAAAGTTTGTAGTTTCCTAAATACAAGAATAATATTTTCTTTTACATGTACAAAATACAATCTTTACCCTAGCGAGTTCCGGGGACGGAACTACTTTAAGGGGAGGAGAGTGTAACACCCCGCAAAATTGGAAATTACAATTTTGCCCCTGGGTGTTACGCACGTATATTTTGTAATGTGTTTCACTACATATTTTGGATTCGTACTATTTATACATTTTCCATATTGATTTCAGCCAACTAAAATATAATATTTCAATCCCTGGAATTTACGTGCTTTTTACGTGTTTTGATGCACGTATTTCCACCACTATGTATAATATTTTCTATAGGTTTAAATTATTTATTTTTATGTATTTAAATCTATTTTATAAAACGAAAATTTATTTTCCTCCTATTTTGATTAAAATGCATTTTCTTGCACGTATGGTGCACGTGCAAATTTTTATTCTCATTTTGCCACTCTCATTTTACTATTTTTAGCATGCATTAGTTTTATTTAGCCTTTCTTTTGATCCATGGACTTAAAGTTAAATTCTAGCCCAATAGACTAATTAAAAAGAGAGCCCACTAGAATAATTAAATTAGTTAAATAAAATGAAGGCCCATGATTCAAGCCCACTAATTATAACTTAAATTAGGTTGAACATGTACTAATACATGACAAGTTATAATATTAGTACACATTTTTGAGTTATAGAAATGTATTCATATTTGTTTGTGCATGTGTGCATGCACACACAAATGTATTTGGACCATTTTGTGGGCTAGGTGGTAGAATAATGGAGAGATTAAGTTCATGGAGAGTGGGGAGATGAGAGGTTGGGAGTTTTAGGAGTTAAAAATATGAAGAGGTGAGAATTAAAAAGAGAATTAAAATGAGAAGTTATTAGGTGGGAGATTTTGCAATATAGTCCCTAGCATTGTCCTATAAATAGCAACCCATTTCTCATTCTTTTTCACACCAAAAATAAAATAAACAAGAGAAAGAAAAGAGAAAGAAAAGAGTGTAAGAAAAAGAAAGAGAGTTATTGTGCTTGGAGGATCTCTTGCTTGGAGCATTTGCTAGGAGGAGAAGAGGACTAGGAGTTGCTAGGAGCAAGAAGGAGCCATTCATTTGTAGTTTTCAACCTTCAAACAAAAGGTGGGTTCTCATGCTTTCTAATTTAGAACTATGCATGCTAGTGACAAAATATGAGCATTTTGTTTTGATATGTAGTTAAGATTTCATGTTAGTGTTACATGCTATGAATGAAAACAATATTGTTATGATTAAACAAATAATAGGAGATTTTGACTAAAGAGCTAATACCATAGATTATGTTAGAATGCTTGTAAAATGTTATGCATGTTAAAAATGTATTCTTTTGTATGGGAAATTTGTTGAAAAATGTTGTTTTATGTTCTAGGGTCATGTTGATTAATGAATAAGAAAGAAAGATTAATATTGTGTTAGTGGTTGATTTTTATATTGTAGTACAAACATGCTAATTTTGATAAATAAAGTAAAATGTGATGGGATAAATATATTGTGTTTATGAATGGTAGAAATATTGTTATGACTAAGAGAACAATTTTCCATCATGATAGTTAAAAATAATAAAATGAATTACTGTCACAAACCATACTAGTACGCATGATTGTAAATGTCGAAATGTATAATTTGTAGGAAGATTGTTGAGACTTCTTAATGAGTTTAAATGCAAATTAAATTTGGGAAAAAATTCTAATACTCTTATAAAATGAAATAGAATATAGTAAAAATAGTTGTAGAATTTTTCAAGTATATTTGAGAAGTAAAAGAGATATTTGAAGATAGAATGAAATTTTGTTCTTAAGTTAATTATTTTTAAGAATATGAATTTAAAAAAAAAAAAAAAGACTTTGATGTGAGAATTAGTTTCTCTTGTTGAGATTATGCAATTATGATGAATGTGAAATTCTAGATTTCTATGTGTACTCAAATTGTTAATGAGTTTAAATTAGATGAATGCATGAATAGAATTCTTGTTGGAAAGAATTGAGAATAAGTGAATTATGAATAGAACATTGATTAAGTTGTGAATTATTTGTATTTGATTAATTGGAGAGACTTCATGAGTTTAAAATTTGCAAATGAAATTGTTATTGTTGTTGATTCATGAATGGACTAAAAGAGAATTATGATTGATGCCAAATGAGATATAGATCAAATTGTGGATGGCTAGAGACATGGAAATATCTAAGTGAAGACATGATAATGAAAAGGGTAAAAAGAAAATAATTTCCGAAACTGATCCACCGTGGAAAATATTTACCCGACTGGTCCACTTTTGAAAATATTTACCAAAGTTAGTCCATAACTGGTCCACTTTCGAAAATATTTGGTCTATGTACCCAAGCAAACTGTAGCAAACTAGTTGTTCGGCTACTTGTGCATTGTATAATGTAGTCTTCATAATTACTACAAGGTTTATATATTTTAAGAAGAAATGTAAAGTATTACTTTTGTGAAGTGATTTTCTTGAAAAGAATTTTACTCTTATTTGTTCGAAGAATATTCTAAGTAAAGTGAGACATTATAATGGCTTGATTTTATTATGAAATCTCATGTGATAGAATTGTGTTCTTAAAAGAAATTATTCCTTTGCTTATAAAGAATGTGAACGGATGACTAGATAATGAATAATGATGAGACTATGATTACTTGTGATTAAGTTGAAAGAAGAAATTATATAAGTTTAAGACATGATTACTAAAGGGTATGTGTACCCATATTTCTTGTACATGAAAGATTATGATTAAGAATTAGTAAGACTTCGGTTACCGGTAATTTTGAAAGAAAGAATTGATATGATTTTGAGATAATGCCGTCGGGCGATCTCGTATTTTGTGAATAAGTCCGGTAGGAAGTAAAACTGATTCTAGAAATGATAGTACATTAATGTCTTGAACTTAAGAAAATAATTAGGCACTTAGGTGAAGATGTAATAGACTTGTGCAAACGTAAATGGGTGCTTCTATATAGTCGGCGGTGGATCTCCGTGGCTATAGACCCAGTTGGTGGACTGTGGTTGCCCCATAGGAGATGGATTGTATTTTATCCGGGACTTAGGGTAGTCGACAGATGTTTACCATACTCCAAAGAATATGTATATACCGGGGCTAGAGGGGCATTTACGGGATTATTCTCACAATATAATAGCCAGGGAGGCTGGGATCTGTTATTATAGCCAGGGAGGCTAGCCAGGGAGGCTGAGATCCGTATCTGTGAAATAACTCTAAAACTTATTTTATTACTGGGTAGTCTCATGGCGAGGGATCGAACCCTTCAATATGGAGTACGTAGGCGCTTGCCCTCGGACCTATGTAGTATGGGATGCATAGAATCCGAACAAGTGTGCATTAGTGTCATCCTAGTGTAGAATTGTGTGCATTAGGCATTAAGGCATGACATACACTTATATTTAGAATAATCACTTTTGACACTTTATATGTTCATTCAATCTTTTTGTGATTTGTTAAAGTATGAGATCGTTATACTATTCCCGGCATAGAGAGGATAGCCGTGTATAACATTTCGTCAGTTGTAAGTAACTGACGTGCCCACAGATTGATATGCAGGTAAAGGACTATTCATGGAGCTATAAAGTGGATATGCTGATGCTGTTTTATTTTAAAGATGTTGTAAACGTTTTATTGTAAATTTCATTCTTCCGCTGTGCAAAACCAAGTTGTAATTGAACTCTGATGTATTGTGAATAAAAAGTTTTAAATTCCTTGTAAAATTGTACGAAGTGAAGTAAAGATCCTGTGAAATCTCGAATTTATCCTTATTTAAAATTCGGGGTGTTACAAACATGGTCGGACGTAAACCTAGGGATAGATCTAACCGAAGCGAGAGGGAATATGTCCTCCCACTCAGAAGACACTAAGATTCTATCTAATTTGGCTAGTGTCGGGTTAGCCTGCATGTTAGTCCATGAGAACTTCCGATCCATCGCTTGAATTTCAATGAGTCCCAGGCTGTTGATAAGACGATTGAAATTTTGCCTATCCCTCTCATTAGGGCCCCTACCTTTGTGTTCAAAAGCGAATCTAGTGATATTGAAGTCTCCCCCAATGACCCATGGTCCCCCCCATCTATCCCTAATACTAAGAAGCTCATCCCAAAATCTATGCCTCAGCGATGGGTTGTATGGGCCGTAGACCGAGGTAACCATGTGCTCCCATCCGTCCCCCTTGTGCTTGATGACAATGGTCACTGAGAACTCGTGGACGACGTAATCGATAATGTCAAACTCGTTAGAGTTAACTCCTATCGCGATACCCCCCGAGAAACCCCTAGCCGTCTTAGCACGCCATTCGAAATCTCTTAAGGACCTGAGTCCCACAAAGTCAGTATCCTGTTGTTCCTCGATCCTTGTTTCTTGGAACGCGCACAAGACCGGTTTAACCCTAGTGACCGTGTCATTGACCAATCTACTCTTAACCTTCGAACGCATCCCTCTCACATTCCAGAAGATGTAACTCATTGGGAAACTAATAAAGAGAACATCTATCCTATCTAAGAGATAAAAAGGCCTTTATAGGCATAACCTATAGGCCTCCTCCCTAAGAATTCTAAGCCTACTTTGTTGTTCAGTACCCGACGTACCCATATCAAGACCAAACATAGTGGAATAATAAAGCAGTAAATCATCAGAAATAAAATTGAGAATTGAGAGCGAACCTCCGCAAGCTGACATTGGTTCCTTGGCTTTAGCTGCCGACCTAATCAGGTCCCCCTCGCTCGGACCCTTAGCCCCCCACCTATCAATTTGCCTCTTGCTCTTTCGCTTAGATTCCTCATGAACTTTGACTGTTTCCCCTCCATCTGTCTCTGCACTGTTCTGTATCACTGGTGTAAGAGGCTTAACCTCCTTCTCCCACTTCTCAAAATCCTCATCGGAGTCTATAGTCTCCTTGCCCACATCATCTAATGCGCCGCTGCGACCGTCCCCGTTTAAGGACTCCTCCGATGGCCCCCGAGAAGGATCCCCGATGGCGTCCTCACCTGTGTCCCCTAGCCCGTGCTCCGAATCTTCCCCATCCAAATCGCCCACAACCTTCCCAGGTGAGCTTATACCAATCGGTGCCAAGTTATCCTCACTGGGCTCCAATGTGTTCTCACAGAAAGGGGAAGCCCTGACTACATTTCCCACTGCCGAAGTGGTGGCCCGTGGGCCAGGCCCATTGAGCAAAAGGGACTGGGTATGTAACCCCTGTTTTCGTTAAATTGTATTTTCAAATATTTTTCCGTATTTTAAATTAAAATATTCTATTTTAAATTAATATATTATTCAAACTATTTCTGTGAAGTCCAATATTTGATTATTCCACTATTTTATTATGTGAAATATTTTTGAACCCAAATTCTATTATAAGCCCAGTTATTTAAATTATTTTATATGAGCCCAAGCTAATTGTTTAAATTAAACTCAATTGCCAAATTATTTATTTTGGGGCCCAATTCCATTATTTTTTTAAATAATTAAATTGTTTTGAACCCATGGACCAAGCCCGCATTCCATTGGGCCTTGATCCGTTAACCCAAACCCAATTATTGACCAGATCCAACAATTAAATCCCTAAAATCCCTCATCTTTTAATTGATTGTGATAACAAATTTTGTTGCCCCTTTTTCTCCTCCACATAATCATCAGTGAATTTGAATCCCGTAACTCCGTTCCCTACAATCACTCTCCTCCTTAAATTTATACAATTGAAATATTTAATTCTTTCCCCATACTCTCTCTCTCCCCGTAACCAACTCCCCAAAATCTCTCTCTTTCCATTTTATTATATTCTAATATATATATCTCTCTCTCCCGTACTCTCTCTTCTTATCTGTTAAAACCAAACAAATCAAACCAAAACCAAACCAAAACAAAACAAACCCAACAACTCTTTCTTCTTCCTCGCTCCCGCTCACGCCATTATCGAAATCCATCTCCAACGACTCCCCCTCCGAACCTACTCCATCTCGGCCACCTTCTCCGCCCTCGTCAACGACCACCACCGCCGTCATCCCCAACCTTCGAACCGAATCTGCCATAACCCAACACCCACCCTCCGACTCATCGTCCCGAACCCAACTCCGAAAACCCATCGTCATCGTCACCATCCCCGCCATCGCCCAGAACCCAATCTCCCTCATCTTCGCCATTCACCTTCATCCTCGCCGAAACACTTCGCCATCGGAACCCACCTCCTCACCCTCGACCTCGACTCTCACCGCCAACATCCCCATCGACTCCGCACCTCGCTCATCACTCCCCTGTTTTTCCACCCGAACAGAGCCGCGCCGTCGCGTCACCTCCTCAACGCTGCGCCATGCTCCCCTTTCGCTGCAGTCGGCAGCCCATCGTCGCCGCTCCCCGGCGCTCCTCGCCGTTTGTTTGCGATCGCCTGCAGCCCCCTCGGTCGTCGCCCGCCAGCGCTACTCCCTCTCCCGCTCTCTGTTTCATTAAAAGTGGGAAGAAGAAGCAGGAGGAAAACAGTGTATGGTGGGATTTAATCTCGGCCGTTAGATTCGATCAAGATCTGATCTTGATCGGATCTGATCTTTTGGGCCAGATCAGATCTCATCCGTCCACCCGATCGTGATCCTCAGCCCAGATCTAAGCAGATCCAGCCGTCCGATCGCCTTGATCTTGATCTTCCATCAAGATCCGCTCCGGATCCAACCTTGTGTGGGTGTTTGTACGTGTCCCGTACGTGCGCGTGTCCGTACTAGTGCCTCGTCTCTCGGGATTTGCATCCCGTATTGGTTCGTGTTCGGATTCACCATCATCAAGGCAAGTATCTCTTGTACGCTTTTATTTGTTCTAGTACAAGCCATTGTAAAAATACCGCAAGTCTATTTTTTTTACTCCAATTCGCATTCATAAGTCGAATTGATACCCGTTTATATTCCTAATCCGTCAATCCTGTATTCACATGAGATCGTGAATACTTTGCTATCCTACACATGACACGAACACAAAAATAAATACAAACATATGTAATTTTAGAGATTATACATATTGGTGTGAATGACTATTTTACCCTTGTTAATAATTTAAGTTTTGTTTATATTATCCCTTAATTTCTGATTTAGTTTTATACGTGTAATTAGTCACTTATAGTTACAATGTTATTTTAGATGACCCTAAAATATTATAGACCCATATATGTAATATTAATTTAGGCCCATATGTGTATTAATAAATTATACCCAATTATGACATTAAACTACATGTTTCACATCTCCTTACTTAGAACATATTGCATGCTATATTCCTGGATGTTCCCTGTCCATATCTTGACTTTGTCCTCATTGCATTATGATTGTGTTAATAAAAATAAATAAAAGTAACAAGCCGGGGTATAAGGGAAAGATTTAAGTAGTTGGCAATATAGAAGAGCGTACTCGGACGGGAGCTCGTGGTTTCCCGATGCAAGTTGCAATTACAAGTTGCAAGATTGCGAATGACAAGTTTACATGTTCACGTTATAAGTTTACACTCTACATGTTCCACATTACAAGTTTGCACGTATCTCGATACAATATTGAATGTACATGTTTTCCCGAGTACGTGACCTATAAAACCCACCACTAAATCTAAACGAAATTGTATTGACTGTAGCAACCATGTAATAAAAATATGGGGTGCATGAAGTGCTACCTAGATAGAATCAAGACATTAGACATAAGAATAACACGTGCATTTTCATGATCCAACCATATGTTATATGTTCATGTTGATTCGATACCTGATTATTTGTTTTATATGTCATTTGTTTCGTAACGCCATGTTCATATCATGTTTACATGTTGCATTTTGTTCCTATTTCGTAACTATCGATTCCTTGTTCTTCCCTGTTTTTCTGTTGTTTTGTTTTACATCTGTTCCCTTAGCTTGTACTCCCCTTGCGGCCCGTAACTTGTATTAACGGGTCTCCTTGTTTCCCTTTCCTTTTCTTTTGTCATAATATACTTGCAGGCCCAAATGGAGAGTTACCAGAAGGTGTCGCTGACCAAGTGTTCTAGTTATTTATTTTCATGTTATCGTATTAGTTTGTGTTTATTTCATAAAACTCTTTATTGTAATCCGGGCTTGTTTGACCCGTAATAATTTGTATCTCCCAGTTGCTGGTTATTTATGGACTATGTCTTGTACTTCATTATCATATTGTGATTTATATGCCTGCGTGGATTGTTCTGTTATATTGTTGTTGAGTTTACTTGTACAGCTTATGAATGGTGTGTTCGCACCATTCGCTGGGCCTTAGTCTCGCGCCCGTATTTCCATGTTTTGGGAAGCGGGGCGTGACAGGGTAATTGATTTAACGGCTATATCCAGAGCAGCTTTGAAATCAGCAGATGAGAGCCCCATGAGCACTGCCTCTCTATGTGTGGGTCCCCCTGACGTAGCTACAACTCCAGCTAAGCCCGCCTCGCACTCCGTGCTTGCTCCTCCTTTTGATGAAGCAGTGAACAGCTGTTGACCCACATGACCAACCCCAACCTTCTTCAAATCCGGTGGATAAGGACCATGGTCAACAACCCGTCCCAGCTCACATGCTCCACTGGCAATAGCAGAACCTCGTATTTCGAAATTACCCCCTTCGTGATTGCCCTGACCAGCAGTAGCTTCCTCTTGCTGTAAAGTGAGAATAGACTTGCCTTTGAAATCCCCTGTTTTGCTCACTGATGTATGCTGTTTAGAAGTTGGATGGATCATTTTGTCCCCGTAGTCTATCCCACCGTGTGACGCTGGCTGGAGCGCCGAGTTCTTAGCTCTCGACTGATCGGAGGGGGGACCGCCACCATCTTCCTTACCCTTCTGAACAAAACCTCCCTCGGAGTTGGACCCCGAATATTCCGGCGAACTCCTGAACGACACCTTCTTCTTCCTCTCCACTATCACCTTTATCTCATACTTTTCATCTTCAAATTGAGCCATGATCACCGATGGAATGAGACTCACATCATCTACCCCTACTTGAATCCTCGCGTACTCGCGTCTGAGGAAGAGGTTGGTGTTCTTGTCTATAGTAATGAGGGACCCAAAGCTCTGAACCAAGTTTTGGAAAGCCGAACGAACCCAACACTGTAGCGGGAGGTTGAAAAGCCTCAACCAAATTGCCGACCGCGTGTCCGTCTTAAGCGCGCCAAAGGCTCTTGACCACCTACTCATCGTGATGTAGAAATCTTCCCCCTCTAGGCTCCCGATAGACAAGAGCTCTTTCGTGATCTCATCCGTCTTGCAGAACACCATAAGAACGTCGTCCTTGAGCTTTTGCACAGCCCAATCTAGCCTCGATATAGGGCGAACGCTATCGGAAAGAAGCTCTTTGATAGACTCGATGGATGGATATCCTGTATGGACCTTGAGAAGGATGGAGTTGGAGAAACGGCGCTCAAATTCCGCCATGATCGGCGTGGGCACAATCACCTCCCTAATCACCTTCCGCCTACCATCAAAGCTCTCTTCCGAACCCACCGCCGCTGGCTTGCTACATCCACCGGCCAGATGCACCTCCGGGCTAGCTTTGGACTGAGCACTCCCCGACGCCGCTCCACGAGGGCAACTCTTCGAGATATGGCCGTACTTCTTGCACGCGTAGCAGAACCAATCATTTGTGCATTCGTGGATGGTGTGTCCCCTCTCCGCGCACTTGTGACAAAGTGCCATCTTCTTTGCGTTCGCAGGTGCCTCGCTAGAGGAGGTTGCTGATTTCGCAGCTTTCATCTCTTCCTTTCTCAGTCTCTTAGGCTTGACGAGGATCCATTCCCCGTCGTCATCCACTTTCTTGACCGGAGCGTCTCTCTCCGGTGACCTATCACTCCTTCGCTGAGAACCCCTACCGTTCCTTCCTACCGAGCTCTTAGCAACCTCCGCATAGGACCTTCTATAGGTCGACGCAAGATCTCTCCCAGCTCTCTTCCTCTCCGGCGACCCACGAAAGTCCCCTCTCCTGGGAGCTCTATGCTCCTGGTTAGCCGTTAACTCAAGTGCCTGGCCTCTATGGCCTTGGCGCGGCTCTCGAGAGGGTGAGCGACGGCGTCCTCTGGTCTCCTCCTTCGCGCCAGCTTCGTGCCGAGCGGGTTGCCTCCTGTAGTGAGCGTCCTCCTCCTCCCTACCTCTCTTCGCCATGGAGCGAACGTGAGCGGAACTGGGGTGACTTCTCACTTCTCCTAGCTTCCCTCTAGACACTCTCTCGCTAGTTCTCTCTTCTCTCTTCATCCCTCTCGTGTTTATTATTTTGATAGTTTGTTTGTTTTTTATTAAAGTCCTATGTTAGTTACCACGTTTCTAGGAGTGTAGAACATGGTTTGTTAACTTGTTTATTATTTTCAGATTCCATTGCCTCACCTGGGTAAAGTAACTTCGAGGTAGTGGCTAGTGTTTTCGTTGGATCTCTTTTCCAAAATGACCAAGTCACTGAAGGCTGGACCTAAAAAAAAACAGAGTCAAAAGAGTATATTTGTTACTAGTGAGGAGCAATGTTAAGAATTGTCTACTATATTTTCATCATTTTCAGAACTGAACAAAAGAGGGTGGTGCCACCCACGCAACACTGTTTACAATATACCGAGGTGAGGAGATGCTGAACATCGAGCAGAATAATTGTAGAGGAAAAAATAACAAGATAACATGTGCTGCGTGAGGGGATACCCCAAGTTAGAATTAACAAGAAAACCTGAAGATGAAAACATAGCTATACTTCCAAGAGCATAAATCGGAACATAAGCAAAAACAGCACACTTTCAGGCAGTTTACGCAATGCAAAATTGATACGAACCTCAACTCGAGTTCTTCGCTACTTAATGGAAGCAAATATCAAATATCAAACAAAACTTTTATAGTATCCAGAAACATACAAAATTGTAAACAAATAAAATGGTGTGCAAGCAATCTTTTGGTACAAGGAATAAAAAATATGGTAACAAGCTATTGAAGAATCCATTAGAGAATTGAAAGATGAGAAGAAACCCATATAAATCAAAACCATACATTTACTAGTTCTCATTGGCTTCTGCTTGCTTCTTCCTTTCTTTGAGAACTTTAACCTTGTCCTTCTTTCGCCTTTTGCTAATCTGAAAGAGGTGAAATATAATAATTTTAGTCTAAAAGATCAAAGTTTTTAATTATAACAATGATAAAAGTTCAAGTAAACTGGCAAATGAACATAGAAAATAGATATTATATACAGGAGAAAAGAAAACAATGTTAAGCAACCACATTTGTGATTAAAGAGGAGAGAGGAATTAATGAATACCTCCATTGCTTCTAAAAGCCTCTTGTTCTTTCTAGACATGGATACTTTCTCTAGATTGGCAGCATCCTCAGCATCTTGTTCTGGATCTGCACTAGTTTCTGCCATGTCCTGAGCATTTTCAACTGATACAGGTTCATTCTTAATTGATGTAGAAGCAGAGAAGCGTATACCATTGACTTCCGTTCTTGTAAAATGGTTGGACTTAATGCAATGAAATGTACACAATTTCTAATTTTAACTATAAATGGATCCGCTATTCTTAATGCATCTTGAAAACATAAATTTATAATATGACATGCACATCTAACATGAAAAATATTGTCAGATGGAGGGTTTAATACAGATTTTAAAGTAGTAATTGCTACATTATTGTTAGATGCATTATCAAAACTAATAGCCATAATTTTATCGCGAATATGAAAAACATCACAAATTTCTATAATACGGTTTGCTATTTCAACAACTCTATTCTATCTAGTATCTATAACAACTTTACTTCTCTAGTATCTATAACAACTTTATATATATTTTGCATGTTACCTTGTGCAATTTTTTTTTCCAGCCCCCCTCACTTTTCATATGACTTTAGTCATATGAAAAGATATGCTCAAATGAGCCTTACCATTGAATTACAAATGAGCTAATAAATGAATAAATAAATAGTAATAATAATCGGACGGACATTAAAAAAATTAAAAAATTGCGGCCGGAGACTTATGAAAAGGACTAATTAAGTTAAAGAAGAACCCACAATGTTTATTTCCGTGCTTCTTGTAATTTTATTTCTGGTAACCTTACTCTCATCATGTATCTGATTTCCTTTTGGGCTACAGCTGTTGCCACAGGAGCAAGAGGGAGGATTGCAAGGGTCTTCCAGGTAGAAGAATTTGACGACGAGGAGGTAGAGTTCGGGTCGACTATGGAGTGAGGAGTGGGCACCCTCCAGTCTATTCAGTATTTCATCAGCTGCACTCTCTGCCTCATTGTATTCTGTATCAATCTATTGTACTTTTGGTTGTCTGAGGTTTGGATGTCGTAACCCACCCCCCAGGGTTCTGTTGGGGGTTTATATTTTATTTCCTGCACTGCACTTCTTTTTCCCGGTACTCCGGGGTTGTTTATTAATTTCTTATTAATGAAATAGGGTGGCGTTATTCCACCTTGTACCTCAAAAAAAAAAAAAAAAAGAACCCACAATGTTAGGGATGGATAAATATCAAATAGAACTTCCAATTTATGTGGTTGACTCACATAAATATCTTTTAGAGATAGGATTCCGTATTGCAAATATATGTTCTCATATTTCTAATAAGACATATCCAATACATCGAGGTATTAGTCTAGAAGGCCTCTTTGATTTAACAAAATGCGTGATATTAAAAAAAACGAGTTCATATGCTCAGGATTTAGAAGTCATGTTTATATTGCCTTTAACGATAACATTGTTTAGTGGTTATTTACAAGTGTAATCATTTTTTTTTTCCATCAATTCGTACTAAACGAACTAGCACAACAAGTTCGAGTCGACCGTCTCACATGTTGTGCCACAGTTTGCCAAATAGAATGTCCAGTTCTATTATTGACTATGAATATATTCTTTGTGTATAGATTTAATTACTATACAGTATGGACCTTGATGCATAATATCAATATTTGTAAATAAACAAAAAAATTGCTCTATTAATAAAATGATTAATAAATAAATCTATTTCTCTCTAATCATATAACCCTACAGTACAGTACATATACACGCAATTAACATGGATGTTTAGATTCAGTTATGTTAAGATAGCATCATACGTACGTTTGGATTTTGTCAATGAACCTCCTTGTAGGCCTTTCTTGGTATTGTATACTTGTGTCTACCACAAAAACTGATCCCTACCACAAACTTGTCGAAAATTTTGCCGTACTACCCCACTTTTTAAAAATATTTAGCGCTCTGCACCACTTCCAAAAACAATTAGCGATATGTCCTTGTTTAGGACACGTCAGCAAGAAACGTTATTGAAAAAAAGACATAGGTTATTTCGATGTAGTTCTTTCCAATAACGGCATCTGTTTGAAAAAAAATGTCATGCCATATTTGAAATAACGGCATAGGTTGTTTTGTTTTTCGACAGCTTGTAATCTCTACTTAGAGAAAAAATTGCAAGTATGAAAACCTTTTAACAGATGTCGTTATTTCAAATAACGGCATTCTCATTACTGATGCCGTTATTTGGAATAATGGCATCAGTTATAAATTTTTATTATAAAAAAGTAACTTATAAAAAAGTAACTTATTATTCATCCTCTCTCTCTCATGAATAAGTTATAAAAAAAAAATTATAACTGATGCCATTATTTGGAATAACGGCATCAGTTATAATTTTTTTTTTTAAACTTATTATTCATTCTCTCTGTTTCCAAACAACGACAAGAGTTCATTTAAATATAACTGATGCCGTTATCTCCAATAACGGCATCAGTCATTCGAATGCCGTTATTCAGGATAACGGCATTATTTATAAGTTTTTTTCACACTTTGAATTTTTTAAAGTTAGAAAATACACACTTGTAAGAGAAATATACTAATGCCGTTATTCTAAATAATGGCAAGGAAAAAAAATATAAAATAGATGCCGTTATTGAAAATAACGGCATGTAAATAACCTATGCCGTTGTTTTCAATAACGGTTTATGCTGACGTGTTCTGAATAAGGGCAGATCGCTAATTGTTTTCGGAAGTGGGGCAGAGCGCCAAATATTTTCAAAAAGTGGGGCAGTACAGCAAAATTTTCCAAACCCTCAGTCTTCAGTCTACGCCGTGGTGCGTAAGTAATGTTGAAAATTTCAATGAAATCCAGTTATGATAATTAAATTAGAAAATGTTCGAAATAATAGTCTTCACCTACTTCCATTAGCACTGTGCATCCTTTAATGTCCTCTCTCTCTTCTATTCTATATATATATTTGTATATTTAGACGAGGCTTCATAGCCTACTTCTCTCTCAAAGTAAAATTATACTTTCAACTCAATCTATGGCAAAGCTCTCTGTGCTTGGATTGGCAGTAGTCTGCTTGTTGTTCCTTGGTTGTATTATCACCACTTCAACCAGCCGTACGTACTCTCTCTCTCTCTAGATCTCTCTCACATCTGTACAGTATTACTACACTTTTCTTTTGCTAGAAATAAAAGAAAAAAGGATTCATGAAGGAAAGAAAAAACATTTAATAAAAAAATATAATGAGCTGTGTAGAATTTTTTTAATGGATCTACATGAGATAATTAATTTACGCATATGAATATGAGATTCCCTTTCGGAAAATAAAAGAGATATTATTGACCATTTACTTAAAGAAATAAAAGAGATATTGACCATTTAATTAGCAACTGATTCACTGTCAATTAAACTTTTTGATTGTCTGTACTCAATGTTGATCATCCAGGCGGTACTCCAATAAAACAACCAGCAGTAGACATGATGAACTTAGATTTTTTACAACTACTAGGAAGCAAGAAGCCGCGAGGTCGAGTGCCCCCCAGCGGCCCCAGCACAAATACAAGTCCACCCCCATACTGCAGCTAGGAGGAGAGAAGAACAGAAGAAGAAGGTTATTATTGTTATTATTATTATCCAGGTACTGAATTCCTAGTAAAATTTTAGGGTTTTATTTTATTTTTATATCAAATGTATTTGAGTGATATTTGAGCGAGAAGAGAATCACTCCAGTGAGAAAAGAGATAACTTTGTAATTAAGACCCAATTATGTGTAATTAATAAATCTTGAACTATATATACGATTTATGCAGTTTGCCGGCCCCTAAATTTCGTGCACTTTTTATGTTTTGTGAGGTGGTGTTTCTTTAATTCTATTTCCACAACAACTGATATTAGAGATGGTCAAATACATGGTCGATCGCAATTGAAAAGCTTGATAGTCATTAATTATCCCTACAAAATGACACAGCTAGCGTTAGATGCACAACATGACAGTACAGTATAGCGATAAAAATTTAAAAGTATTTTGATGTAAGATTTTTTGGCTGCAGTGCAAGAACCAAAACAGACTCTTAAGCATAAAAATTCAATTCACTTTTTTAGTGCAGTTTTCAGATTTTTGATTGTTAATGAAGATCCTAACTTCCAAATTATAAAGCTTGCATCCATTATTTTTAATGAAAATTTCAAAAGTCATCACCATATAATAAAACTCTAAACTCCAAAATTATCTATCAAACAAGATTCTAATTAATGCATGTCGTATTTTCAGTATCATTTTGGGTTAAGAATTTTCTTGTTGTATGTCCGAAGTTGCAGGTAAAATTTTGGGTATATTTGATAATATATATATCTGTGTCGTGTTAGATAAAAACAAATATATATGTAGTCGTATATGTGAAGTATGTAACTCGTATATAAATATAATCTGCAGAAAGAATGAAAGGTTCTACATAAATTATATATGGCACATACATTTGTACGTATGGATATAATCACAATTCAAACACACAATTACAAACAAAAAACTACATTTGTAAGACATACATATATGATCAAACAATGACACACGCGTGTACAAGTACAACTAAATTACACAATAAGTAGAACTTAAAAGAAAAACGTACAAGTCAATAGTGTAAGTAACATTACACCTAGTTTTATTGACCTTGTGATATGATCATCTTGTACCCTCTCAGAACTTATATGTAACCTATGTGTGTTACATTCAGCCATTATTTTGGCTATATATTTAGTTTATTCGGGGCCATATTAGTTGGGCTAATTTATTCAAAAAATTGCTAAAATATTTACCACTTTTAGTGTAATATCTTCATACTACTATACACTCAAGAATGTATTAATTGCTTGATGCAAAAATGTAAATAACTTACACCATTTTGTCACGTACTAGAAATGTGCAACATTTATTTACGCAATTTCATGAACATGTATTATGCAACAAAAATAAGTTGATTATCAAATATGCAACAAATTAAGTTCAATTAATTAACCTTTAAAAAGTAGGTTTAATATACGAAATTAAATTTGATTCATTTTACTCTCTATATGAAAAGGGAATACCTTGAGAGGGAAATATTTTTATTAAAAACAAAAAACAAAAAACAAACGCAATTGTTTGGGTGGTCCAAAGTTTAAATGTATATTGACACCGGGACTTTTTTTTGGCAAATATGGATGGTACCGGTGCTTGTTTATTGGCGAAGAGACTTGCGTCTAATATATCAATCGAACTTAATTAGATAGTAAGAAATGAAGTATGGACTTTTCCATGCAAGAGGTTCTAAAGAAAGGTCAGGGGTCCTCATCTCTGATCTCTAATATTATAATGGGAGAAGGCCTTAGTGTCATTTATAAATATTTTGTCAATCTACCAACCCGTGTAACACACGTGTATAACTATTATAAAGGAGGTCCTAGGTTCAAATCAAGACTACGTCTAAAATTTTATTTTAAAAAACTATATTTATTAAAACGTGCATCGTACGTGTAAACTACTGGTTATTTATACTTTTCCATGCAAGACGTCTAAACCGATTAGTTGTTTAAAATATGAAGAAATCTTTTTAAACTACTATTTTAACTCCAAAATATATGAAAACTTTTCAATAAAACCCGAAAAGTTTGGATAATTTTGAAATAAAATGTTTTGGTGGAAGATATACAGTTACATTTCGACATGAATTATTTTTCTAACATAGTTAGTTAGTTACTATTTATATCCAAATCTTCCAATTCAGTGTATAAATGAACTATTTCTATTGTACTTAAACTTCTCTATCTTGAAATGAAATATATATACACTACTTTCTTCATAAAGACACTCAAATCAATATTACACTCAAATCCTACCCAAATATACTTTAGGGGCTTATTTAAACAATTTCATCATCAACTCTCTCCTTAGTTGCTTCCCCACAATGTCTCACTCCAGTTGTATGTCACAGTGTTGTCTTTCATTGTTGTTACTGCATAAATAAGCCAAACAATTTTGAAGGGTACCCTAGTAATAAAATTCAAATTGGTTTTGCTTTTTCTTGGAATTTCAGGTATTCCTAGAAAGTTGCTAATGTTGGGTGACACTAGATTCTTCCCCGAAGAGCCGATCAGCCTACTAGGGGGTAAGGCAGGAGCTCAGGAACGGAGGCAGCCCAACCTTCCTCCGTCGCCGCTAGACAACGGACCCATTATTCAAAATGTGCCGCCACCTCCAGGCGCAATCTCTTGAGATTCTAGCAATCAAACTTTTACATCAACCACTGCAACTCTTTTGGTTATCTTTTATGAGAATAAACGGCAACCCAGATCTCGTCTGCTCTAGGAGGTTTTACCAACTGATATATGCATATGTTATATTTATCTCCTATAACTTGTTTATTATTTTTAAAAATCTATTGTCTCACCTGCATAAAGTAACTTCGGGGTAGTGGCTAGTGTTTTCGTCGGAATCTCTTTTCCAAAATGACCAAGTAACTGAAGGCTGGACCTAAAAAAACAAAGTCAAAAGAGTACATTTGTTACTAGTGAGGAGCAATGTTAAGAATTGTCTACTATATTTTCATCATTTTCAGAACTAAACAAAAGAGGGTGGTGCCACCGACGCAACACTGTTTACAATACCGAGGTGAGGAGATGCTGAACATCGAGCAGAATAATTGTAGAGGAAAAAATAACAAGGTAACATGTGCTGCGTGAGGGGATAACCCCAAGTTAGAATTAACAAGAAAACCTGAAGATGAAAACATAGCTAAACTTCCAAGAGCATAAATTGGAACGTGAGCAAAAACAGCACTTTCAGGAAGTTTGCGGGTCATGAATGACCCAAGGCAAAATTGATACAGACCTCAACTCGAGTTCTTCGCTACTTAATAGAAGCAAATATCAAATATCAAACAAAATTTTTGTAGTATCCAGAAACATACAAAATTGTAAACAAATAAAATGGTGTGCAAGCAATCTTTTGGTACAAGGAATAAAAAATATGGTAACAAGCTATTGAAGAATCCATTAGAGAATTGAAAGATGAGAAGAAACCTCTATAAATCAAAACCATACATTTACTAGTTCTCATTGGCTTCTGCTTGCTTCTTCCTTTCTTTGAGAACTTTAACCTTGTCCTTCTTTCGCCTTTTGCTAATCTGAAAGAGGTGAAATATAATAATTTTAGCCCAAAATATCAAAGTTTTTACTTGTAACAATGATAAAAGTTAAAGTAAACTGGTAAATGAAGATAGAAAATTGATATTATATACAGGGAAAAGAACACAATGTTAGCAACCACACTTGTGATTAGAAGGGAGAGAGGAATTAATGAATACCTCCATTGCTTCTAAAAGCCTCTTGTTCTTTCTAGACATGGATACTTTCTCTAGATTGGCAGCATCCTCAGCAACTTGTTCTGGATCTGCACTTGTTTCTGCCATGTCCAGAGCATTTTCAACTGATACAGGTTCATTCTTATTTGACGTAGAAGCAGAGAAGCGTATACCATTAACTTCCTTGTTCAATTCGTCGTGGTACTGTTTTTCGTGAATCTCGTGCTGCACAAAATTGATAAAAAGTTAAATAAATACATGAACAAATATTTCAAACAGAGTGAAAATGATCTTTGAATGCGTTTGATACCTGGTGCTTTTTCTCTGCTGCTTCATTAGCTTCTGCCCTATCAAGAACACCTTTGGCTAGAAGATTCTGCGGATCATCAATATCCCCATCAATTAAACCAGGCATTGGCAGAACTTGGCTTTTAGCTGCAGATTGAAGACGCTTGATTGTCTCGGCATATTCAGGGACATAGCCTTCAGCTTCGTTGTCCACAAAGGGAGATAAATGTGGTGGTGGGACTCTGTTGAATTGTATCATTGATCAAATTAAAAGGAAGAACATATCTCAAAACAAAATAAAATATTCAGGATAGACTTTTTATACAGATCAGACCGAAGACAAGCAGTCCAATCTGTGTTCCAACTTCTGTATTCATTTCTGTATGCATTATACATCTATGCAGGAAAGTAAGGTTGGAGTTTGAAGAGTCTTAGTCTATTTGAAATCAAGTAATGGTAATAAGGGAATAGAGAGGGTGGGATAATAAGCTACTGAATATACTAAATTTGATAGGTAGACCTAATATTTTGTTCCAAAAAGATACTCAATTCTTTAGTGCTTTTTAACTCGTCTTCATGATGTGATTTACGTATCAGGAAGAGAGGTAGGGGGGGGGGGGGGGGGGGGGGGGGGGGGGGAGCGGAAAGAAAGAGAATTCGGATGTCGGTCAAATAATAACAATAAACTGTAAAGTATAAATTTAACTGAACTACACAAATAACTCAGAAAAGAAAAAAAGGCAGAGACCCAACTACCAACAACACCAAAGGTAAGAAACCTCCAAATCCTGCTATCTTCATAGTGTACAACAAGCAAATAGGTTAAAATTATCATTTAAAATGTGGCCTCATATCTTCAAATCTGAGGCCGATGACGTCGTCATAGTGGACGAGACTAGAGCACGAGTCGATGCTAAATTAGAATTGTGAAAAAACTTTGGAAGCTAGAGGCTTTAGAATAAGCAGAAATAAAACAGAGTATATGGAGTGTAATTTTAGTGATATTCGGAACACAACTAAGGAAGTAGTGAAGTTTGATGGTCAAGAGATACCTAAGAGAGACCGTTTTAGATATTTAGGCTCGATTATACAAAGAGATGGGGAAATTTGTGAAGATGTTATGCATAGGATCCAAGCAGGATGGCTTAAGTGGAGAACAGTCATTAGTATTTTGTGTGACAAACATATACCTAATACCTTTGAAGTTGAAGGAAAAATTTTATAGGACTGCCGTTAGACCATCAATGATGTATGGAGCAGCGTTGGGTAACCAAGAAACAACATTTTCAAAAAATGAGTGTAGCGGAGATGAGAATGCTAAGATGAATGTGTGGTAAAACCAGGAAGGATAGAATTAGAAACGAGCATATACGAGAAATGCTAAAGATAATTCTTATCCAAGATGAGTTACGAGAGAATCGCTTCAGGTGGTTTGGACATGCACACGTAGACCTAATAGTACTCCCGTTAGAAAGAGTGATTTGGTAAGTATTGAGGGTAGAGTTAGGAGTAGAGAAAGACCTAAACTTGGGTGAAAACGGTGAGAGATATGATAGCTTGTGAAGATATTGCGTTAAACCGAGCAGAATGGAAAACCATGATTCGTGTAGCCGACCCCAACTAGTTGGAAAAAAGGCTTTGTTGTTGTTGTATATCTTCAAATTTGAACCATGATCCTTCAATGCTTCCCCAATCAAAACTCAGTCGACTTTATCAGAAATGGAATTAAAACTGCAGGATGAGTGTGTGGTGTAGGGGGGAGAGAAACAGTGGAAACAATAAAGTCACTTTCAAAAACCCTATAAGCCAACTAACATCTGTTATATCCTATAACACCATAAAACCCACCACCATCTTCCATCCAACTCCGAACGCACCACCTCCATCACTAAGGGACTATGGATTCTTGGTAAGATAATAGATACTAAGAGGGATGAACAAAGAGTGGTCAAGGCTTTGTGAGTACATCCAATGGAGAAATTACAGAATACAGCGTAAGGATCCGTGGAACTTGGATATGTTGGAATGGTGATATCTTCAGTACTCTAAGGTGGGCATCTCCCTCTAGTGGGTAAATGGGTGGAGCAGACCGCTCAACTAAAATCAGGCTACAAATCTTTATCTCTAGACCATGAATGGAATCTCCTATGCGAAAATACCAAATCATGTTCAATACAAACCAACAATGATAACACATCTAAGAGAAAATCCAAAGCAGCACCCAAAGAGACTAAAAAATTTGTGTTGGGCTAAATTTTCTTGAAATCTACAAACTACAACTTCCTTGGCTATTGTTTAAGATACTGTAAAAGGTGTGTAGACTCCTAAAATGAACAGTTTGTAGACTAACTCGTACTTTAAACACAAATATCGATTACAGATTCAAACGAGTAGATGGAAATGTGGTGATCACCAAAAGGAAACAGCACATGGAAAACAAAACCTAATGCTCCGCGATCTACAAGAGCTTCCACAGCCATAAATCAAGCTGACAAGACGACATATAATATTTATGCATGTGTTGAGACATACCTTCCAAACAAATATCCCTCTGTTGGTAACAAGATTCGAGCATTGATACAATCAAACACCCACTGAGGTTGAATATAAGCTCTAGAAAGAAAAATATGACCCTGGGTTGGTCTATCAACAATCTACATGTAAAAGAAATAGATATTATAGGTTGTAATATATATTTACCAAACGGCACATATAAATGCAGTTAGAAACAAGAGATATAACCCCCAGTCACTTACACAATAAGGACAATTTTTAGTCTATAAATAAATGAAGATGAATATACCACAAATACCATACTCCAAGTTCAAACTCAACACAAATCAAGTGTTTTTTTATTTTTCTCTGTAACTATATGTTCTTATTTGGTAATCTCATAATAGTTTTATGTTAGGGTTTAGAGTTGCTACATAATGAGGATAGATCATTTTTTTTAATTTTATACATATATATATATATATATATATATATATATATAGAGAGAGAGAGAGAGAGAGCGAGAGAGAGAGAGTGTCCTTTCGTTGTGCACCACCCATGGTGCACACGGCGTGTGCACTCCGGCCTTCGGGCGTTCATATCGACGATCCGAACCGTTCACATTGATCTACACATCTAAATTAGTCTAAATATGTAAAATCAAGTCATTTGAAATTCATTTGCCCATCCATCATGTCATTATAAAAAAACGATATTCAGCCATACAATTTTGTAACACTTCAACGCATGAGCAAATGAATTTCAAATGACTTGATTTTACATATTTAGACTAATTAGATGTGTAGATCAATGTGAACAGTTCGAATCGTTGATATAAACGCCTGAAGACTGGGTGCACACACCGTGTGCACCATGAGTGGTGCACAGTGGAAGGGGACTATATATATATAGTCCCCTTCCGTTGTACACTCGGCCTTCCCGCCTTCGAATTGACGATCTGAACCGTTTACATTGATCTACACATCTGAATTAGTCTAAATATGTAAAATCATATCATTTGAAATTCATTTGTCCATCCATTTAAGTGTAACAAAATTTTTTGTTGAGTGCACACAATCTTGTAACATCTAAATTAGTCTAAATTGTATGACTATAAAAAACAATGATTTTTAGCCATAGAATTTTGTAACACTTCAATTGATGGGCAGACTTTCAAATGATTTGATTTTACATATTTAGACTAATTTAGATGTGTAGATTAATGTGAACGGTTCGGAACGTCAATACGAAGGCGGGAAGGCCGAGTGAAACGGAGGCCTAGTGCACAACGGAAGGGGATATATTTTTCTGATTTAATCCCCAATTATTTTCCAGTTAACCGATTAATCATTAATCGCTCTTAGACCAATTAGTTCCAACAACCGATTTTAACTGCCTAGCTCCAAGAGGTATGAACTTCAACATAACCAACAACTAAGCTGTGTACCGCCAAATACTATGTTGTAATCGGTTTACTTATGATTCCTTCGACCATAAAACTTCCCAAATATCGGACGAGGTGAGGGGAAGAGAAGAAAATTTTATATTCATAATAGTTTCAAATTATTTCAACTCTAATAGACTAGATAATGTAGATAGTTCTCGACACCAATAACATGATCATTAAGTTAAAAACAATGTGCTTCATATTCCTATAGCTATCATCACAAGTTAATCCCTCCAAGAAAGTGAAAAATGTATATAAAACAAGTTTCTCAAGATTCACTACGACTTTGGAGTTTGGTTTTGTGGCAGGGATTTCCATTACACAAGGATCGATTCCAATCAAAATCTGAAGTTTAAAGTCAATTTCAACCCACAAAAGTGAGCTCGTAGAATTATACATAGTTAAAGCCTTAAAGGAACGGGTCTATGCTTATACTTATAATTTTCATTTTCCCATTACACAAGGATCGATTCCAATCAAAATCTGAAGTTTAGAGTCAATTTCAACCAACAAAAGTGAGCTCATAGAATTATACATAGTTAAAGCCTAAAAGGAACGGGTCTATTCTTATACTTATAATTTTCAATCATATATTAAGTGTAAATTTATGAACATACCCATAGAAGGATAATGTCATATTTTAATATAATACAAAAAAAGTACAACAAAAAAAGTGAGCTCGTAGAATTATACATAGTTAAGGGAACGGTTCTATTCTTATATTTTTTATAATTTTCATTCATATATCAAGTGTAAATTTATCAGCATGCCCATAAAAGGATATTGTCATATTTTAATATAATACAAATTTAAGAACAGAAAAATTCTCAATTTAAAATGAAATGCAGTATAATTTTATTTAACTATGAACATATTTGCAAAAATATAGTTTATGGACTCATTCAGAAGTTGACATCACTTTGGCAGTGGGATAATTATAATCAAATTCCTTGTAAATACCATTGTGAGCAAAAAATACTACTGAAATCTAGAAAATATTCCTCAATCTCATACTTACATAGTAGTAGAGAAACATATACACAGACATAACGTAGTTTCAATCATATATATGCAACGATCAAAAGAAATAATGTACCTGATGTGTAATGCCCTCGTCAGATTCTTTGTATGGAGAGCCATCACCTTCCCAAGAAACAACACCTCCAAAAGCAGGGATTATGAAGAGCAATGACTCTCTTGGGACCTAAGTTGAACACATCAATGAGCAATTTGACATGATAGCACAAATTACATGTAAAGGAATAGACAATGAGGTATTACTTCAAAAAATACAAACCTAACAGAGTACATTTGTAAAACTCACCTCGCGACTCAAGAAAAAACTCAAATTTTTAAACAGACTCTTGCATGATCTTGTTTCTTCATCCTCCTCAACTACAGTCGTAGCATCCTGCACGAGATGCATCAGTGCACCCGGTTCATTTGATGGCAGTTGATGCTGGAGTTGAGCCAATCTAAGCTCAGATTCACTTGTTCCCTGATCGTATTTTCCACTCTCAGCCTCTTCTGTCCCAGAAGTAATGGCTCCAGAAACCCCAGATGTTGTTCTGGGACCAGCAGTAATATACCGATATAAAGCATACAGTTCTGCAGAAAATAATAAAAAATGAAACAACAAAATTAACGAGAAATACATTCAGAAAAAACATTATATATGTGCGTGAAAACAGAATGAAAGATGGCATAGGAGGAAATTTCACCCTAAAAAATCCTACCCCGTCCTCCCAAATGCATGATCCACACCATTCAAAGTGTTCAACATGTCATAAAACGTACTAGAATGAAATATTATCAAAATTGAATACAAGTTGAATGTGTTATGCCCATGCATTACATGATCGCAATTTTGTATTGGTGAAAAAACGTTCATTTTGCAACCTCATGATAGATTTTGTATTGGTGAAAAAACGTTCATTTTGCAACCTCATGATAGATTTGGAAAAGAAACATATTTAAAGTTAGTAATTCTTCTTCACTCTATGTTCTATGATATGAAGATCAACTTAAACAGCGTGGTTCGTGAATTTTGGTTGCAGGGAATGGGCTTTTAGTGTGCCATAGGAGGAAATTTCTTCCTATGGCATAGGAAATATAGGGGAGTAATCACCTAATAACTGATCTTATAGCTTAATTTAGGATCCAACACTTGCCAACCATTATGACTCGTCGGATCTGAGATTTATCAAATCTAAAGGCTCAAAATCCTTCACTTAGTCTAAAAGGGGGAAAAACCAGAAATAACCCAAGGCCCGGTTCACTCGCAAGAAAATCAGACCGCCTCTTCTGCAGCCATCCAATCTCCCCAAAATGTGTGATATGATCACTCCACGATTCGTGCCCATCATAAAACTCAAGTGAAGGTGGGGTCAAAATTCTACAACCATTTGATCTCCTCAAAATGTGAGCTCCGATCGCTCCATGATTCGAGCCCATCATAAAACTTTAGACATTTGGTTTGCGCTTGAACCAGGTTTTTTTGACCTTTTTACACTGTTTGGTTGGAGGGAAATGGAGGGGAGGGCAGGGGAGGGAAAGGAAGGGGTTTTTTAATACTTTTCTTGTTTGGTTCATTTTTTAGGAGGGGAGGGGGGAAATGAAGGGGTGCCAAACCCCTCCTGAGTCAATTTTGGCTCCCCTCCAATAATGGGGGGATTTGGAGGGAAGAGAAAGTAGGGCTAATTTTTTAATGTGACTGGACTAAATTGCCCTTTAAATCTAAATCCTAATATAATAAAAAACCTAGTTGCCTTACGATTGTTTCTCTCCCGCTTGCCTCAATGCTCTTGAAGTTGGCTTCTCAGGAATCTGAGGATCCAGAACAAAAATCCATCAGATTCTTTTGAAGAAAATCCAACATTGAGACACAACTAGTTGATAGTTAAATTCTCCAACATGCACTAGATGTGCTTAAAATAAGTTTTGTATCATTTAGGAAACCATCCATTAACCAGTCCAAATATCTGACTTAATATAGACCTGATTTAGTTTGAGCTCATGCTGAACCCACATTTCATACAAAGAGTTCATTGTGACTGCAGTAAAGTATCTGGGGCTAAAACGATGTATTGCAGAGAACTAGATATAATGAGAGACAGCAAAATTACAATTGCCTCGAGTTTACATACTTATCTCTACTCCAGTTTTAACTAAATTTTATCATATATATATATATATATATATATATAGAGAGAGAGAGAGAGAGAAATCTTCGGTTGCACACTACTTTGGTGAGCACTCACGAACTAGAGACCCTATGAAAAATCCGAACCGCTCATATCGTTCTATATGCTTTAGATAGCCTAACAATAAAAAATCAAGTAATTTGAAGTTCATTTGCCCATGATTTACATCATCGCAAAATTGTATGGCTGAAAATTCTAACAACTTGATGGATGGGCAAATGAACTTCAAATTACTTGATTTTTTATTGTTAGGCTATCTAAGTCATATAGAACGATATGAGCGGTTCGGATTTTTCATATGGTCTCTAGTTCGTGAGTGCTCACCAAAAGTAGTGTGCAACCGAAGGGGACTATATATATATATATATATATATATATATATATATATATATATATATATATATATATATATATATATATATATAATTAAGGTAGGAGACGAAGAGAGAGAGCGCATGTAGGGGGGAAATTTTTGGGTTGGGGTAGAGTTTAGATTAATAAATTAATCTGATGTGCCCATCACTCGTGTTGTGACATAGCTGCTCTCCGAGCCCAAGAGCTTGGCGAAAGTGATTTTATATCAAGCTGCACTTTCTTATTGTATGTAAAAGGGTATAAAAGTAATTTTATTATAAAATCCATTCATTCCCCTTGTGAACCAAACAAGAAGATAATTATTTTCCTTCCCCTTCCCTCCTTTGAACCAAACAGTCTTCATTAAATTCCTCCCCTCCCCTCCCCTCCCCTCCCCTCCTTTGAACCAAACAGAGCCCTTAGGGGGTTTTTCCTACCTCCCGATGCGTGCCGATTCAATTGGAGGGCCTTCAGATCTCTGCGGGAAGAGGATCTCAAACTAAGCTATACAATCAGATCTTAAGGGATTTTATATATATATATATATATATATATATATATATATATATATATATATATATATATATATATATATATATATATAATACAAATAAAGTTATTAAGTGGCTCTCCTTCAATCCCCCCAAAATCAAAGGCCCATATCTAACCTCACAAAACACATTTTTCCCCCCAAAGTTTTCCCCCAAAACTCAAATTCAAATCCCCCCTCTCAAAACAACTCATTTATTTATTTTATTATCTCTCTCTCTCTCTCTCTCTCTCTCTCTCTCTCTCTCTATATATATATATATATATACACTAGTAATTTACACGTACGTACGATGCACGTCTTTATAAATATATATATTTTTTAAAAAAAATTCCGACGTTGTCTGGCACAGAACCTAAGACCTCCTTTATATTAATTATGCATATGCATTGCACGTGTTTGTTGGGTTACAATGCACGTGTTTGTTGAGTTACAAATTAAATTTGTTTGGTGACAAACTCCCATTAAAATAGTATATATATATATATAGAAACATGGACTTTTATATCCCCAATTTATAATTATTTTTCACCATATACTAATAGAAACATGGACTTTTATTTACAACTAATTATTGTCATACTATTCAAACTTCAACTACATAATTGTTGATTTACTGTTTACAAGGCTTTTCATATGTTGTATCATTCTGAAGACGTGTCGTAGGCACGTGGCCACGGGCAAATCTAGTATATATATATATATGGGAAAAGGGGTATGAGCTACTGGCTCATTTAGTATATGAGCAATTGATGAGGTGGCATGCATGTAATTCAGAAATCCTAGAAAGGGTTATTTGCCCAGTGTACCACCTCATCAATTGCTCATTTACTAAATGGTTAGTTGCCCAATGCATGCCACCTTATCAATTGCTCATTTACTAAATGAGCTAGTAGCTCATATCCCTTATATATCTATATAATAAAACACAAAGAAAGCTATCAAGTGCCTCTCATTCAATAGGGTTGAAATAAATGGTCCAGATCTAACCTCACAAAACAAATTTTCCCGCCCAAAAGTTTTCCCCAAAACTCAACTTCAAATCCCCTCAAAACAACTTCATTTATTTATTTATTTCTCTCTCTCAATTTAATCATAAATTTATATTTTCAGATTTCATGTTTGTAAATTTTCAGATTTTTTATACATTTTTTATTGCTCATGTTACATTGAAAATAACAAATATCTCATCAACAATTAAATTTCATCATTTTTCACACTAAGTTCTAAGAAGTTGGATTTTACACCCCCATTTATAATTATTTTTCAACATATACTAATGAAAACATGGATTTTTATTCACAACTAATTATTGTTTTACTATTCAAACTTGAGCTACATAATTGTTGTTTTACTGTTTATAGGACTTTCATATGTTGTATCGTTCCGAAGACGTGTCATAGGCATGTGCCCACGGGCAAATCTAGTATATATATATATATATATATATATATATATATATTTGTGTGTGTGCGCGCGCGCGCGAGAGATTAAGGAAGGTCCTATGGCATATGAGGAAATTCCCTCCTAAGACGCATTAAAAACTCAATCCCTGCTATCAAAATTCACGATCGACACTGTTCAAATTGATCATCAAACCGTAAAACATAGAGTGATGTAAAATCACTGCATTTGAACATGTTTTTCCTACTCATCGAGATGAGGTTGCAAAATTAACGGTTTTCAGCAATAGAACAATTGCGACCACTTAATGCATGGGCGAAACATGTCCAACTTTGGTAACAGTTCTTCTTCTTATGTTTTATGACATGTTAAACACTTTGAACGGAGTGAATCATGAATTTGGGAAGGCGTATGATTTTTAGTGTGCCAGAGGAGGAAATTTTCTCATACGCCACATGTCCTTCCCTTTATCTATCTATCTGTCTACATGTGTTTGGGTGTGTCTTCTGAAAAATTTAACATAGACACTGATAATAGGACACTCTACAATACAGTGTTGAGAGTATATTGCATAGATTATTTTTCTATTATTTTTTAGTCCCGTATTGGTAAAATAAATAGCAGAGTAACACACATTACCATATATTCCTTATTGACAATTCCTCTTCAACTCTTCCTCTCCAACTCTTCTCCGAAGGAGTTAAAATCAGTTTTCGGAACTAATCAGACTAGGTCTGATTACTGATTAATCGGTGATTATTCTGATAAATCGCCGTATAAACTAATCGAACCTAGACTGATTACCGATTAATTGTCGATTAATTGGCAAGTAATTCCGATTTTAACTGCTTAGCTTTCACGTAATGCAATCTTCTCTTGCTCTCCCAACTCTGACTGGTAACATAGTATTGAACGGGAACCTTAAAATTTATTCAGAAAAGCAATACTGTTGTACAGAGTTCTCTAGTAGGCACAATAAGGGCATAACTATAGAATCTTGCTATGACATGGAGACAAAATTTAAAACAAAATTTTATAGGATGGCTTGAAAAATCAGTAAATATAAACATTTACCAGCAGCCAAAGCTTCTAGTTGAGGATCCAGAATAGGTGGATACTTCACATTAATGGAATGATAAAGCTTGCAGTTCACAAAACCTAAAAGAGCCTGCAAAAAAACCAAAGAAAGTTAGTATATAAATGGAGCAAATATCTACTTTTATGACTAAAGAAACTACCAGAAATTATAGAAATAAAACGACAAACACACAAACAAAAACTAAAATGACCTCAATATAGATGGCTGAGAATTAACAAATAAAAATACTAGATAGATATTCTTTTTCTTTTTAAAGGATGAAAAACTAAGGTTATTGAGATCTGTGTGCCTACAGAATCAATCTAGAGCCACGATAACACTAAAGTTCATGAAAAAGGATTTTGTTGTTTTAAGTTTAGATATTATTGAAGGTATCTACAGTAACTGTTCACACATTAGTGAAAATAAGAGCTAAGTGATCTGTTTCACTTTGAGAATATCCAAAATTTTATCAAACATATTGGCATTTCTATAAACTAGTTTATAAGAACAAAATCGTGAGAAAACCTGTTTTCAAAGACATCAAAAATCCATAACCACAATGAAAAGAACCATAAACTACCAGAACACATTCTCAATGAAAGCAAACAATAAACAACTTCAAAGTTCTGGTGTAGCAACTGGAATCTAACAGGAGTAATGAATTATAATTAGGTACTATCAAGGTGGGTTCGGCTGCCAACTTCCACCTCAGAGCAGGCCCCTGATTAATAAAATAACACACCAACTATAAACCTTTCATGCAGGTTGCAAAAAAAATCCCAGGATACTATAAAGTTCAAAGTAGCTAAGATCTCCGATAATGTGCAGCAAGAGAAATCAAACAGGAATAATGAATTATAATTAGCTACCATCAAGGTGGGTTCAGCTGCCAACTACCACCTTAGAGAAGACTCCTGATGAATAAAACAGCACACCAACTATAAACCTTTCTTGCCACAGTTCTAAGTTAAAAGTAGCTAATATATTTGATAATTGGATGATAACATCAGCACACCGTAAGATATTTCATTATGATTGTTCCAAGTCATTTTATTTCACTATGCGTGGGAAGGTTCAATTGATTCAAAAATTAATTTTCAATGAAATTCTCATTTGACTAAATATTACTCAACATACTTCAATCCCCAAAAGACTAAACATGTCTCTGCATCTCCTGCTGCATGTGCCAGTCACATCAGCCCAACTCTCGGAAAGATTGGGCACCATGTAAATGAATTGAAGCCAAACAAAACCCACATGTTCCTTGGATAATCTTGTGGTCAGAATGAGAACTAACTGGAATTCAAGGCTACTTGAAGTGGGTGGAGGATTGGCGGGAAGTGGTGGAAGAGAGAATGACATCTTATGTACTATACTAATATTACCTCATAAAACTCCAAAAAGGTAAGCATGACATTGAAATCAACATCATCAGTCAAAACTTGTTGCAGTGCATGCGGTGTCAACCAAGTGATCTTTTGACCCTCAACCTCCGCCTGCAGAAAGTAACATCATCAATTAGAACTAGCACATGATCCTTAAAAACAAAAGAGTGTTCTCAACTATATGAACCACTCATACCTGATAATATATGCCTTTAACTGATATAAAAGTCTTCCTTAAGCTATGAGTTCGAGAAACGTAGGCTTGCCATTCATGGCTTAACCTGATTAAAGCACAATTTTTGTAGTGTTAGCAATACAATTATTCAGAACAAAGTTCGGGGGTCCTATAGTTTGGTGTATGAGAATATCCAATAAAAATATGTTCAGAGTACTACAAGGACCACTATTCACAAGGTGCTATAAAAATTCTTGGTTTAAATTTGCCTCACATATTTTAGATGGTATGCCAGTATTGTAGCCTGGTTTAAAGAGAGAGTTAAAGCACTATCAATATTTGTGGAACTTACCAAGGATGGAAAAAATGGAAGCAGGGTGGCCATTTCCGTTTAATCCAGGACTTTCCTGTCTAATCATTGATTTTTCGGTCTATACCTTTATTTGAATCGGACTGCTGACCATTTCCATTAAATACCCCTTTTCTCCCCTTTTTTTAAATACTAGGACATGAAAATGCTTAAACTCACTAATAAGAGCAATTGTAGTAGTTCCCTATATTTCCAAAATTTGAAAAATATAGGGAACGAGTTGCGGTAATCGTTCCCTATATTTTCAAATTTTGTTTGAAAATATAGGAACAGTACCCGTCTATATTTGAGAGACAATATAGAAATTTCTCAAACATATCCGTTCTATATAAAAAATCTCGGACGAAAGATGATCATGCATATGATAAAAATAAAATTAAAAATGATGTCGGACGAAAGATGATCTTGCGTCCGATCCATTTTTTTACGTATGTCGGATGCAAGATCATCTTGCATCTGACCAAATGTTTAAAAAAAATCTCAAACAGTGATCGAACGAAATACCATCTTTCGTCTAACCAAAAATATTATTAAAAAACATATGGGGAACGGACAGAAGAAGGTCTTCCGTCTTTGAACATTTTCCCTCCAATTTTGGAATTTTTTTCTATGGAAAGGTATGCATAGGATTATTATGCATATGAAGTAAATTTGCGATTGGTGTGAATTTTTTTATCAAGGGTTGAGATGGAATGGGCCTATGGGAATTGTTGTGTACCTTTGCGTACAATTTTTTTACAAATGTGTTGGACTCAAAAAAATATATTTTTTATCAATGGTTGAGATTCAATAAACAAAATATCATCCACCGTTCGACCAAATTTTGGGTTTCAACGACTACAAGCCCAACTCAAAATTCCTATTTCTAAAATCCAAATATGCAAATTTCGAGTCTTAACGACTACAAATGCTCTAAGGATGTTCAAAAAAACAAATAAAATTCATGATGCACGAATGCCATTTTGAAAAAATTAAGCAGGTAGTATTGCAGAGGAGTTCCCTGATCAGGTTGTGCAAGTTTTTGAGAAAATTCCAACCCAAACTCGAAATTGCAGGTGGGTTTTCAAGAGGATAAGATAATGCCCTTTTGGATTTCGGCAGATTTTGGGGGGGTCGGGCGGGTTTCTTAGGTTTACATGACTTATAAAAAAAATTATTTATATGACAATTCTTTACAAAAACTATTGGTATGAGTTTATACATATCCATACAAATACACATTTAGTATATAAGATAAATAGAACATTACAAACACCTCACTACTTTTTTAGTAAGCATATGCACGCTATAATTACGAATATGAACTAGAAAATTTGGCTTTTGATTCAAATTTGCAAGATTAGTTTTAGTTTTATCCATTATACATAGTTCCCCAAAAGGGTAAAAAACCCATTTAAAAGGTCAATTCAAACAGATTAAAAAATGAAACTCTCCATTTTTTATGAAAAAACGGGTTAAACAGGCATTAAAACGGTTCCAGTTTAAAAGGTGTTTTCCATCAACTGTTTTTGGGTATGGGTTTTGAATTTGTATAGCAAATAATTCTATTATAACCCCACCTTGTTACCCATATAATGAACCCGACTTGTTATACTTTGCATGTTTCCTTAATTTTAAAATGAATATGAACTATCAAATATATTATTATTTGTGCATATTATATATCATTTGATGAAATTTTTAATAGTTGACATTTTCCCTCTTTTCTCATTTATTTCTGAATTTTTCTATATTTTATCCTTCAATTTTCCTATTTCCAAAATATTTTATTATGGAAAAAAACCGTTTTTCCCCTTTAAACCTTTGTTAAAACAAGAAAAAATCAACAGTGTCTCATCGTTTTGATCCCGTTTCCGATAATTACAAACTTGCCATTATATACTCATAATACATGATATCTTACAAGTATATGCAGATACACTACACATACAGGCGGGTCGAGTTTTTCGATTTCAGGTCGGGCAGGTTTTAGGCATGTTTGAGCAAAACTACAACCCGCCTGCCTTGATGTCAGGCAGGTTTTCAAACTTCTCAAACCCTTAATCAATCCGCCCGGTGAACAACATACTATTGCTTATCTAAGAGGAGATCTACTCGCTAGAAATTATCAGAACATGACAGTCACCAATGGAGAAATAGAATTTTCAAGTAAGACAGAATAATAACTCAACTCTTGACATCATATAAACAACAAACTTTATAGTACACTAGTAAACGTAGAGCATAGATGAAAATATTTACTTTTAAAACCACTACATTATGCCAAAAGCATGATCCGTAGAAATAATGATCAAGAACTTGATCAGATAATAACCAAATGTGGAGTAAAGAAATTCACTTAAAAACAAATATGACTACTCTAATTGTAGAATCTATAAGAGGGATGAGGGGTGTTAAAATTCTCCAACGACCAAGCAATAAATTATGAGTTCCCTTGGGGTCAGGTTCTGTTACTACAGTGATTGTAGCATCAACATTCAACATCAGCGTAAATCTTGATGAACTCTTGACAATTTTTTAAAATTTGTTATCGCATGAAAAATCATGTCAAACAAAATCCTTCATTCAGTAGCTATTTGCAGAAGAAAAAACTTCTACTGCTATACACTGTTAACTTGGACCATCAAATTATTGATTTATGATTCTCACAATTGGAAGCATCAGCCAAAAGGGAATAACATTACAAAGAAAAAAAAATTGTATTCAAGGACATAGACAAAACCCACCTTCGGCAATTATGAATTCTCTCTACTTGAATGCGTTCACCCTGAACAGCAGGCAATGCAGCAAAGAGGTGTACCATCGTGAGACAGTCATCCAAATCTCTCAATGCATCAGTGAAAGTCGGATACCTAAATGAAAAACACCATTTAGTTAGAAAATGGTCTCGCAAAAGAGAAACTGATAGGAAAACAAAAATTTGTGATGTTAACCTTTCTAAGATAAGCCGATCGAGTACATATTTTGGCTTACGGTCAAGTAACCGCTCAGCAAGATCTCTGTTCTTCTTTCCCATTGCCTTCTTAACCTTCTTCCTATGCTTGCTAATCTCCCTGCATAACAAAGCACAACTAGCTTATAAATAACAGAAAAGTTACCCATTTTATGATATAAATACATAACTCGACCATTCACCTAATTCAATCCATACCATGCACCTCATTAAACTAAATAACTTAACACGATCTATCACCTTTTCCATCAACAACCATGGTGCACCATGCAACTCTATACATGTAAACTTTACTATCAAAAAATGACAATCTTCTCTACTTATTGGCATGCCAACAAATTAATCAGCTTAATTTTTTCGACTATAGGATCATAGGAAACCATAGTGCATCATGTACATCTATAGTTTTATAACTTCAAACTTAACTAGCAAAAAATAACATTCTTCCTAGTTCTCGGCATACTTAATGAATCATTCACCTGACTTTTATACCATAGTGCATCATGCACTTCACCTGTAAACTTAACTAGCAGAAAATCCACAATCGTTCCTCGTTAACAGCACACAAATTTGCATTAATGAACCAGTCACGTGAACTTTTTTACCAATTGAAATTAAATCATAAAATACGTGAAAGCAAAATGATTTCAATAACACCACTGACACAGGGGAATAGGAAAGGGGGTGGGTAATGCTACCCCAACTTTCATTTAACCACCAAAAATTTTAATATTTTACCACTAGCCTTCCCCAAAGTTTGAAAAAAATCCTAGATTTTGTTCACATTGCATTAAACGAATCAATCCCATGAATTTTTCGCCAAAAGTGTCACGCTCAGCAATTAACCAACTATAAACTCTACTGGTAAAATAACAATCCTTTTCACCTCATCTTCTATACCTATAATTGCATTAGCAATCTATTCAATCCATACTGTTCACCTCATTAGACTAAGGCTCAGTTTGGCATTTCTATTGGAGGGTGCTTCTGGGTTTCTCTTTTTGGCTTAAAATTGGTGTTTGGCAAACATAATTAAAAGTGTGTTTAGCCAAAGCAATTTTTTTCTAAAACAACTTTTTTTTGCCTTTTTCTTAAAGCATCTAAAGTTGTACGTTTAGCTTTTCAAAAAGCACTTTTACTTACCAAGAAATTTTGAAATTAAACATTATTCTTTCTAACAGTACTTCTAGTACCAGCACCAGCACTAGCAAAAGCACTTTTCGTTTATAGTAATACCAAACAGAGCCCAAATAAGTCAACACTATGACCATTCACCTATTTCCATTAACAACCATAGTGCATTATCCAATTCTGTACCTAAAACTTAACATGCAAAAAATCGATCTTTGCTAGTTCTCGGAACACAAAATTGCATGAATGAATCAGCCAATCACCTGAACTTTTCGACAATCGGGTCATGGGCAAGAAACAGAATATCCTTCATATGATAATACGTCTTGTGGTTCCCTTCCACCTTCTTCTTCGGCTCCCTCGGAAACACCCCCTTCAAAATACATAGCTTCCTGCACCCCACACACACACACACACACACAAAAACCAAATCAGACAAAATTACAACAAACTCAAACCCTGATTTCCCAAAATCCCCCAAATTCACTGAAACCCTAACCTGAATGTGGATAGACTGACTTGAAGGTAGTGCACCGCCTTCGTTCTCGTGATGTACTTGGCCGCGTTTCCCTCCTTCTTCTTCCCCTGAAATGGAAAGAACGAGAGTTAGTGTTAGATATTGGATCTTGATGAATTGAATGGAATAAAAATTGGAACTTTGTGAATGGGATGGAGAAAGGAGCGCGGATTTTACAGCGGGGCGGTAGTGCTTCGGCATGGCTGCAAGGTTGAGAAGGAGACGAGGCGGAGATGGAGGTGGGAAAATAGGCAGACTTTTTTATGGGAAGGTTTAGGGTTTTAATTCGAGGTAGAGCTGCTATCGGGTCCTATCTCGGGTCCTTCACTACCCGGATCCGGATCCGGTACCTCACGGATCCAAAAATTGAACCCGTATTCGCACTTGTGAGAATCGGGTGAGGGTCCTAATTTAAAAAATTTATATATCGGATCTGATGGCGGGAAATAAATATTTGCGCTTAAGTATTTTTCACCCAATACCCTACGGTTTCAACAAATTTGGCACTTAAGTACATGAATAAATATTATATTTACACATATATATTCAACAATTACTATTTACATGTATATCTCTATAACTCTATTATTCAAATTTCATATTTTTTGGTATTGTCCGGGTCCGGTCCGGGTCGGTTCTATTTTGAGTGGACCCGGACTTGGAAGTGCATCGGGTCTTATTTTAAGACCCAGACCCGTATAGATCGGGTCAGTTCTGGTCCAATGCCGGATCCGGGTTGGGCCCTCGTATCGGGTAATGTGACGGTGCTAATTTGGAGGTGGGAGTTGGAATGGGCCGGGTGCATATGAGTACAACCGGATTCAAACAGAACCTGGGCTTTCTTTAATTGGGCCTACTCATTTTTTATGTAATACGCGGATAGAATCGGAGGACTCCAGCCGAAAACTTTATTAATAAGAAATTAATACAAAAGAGCAATAACAGAAGAGAATTATTTTTTTTAACAAGGTGTAAAACAGAAACAGAAAAAAAAGCAGGAGAAAGCAACTAATCACAACAATATACAGAGCGCCGAGCAATAGAATACATTGGCGTTTTGGCGTTATTTGTGAGGCAGTTGGGCCTCGTAAAACTACCATTCTTATTTTTACTAGTAAAATGTACACATGCACATGCAAAAAAAAATTTAAAAATTACACATGTGATGCATTATAATTATTATAATTATATATTAAAATAACTGGTTTACCCCATCTTCCCTTCATTTGTTTTGTGATAGAGAAATGAGAGCAAAAGAAGTAAAATCTCATTTTAAACTAAGATATGTGTTCCACTCATTTTTATAAATAAAAATTAAAAATTAAAAAAAATCTCAAGCCCTTCCTAATCACGATTTCATCATCTCACACTTTCAAAATTCTTCCCAACCCTCGCATTCTCCCACGCGCCCTCCTTGTATCTGATCCGCCTTCCCAACCGTAACCTCCCACGCCGCTTTCCACGCGGCCTCCACCCTTCCAAGCCACCTCTCCAACCCATGCTCGCCTCGACCTCCCAAATCCTCCACCTCACCATCGACGGGTTGCGTCGTCGTACCGGCGCATGCCGCTTCGACCTCCACCCTTCCATATCCACTTCGACACTGCCGCCTCCCATGCATTGTGTGGTCGCCGTGGCTGACGTACCTCGCCACCGCCTTCAACAATGACCCCTCCGCACTATCATATTTTCTCTTAAGGAACTCTACCTTCTCCCACTTCTCCTTCTTCCCTTTTTCTGTTCAATTTCATAATTCCACTCAATTTAATGTCACTGTATTTTCATCTTCATTGTTTCTTTTTGTTCATGCATCATAATTTTGTGGAATTTTATCAATAATCTATGTTTGCACCATTATTTGGAGAGTACTTTGAATTTGGTCAAGTGTGCATGTGTAGAGGGAAAGATCTCCTTCTGTCCTGTTTCCCAAGTACTTGCAAGTATTAGGGAAACAAATTTTACTTTGTATCTATTTCATAAATTTGATCCAAGTACTATTTTTGATTGCCATACTTTATGTCTTGGGTAGGAATTTCACATATCAATCTAATTGATGCGACTTATAGGCATATCCTGTCAGGATTTTGGGTTCGATTGGATTTTGATCTCACCATGGCTGTGGGTTGGAGAAGAAGAAAAGAATTGGAGGAAGACTATGAGAGAATTGGAGAAGGAGAATTGAGATATTTTTCTTATTATCTTCTAAAAACGATTACAGCTTATAAGGAGGCGAGGAAGGCAGTTACACTACGCGACAATTTTGGGAATTACGTACACTACGCACCCTTTGCCTTCCCGCCTTTTTCTCTTTTCAATTACAATAACGTGTGTATTGCACGTAAACTACTGATACTCAACTGATACTCTGATACCATCTTCTAACTATTACCGACTCCATTACATACTAAACTCCACTCTTGTACTCCCCTCCATCCGATTGGGCGACGACTATTGGTTATGTTAAGCAGCAAGTTAACGATGATTAGACTGAATCCTCCTAGTGCACGATACTTACGATCTTTAAGCCCTAACATTCTGCCTTTGATTATACTGTTATTAATGTCTCCAAGTTTTCATTAGACTTTTCTTTTAGTCTCATACATTTTTCTCATTACATTTCGCCTTACTATCTCATTTATCGCTCATGGGATTGCAATATTGGGGTTCGACTTCATTCGGTGGCCTTTCTTGGTAATGCCGAACCTTTGCTTTTAAACCAGGGTTGGGAGTCTAAACCCTCTAATTCCGATGATATTTCTATTCGTCCTTCATCTATCTCTAAGAGCATCTGTAGTCGTTTGCTATATATCGATAATATCGATATTTAGGTTAAAAAGCAGTTGCAGTCGTTTGCTATATATCGATATTATCGATAAAACGCTACAGTAGATTGCTATATATGAGAAGCGATATAGCTTTTATCGATATCTGAGGGACAGCGTTCGAAGAGCCGTCCCACAAAAAAAATTACTATTATAAGCGTCGGACAGCACTTGAAATGCCGTCCGTTCGAAAAATTCCTATTTCAGCCGATTAATTAAATCCCAAATATCCAATTAAAGCACACTGCATGTGCCATTTCCACTATTCCGATTAATTAAATCCCAAATAGCCAATCAAAGCACACTGCATGTGCCATTTCCACTATTCCCGGACGGCACTTGATGTGCCGTCCGTTGGGAATTTATTAAAAAAAAAAAATCGCTGAATTGACGAGATTGCCCCCATTCAATTCAAAAAAAATGAATGATGAGATTTTGTTGAAGGGTATTTCGGTCGAAAAAATGCCTAGACACACGGGTTGCGTGTTTTTTTTGTTTTTTTTTAAAAAACGGACGGCACTTCGTGTGCCGTCCGACGATTCCGCTTGCTTTTTCGCCTCCGACGGCATATGAAATGCCGTCGCTTAATATTAAATAATTGTTTGCTATAATATAGCTTTCGACGAGTGCAGCGAAATCCAAATTTCTATTTCTATTTATCGATATATGGATAAATTTAACAATAACGACTACAGATGCTCTAAGTATTCCTTTTCTTCCCCTCCTTCTCTTTTGATTTTTCCCTTGACTGTATCGCCTCTCAACCGCGTACCCCTTTCAACCATCTCTAAAACCACTTGCAGTTCTATAACATTCGACTAAGTTGCCCTCTAAATCGATTATTTATATATAAAAAATCCTAAGCCGCCTCTCATACGTTTTAGTGTGGGTATTCGTGTTAAGGATGATGCATATTTATCTGCCTCCTCCAAGGCCACTCTTGGTGCACAAATTCGGAACTTAGAGATTCCCCCCATCTCTAAGGTATCAAACTCCAGTGATTTGCTTGGTTCGGCCTACCAAATCCATTTCGACTCCCTTTCTAACATTGAGATGATCAACTTTGCATCTACCATGGGTTTTTTGGTTGATTAATCTTATTCTGATTGCATTCAATTCATTCGGGATTTAGAAATTTCCAGAGCTAGTGTTAATCACGGACATTATGCTTAATGTTTCGTGTTATTCGGGGGCTTGGTAATTCATCCTTTCGTGTTCCTATCCATCACCTTATTTCCAACTCTGCTCTTACTTAAAGTTGTTTCTTCTTGTATGCTAGGGTGCTTTGTTTCCTTCTGCTATGTTTATTAGTTACGTTTTTTTTTATCTTCCTTTCTATTGTGTATGTTTATTTATCGGCTTAATCTAACTCTTGAGTTGGTGTGTTTTTTTATTTGGGTGCGAAGTCTGATGCTTTGTTTCTGGTTTGTTCTTCCATCATGTTGATAGACTTCTCTTTTTTCCTCCATCTTTCTCTGTATAGTTCTTTCCCTCTTTGTTGTCGCTTTCTTTTATTATTATTGAGTGTTCCTTGTCTTAGTGTCCTTTTGAATTATATTGGGTGTTGTGTAGTATCAATATATCTTCTTTTTTATCTCTTTTATGTCTATGGTTTGGTTGCTGACGTCGCCACGTTTTTCTTCATTGAGTCGGGGTCGCTTGAGTTAGTTTTAGCTGCTGCTTTTAGATTATTTATTGGCGTTTCTTCTTCTATTGATTTTGCTGTTATGCTACTCCGTTTCGTAATGCCCTATTCATGTTGTGGAGCTTTGCTCTTCTGCTGCTTTTTTTTTTCTTTTTTCGAGAGTCTTATTGCTAATCATCCAGGTCTTCGGGGATCTCCTGCAGTTGCCTTGGCTGCTTTAGAGCATCTCAGTTTCTTCTTTGTTTTGTATCTTTTCGATTTTACATCTTGTAAATTGTTATGTGTATATTGTTCATTGTATTAGTATGATTATATATAATATGTTTCTAGGCTGGGGATCCTAGGACCCAATCCATTTATTTAAAAAAAGCTATATATATATACATATAGTTTTTTTTATAGAAAAAATGGTGACCGCGTTACCGCTTCATTAATAATAATTAACAAAATAAGTATTACAAATAATTACATCTATTAGTTTCTAAACGGAACAATGGAAAATAATTACACAACAAGCTTACAATATTAACTAGTTTTTCCTATAGCTAAACTTGTCGACAAACGCACTTGTTAGAGCATCCACTGTCGTTTTCTTAAAATAAAAAAAAAAGAAGCATTTGAGATAAAAAAAAATCATCACTGTCGTTCGCTATATACCTAAAATTTAGAATAGAAGTGAACAGTCGTTTGCTAAACTTATGAAGGGTTTTTGAAGAAATGCTAAAAATAGAAGACGGATGATCTTCATCTGTTTGAGAAAAAAAAATTCGAACAGACGGAAGATGATGCTCCGTCCGTCGAAAAATTTATTATTTAAAAAAAAAGAAAAGATGAGAGACGGATGAAGGAGCTCTGTTTTTTAAATATTTTATTTAAGTAATCAAATTTTTATTCTAAAAAATTACGAAAATGCCATTAGTTAATTACCAAATTGCCATTATTTTTTTTTTCTTTTTTCAAGGGATGGAATACCTTCATCCGTCCCATTAATATGACCCATTTTAATTATCAAATTATTACGGAAATACCATCCGAGAGTTATGAAATTGTCATTTAAAGTTTTTCTTTTTTTCGTTGGACGGAGGAAGAAACTCTGTATGTTTGACAGATTTAGCACCAACGATAACAGACTTTTTCCTCTATTGCTATTTCTCAATTGCTAAATATGCAAATTTTGTTTAAAATGGTAGTGGATGCGCTTACCTGTTCATTAATTATATACCTTTCGTCAACTTATCTTACATCAATTTTCGAAAAAAAATCACTGAACATTGGCTTGAAGTTAAATCAATTTAACTTCAAGCCAACATATTTCCCTCCTCATTATTCAATGAACCGTATCACAAACCTCTCATCATTTTCAATTCTCCATTCCCTCTCTTCAACTCAAAAACTCCATTCCCTCATCCCCTCACCCACCTCCCACAACTCCCTCCTCTCCGCCCGAACAGTCCTCCTCCAAACCCGATACCCGCAGCCCGTTATCCTCTACAACTCCCTCATCCGCTCCTTCGCCCGTTCCCGCCATTTCCCCCATGCATTCTCCCTCTTCACCCACTTACTCTCCTCCCAAACCCGACCCGATAGCTTCACCTTTGCCACCCTTCTCCATGCTTGCGCAGACAACAGAGACCCGTTAGCCCTCCAAACCCTTCATGGGCTTGTTCTCTCTTCCGGGTTTGCGTCCGATTTGATACCCATTACCACCCTCATTAGCTGTTACTCTAAACTCGGCCGTTTGGATGATGCCCACCAGGTGTTTGATGAAATGTGCCATAGGGATTTGGTTGTTTGTAACGCGATGTTGTCGGGTTTGGGGTACGGTGGGTTTTGGGAGAATGGGTTGAGGTTGTTCTGTAGGATGAGGGAATGTGGGCAGAACCCGGACGGGTTTTCGTTGGTTGGGTTGTTGTCGTGCTTTTGGGACCCAAGTGCGGTTCAATTTGGCAGGGGAGTGCATGGGTTTGTTTTGAAAGTGGGGTTTGAGGGGAATTCTCATGTGAGGAGTGTGCTTGTGAGTATGTATTGTAGGATGGATTGTTTGGATTCAGGGTATCGGGTGTTTAGAGAGATCCACTGCCCGGATTTGGTTACTTGGTCTGCGATAATTACCGGGGTTTTCCGGGTTGGGAGGTGGAATGAGGCAATTCGTTTGTTCAAAGAGATGAGTGGAAGTTTAACTCGAAGACCGGATTCTGTACTGATTGCTAGCTTTATCTCTGCTTGTGGTGCAATGGCAGCGAGTGGGTCCGGTAGGGAGATCCATTGTTATGCCATTCGGGTTGGAATGGATTCAGATGTTGCTGTTTCAAGTGCTCTTATAGACTTCTACTGCAAATGTGGGTTTTCGCAGTTGGGTTTAAGGGTATTCGAAGCAGTGCCTAATAAGAATTCCATCACATACAATGCGGTTATTACGGGACTTGGCTCTAATGGTCTTGGATTTGAAGCAATTGGAGTGTTTGAGAAGATGTTGGAGGATGGGTTTAAACCCGATAAGGCGACGTTCTCGGGCGTTCTATGTGCTTGTGCGCATTCGGGTCTATTAGAAGAAGGGTCTACATTGTTTGCAAGAATGAAAGATGACTTTGGAATTGAACCAGAGATAGAGCATTACGTGTACATGGTGAAGTTATTAGGTTTGGTTGGGGAGTTGGATGAGGCTTATGAGCTGATAAAGGGTATGCCAGAGTTACCGGGTTCGGATTCAGGAGTATGGGGGGCTCTGTTATGGGGTTGTGGGATTCATGGGAGGTCGGATTTGGGTGAGATTGCGGGTCGGATGCTGTTTGAAAGGGACCCGGAAAAGGGTGCTTATGGAGTTATGCTTTCTAATGTCTATGCTAGTGAGAACAAATGGGGGAATGTGGAGAGTGTGAGAGAAAACTTGAAGGGAGAGAAGGTTACCGGGCTCAGTTGGGTTGGAAATTCCAGAAGCTAGTGTCAAACCATCCATAAGATAGATCGAACCATCCTGTTTCATAAATGAGTTTTCGAATAATGTACATGAAGAGAATAATATTATATGAATTATGACTTACAGTGTGGTCGGAGTTGTAGCCGGTGGTGTGGTGGCTTGCTCCTCGAGCTAATAGAAGCCGTTGTGGCTTGCTCCTCGAGCTAATAGAAGCGGTTGCTGCGATGCCCCAATCCTATTTCTAATTAAGCATGATAGCAGAATTGTAGCTGGTATCTCTACAAGCTTAAAAAACTATCAAATATATTCATGTTGATATAATTTAGAGATTTTCATGACACATGATATGTACCAAACTGTTGTATAGTAATTTACAGTACTATTAAATGAGAATGTTACGTGCACGTCTCTAAGTGTCGATAATATTTGATAGTTGTTACTGTCTAATCCAATATTGCCCTCTATATAAGTCTGAGCATTTTATTTATTTTCTCCTTTCTCTGTATTCTTTTCAACTAGTAGAACTCTGTGTTTCTTCCTGTATTGATTGATACTCCAACCAGCCTCACCTTCAGATGTCAACCATTTTTAGTTTTTTACCATATGACTATATTTCATGACATAGTAAATTAGTAATAGTAGATACCTCTACATTTTACAGCTTATTCTCCAAAGTAATTAAGATCTATGATGAAGGCTTTGTTGCTGTTGCTTCTCACCTTAATATATTGCATTGAAAGCTATTTATGTGCGCTATAACCGCCAACTTAACCTTGAGATATCTTATTTTGCAGGTTCCTTCTTTCCAGAAGTTCTAAAGAGTACCTAATCAATTATTTCCCCCTCACAATCTGGTAAATTTTTTTTTCCTTTTCTTGTTTTAAACATTACAGAACATAATACTATACATGCACGTTTATTATCACATATGATGAACTAGATCAAATTGAGTAGTCCACTGTTCCATATACAGTGTTGGTGATAGATAGGTCACAAACTCATGATAATGGGAGGCCCCCATACATATACATGTGCATATTACTCTGTTAGCTATAATGCAATAAAGTTATAAAAGAGAGAGAGGGGGGGGGGGGGGGGGGGGGGGGGGGGGGGGAATACAGTAATTTCTTTCATGTGATAGTTTTCTCAGTTGAAGCAGAGCCCTCTTCAGCTATATAGTGCTATAAAGCTCATCTTTCGGTCTTTAAAATATGACCTCAACTCTTGCATCTCTTTCATGTAAATGAGCAGTGCAACATGATAAGAGCATCTCCCAACATGGATAGCTAAAATGACTAGTCAAATTGTGCAAATAGTGTTTTCGCCTAGTGAATTTGGCTAGCCATTGTGCTTCATATCCAACCATGCTAGCTAAATTGATTATAATTAGATATCCAATATTTTATTATTTTTTCAATGAAACATATTATATAATTTTTAAAATCAAATTCAATTTTTTTTAGTATTAAAAATATCCAATACTGATTTATTATTTTTTTATAGTATTTTTAGTATTTTTTATTAAAAACATCCAAACATACATTTCTCTTTTTTGTTATTTTTTAATATATGTCTAGTGCCATTCTTTCTCTCTTAATTTTGCCTCTTCTTCTTCAAGCTATGCAAAATGGCTCTCTATTTTGCCTAGCCGTTGGAGATGCAAAAAGGGTGTTGGCTAGCCAAATATGGCTGCAAGAGCATCTCCAACCATACTAGCTAAAATGGCTAGCCAAATTGTTCAAATAGTGTTTTTGCCTAATTAATTTTGCTAGCCATTTTGCTTCATCTCCAACCATGCTTCTTCCTTTATATTTTGCCTCTTGCTTTCCATTTTGCCTCTTCATGTTCATGGCTTTGCCTCGTGATATGCATAACCTTTGAAGATGCAAATTGAGTGTGACTCTCAAAATATGGCTTTGCCTCTTCATTTTGGCTAGTCCTTGGAGATGCTCTAAGGAGTGGTGTCTGAATCCTGCAACGTTTCATAAAATGATGTTGGTGGCTTTGCGTGTTCAGTTGGTTATATATATGGTGAGATCTGAGATGTGAATTATAACTTAGATCAGAGAGCTAGATGTCTAGGGTTGGCTATATATATGGTGAGATCTGAGATGTGAAGTATAACTTAGACCAGAGAGCTAGATGTCTAGGGTTGGCCAAAGGCTGCTCCCATGTTTCTCTACTTGGTACTACTACCATGTGCATGATCAAAGACTACAAACTCTTGACCTTCTAGGATTTGTCCTTGCGGAAATATTTGTTTCAAACCCTCTAAGTTAAATGTGGTTTCTTTCATTATTATTATCTTTTGAGGCCCTTTTTGGTACATTTTTCCATCAGTGAAATATTTTGAAAGAAATGTGAAAAACATATACACAATATTTTCTTTTTCTGGGTTGAAATAAATATCTCCAATCGCAGATGTATGGACCGATTATTTTCAAGAATTATTCCACTACTGTTTGCTACTTGTTTTATAAAATTTTAATTGAATGGACAGTTTTAATGAAGTAAGATATATCTCTAATATTGTAATGGGGCCTTAATGTCATTTTTAAATGTTTTGTCATTCTACCAACCCGTACAACGCACGTGCATAACTATTGTAAAGGAGGTCCTAGGTTCAAATCAAGACTACGTCTAAATTTTTATTTTAAAAAACTATATTTATTAAAACGTGCATCGCACGTGTAAACTACTAGTATATTTAAAGTGAAATATGCTACTACTGACAGGAGTATTTTGGTTGTATAGCGTGCATTTACTATTTTTTTCAGTAACAGTAATTCAAACTAGTTTGGATGCTGAAGAGTTTTTTTTTTTTTTTTTTTTTTGAAAATAAGATGACCTCGTCATCGCTTCATTAATGATAGATTAACGAAACAAGTACTAAAACATATTACAATAATACACCAATGCCGATGCTGAAGAGTTTAAAGAGTATATATACATAAAAGAGAAGTGTAAAGGGTTAATAAAATTGATCAGATGAGAGATTTAGCACCAAATTTTCCTACCTTTATCTCTTTTTTGTAGATATATACGATATGGTCGGTACCAGGAATTTATGTAATGAATATTGTATTATGTTCAATGATAGAATGGAAGTTCACTAAAATAAAAATGATTGCTTCTCTCTTTTTTCCATGTGCATGTTAGGTGCAGAAAGAAATCATGCACAAAATAAGGGGGATGAATGTATTTCAGATGACTGGATCAAATATATATATATATATACAAGTCTCTTCCTTAAATAATGCAATATCACTTATCAAGAGGCCTTCTAATGCAAAAACAAACAAACAATGCAGACGCTACTATTAGTTTACAATATGGAAAAGGAGCACATTATCTTAATTAAAAGAGAACATGCATGGCATGATATCTTAAGATATCATGCATAGTAATAGATGTCATACATGTACAATATTATAATTTCCCAAGTACTGGTAATTCATGCTTTAAAGTGTGAAGTTGATCTTCACACAGTTCTCTCTGATTATTATAGTTGATTTTGTTTAAAGCTACATATATTCTTATAGATATGTACAGTCATGTGTTAAAGCTATAACATTATTCTTTGGATACGTATTATTATTTTTTGAAAAGCCTATGTGCTTTTGCAATGTAGGTATACTATTTGAGTTAGGGTTTAAAATCAGAATTGATATCTTCAATTGGTGGAATGAATGATGATGCATCCTACAATCACCTTCTTATATATATATATATATATTTTATTATTTTCAATTTTTAATTATATTTGATGCATGTCAAGAGGCATATATATGCTTTTGAAATAAAAGCCTAAAAGGGTCATTGTGATTCTGATTTGTAGTTGTTTTTCTCTATATTAATGTTTAAATACATATGTATATTAAGATATTATTGTATGTTATTATTATTATAACTTAATTAAATATGTGTCACTAATGTTTAGGTTATTTATTCTTATTCAGGTCAGAACAATTATGGAACCTCAGAATGGCGGAAAGACTAATGATTACCAATAGCTTCATTAGTAAGTTGATCAGAATCTGTTAATTAAATATATGGATTATGTTAATACTCTTTTAGATTGAGACGAATTATATTGCTACACCAGTATATTTTTTATATATTTTGCCTCATCTTTTGCGTAATTTACTAAAATTAACCGTCCTTTGATCATCAGTAAATTTACAGGAACATTCTTCACATTTTCTTAAAAACGAATAAACAAATAAATTAATGTGTACGTGATCTAATACGTGTTTCAGTATAATTGTTTTCCTTGTTCAAAAACATATATATAAAGTATGTGTCCCTCTTACCTATTCATCATTTTGTATTGTTAGATATATTCTGGACCCTCTAAATTATTTTATGTTTTTTCCATACGTACTCTTAATATCAAAATTATTCTGAAATTTTATCTTCTCTAATGTTATTTAAAAACTTTTTTTCTTTTTGTTGGCAATGCCCAAATCTAAAATTTATGCTATATAAGTAATATTGAAACACAAGAACAAAAATCCTTAAATTACTAGGAGGATTCGAATCTGAAACCTTTTTCATATTAGTTATGTACGTGTATTGCATATGTTGGTAGATTTACAAATGACACTAAGGCCTTCTCCCAGTATAATATTAGAGATAAGTGTGCGTGTTACTATGGTCTTGTCTCAGAGAAGAAGAAGAAAAAAAAAAAGGAAAAAAAAAGGGAGAATTAATAAATGCTAAAATATAAATTGCACATGTAAACTACCTTGTTTTACGATAATAACACACTAGTAATTTACACGTGCGATGCACGTTTTAATAATTTCAAAAAATAAAAATAAAAACTCTGGCGTAGGGAGGATTTGAACTGGAAACCTCCTTTATATTAGTTATGTACGTGCGTTGCACATGTTGGTAGAATGACAAAATGACAAATGACACTAAGGCCTTCTACCATTATAATATTAGAGATATATAGTAATTCAGAGACCTGTAGTTTATACATTAAGACGTTCAAATATATATATATATATATATATATATATATATATTGTACCATTTTCATGACGTGTTAAACGTTTTGATGTATAGGCTAGAGATCTCTAAATTGTTAGAAATTTTGTATACACCATTTAGATGACATGTAGAGTGATGTGAATAGTGTGATCGAGATTCGGATGACTCAAATCGCTCATCTCTCAAAAAAATATTTTCATCTCACCAATCTTAACATCTCATATTAGTATTATTCTCTGTCTAGTGATAAGCATCCAAAATTGAGTTTACATAGACTTACATGATATATCATATCAAAATTAATGCCACCACATAAATTGTTGCCCAAAATGATGAATGCATGTGTCTCCATTAATGTATAGGGGAAAGTGTAGGAAGAATGCAGCTATATATGTTTAAAATTTGCGGCTGTGATTAAATGAACAACTCTGTAAATACTGTATAGAACGATGAAGTGTTTCTATGAAGGTGACAATGCAACCCACTACATGCTGTTGACTCGTACTGAATCCAACAAATACCAATTTTCTATTTTTTCGCCCTTTTTCTTCTTGCAGGGGTCACTAAAAAAATGTTCGAGATTTAATCTCTACTACTATAATGGGAGAAGAGCTTAGTGTAATTTGTCCATATCCCAACCCGGATAACGCACGTGCTAGTAGAAGACCTTAGTGTAATTTGTCCATATCCCAATTCGGACAACGCAGGCGTTGGTAGATTTTTTTTTTGTCCTTTTCATTCGTGGGTGTATAATACCAGTAGATTGAATTGATCTTGCTACCATGAATGCTAGGCTTTGATGGTTACTTTCCTGTAAGGAAACTTATTAGTGGATCTTGGAGGATTCTACCCGAATCCAACTCATTGCCATCTCTAGTTACTAATCTTTTTTTTTGAATTTTCACCAAAACGACCCGCTTTTTTGGAAGTATTTACCAAGCTAATCCACTTTCGAAAGTATTTACCAAATTGACCTTGTTTCAAATAGCACGTGCGGTTCTATGGTTTTCTTTAACACTCGCTATCTAAGATATTGTAGTTCTATAGTTGTACTTATTTTTCCGGAAATTTTTGAACATAAAATGTACAAGTCTAGTTCAAATGAACTCGCCGTCTCAGATAGCGAGTGTAATTGTACTGATTTTTTCAGAAAAATTTTGAACATGAAATGTATACAACTACATTCGTTATCTCAGATAACGAGTCTAGTTCAAATGAACTCCCTATCTCAGATAGCGATTGTAGTTGTACTTATTTTTTTAGAGAAATTTTGAACATGCAATTTCTACCTGAAATGTATATAACTACAATCGCTATTTCAGATAGCGAGTGTATTTGTACTCATTTTTTCAGAGAAATTTTAAATATGCAATTTTTATATTGAATATATAGACCTACACTCGCTGTCTCATCAGTTGAACTAGACTCGCTATCTCAATTTGGTAAATACTTTCAATTTGGTAAATAGTTTTGAGAGTGGGTCAATTTGATAAATACTTTCAAAAGTGGGTCATCTTGGAAAAATTCCTTTTTTGTACTATCCTAAATAAAAACTACTTAAAATAGGAAAAGAGACATGCAAGATATTTTGAGTTTTTGACTGCATAGGTCACTTTTTGAAAATATTTTTATTTTTGGGCCAGTTTCTCAACTATTAGCACTTTTGGGCTACTTTGTGCCACGTCAACAACGGCCGCTATTTTCAATATCGGTCTCTTCATTTTCGAGGTCGCTAATGAGAATAGCGACCTATGTTTTAATTTTTTTTGAAATTTTTGTTTGTCGTCGGTATTCTTACTAGCAACCTTAGTATATATGAGGTCGCTATGAGCTGTATTCTAACACTTAGCAAAATCTAGAGAGCTTTGAGGTCGCTAATGAGATTAGCGAAGGAGATTGTATCCTACTGAGGTCACTATTCTGAATAGCGACCTTAGTATACTAAGGTCGGTATTCCCAATAGCGAGCTCAGTTTTAAATTTGTGGAGAAAATTCTTTAAGAATCACTAAGTATCTCAATATATTTATTCAAGATTGCATACTAAGGTCGCTAGTGGGAATAGCGACAGCAAATAAAAAATTTAAAAACATCAAAACATAGGCCGCTATTTTCATTAGCGATATTCAAAATGAATAGGTCGCTAATGAGAATAGCGGTCGCTGCTGATGTGGCACAAGTTAACCCATGAGCGCTAATAGTTTAGAAACTGGTTCATAATCTCAAATATTTTCAAAAAATGGCCTACGGCAAAAAATTCGAGATATTCTTTGGCTGCATTGTCATGCTATCCTTTTTAGTGTACCTACCACTATAAACGGTGGTCTTCTTTTTTTCCTTTTGTATTATGGTTCCCAACAAACCCTAAATTTATATAATTTTTCATATTAATGCAAATATGTAATCGGATCATAGAAACACAAATAAACCAAGCCAACAACACAAATACACGAGATTTTTATCGAGGTTCACCTAATACAATGACTATTTTTTTACGCAGATGTGCTCTTGCGATTTCTACTAGAGAATATGAAAAAAATAAGTTTATAATCACTCAAGATCTCACCACCATGGTGTAGGGGTTATCTCTTTCTCCCTCTTTCAAAAACGGTTGCTCGATCTCTTTCTTTGATAGAACAATAATGAAATTACCCTAGAATCGTACACCATATAATATATATATTAAGGATACATATATATATATATATAATGATGATGATGATGATGATGATGATGATGATGATGGTAAAAATCGCAGCAGATCAGAGCCGTACAATCAATGCACAGATCTCGAAGAATCTACAGGCAGATTAACCATTACATGCTTCTTTTACAGGTCTGGGCCCACTCTAAGACATGGGCTTCTCCCAAACCCATAAAAAGTGACAGACTAGGCCCATTAGGAGAGACACTCGGTCCATGCAGGTTAGGAGTCAAATCTCTTATCCCCTAACAAAGGATATCTTATCTCTTGAGAGGGAGAGGCACGAAAGAGATAAAGGTAGTTAAACCGATCAAACAGACACAAATCGATTTTGAAATGTCTCTCAGGCCTAAAAATAGCCCCTCCCATTTCTCTTCAGTTATAAGGTAATCATCAATTCGCCAGTTTTACTCTCTTACTCTCATTCTCTTTCTGGTTCTGACTTGAGCGTCAGATGGTCTGTCGCCGGGGGCCAGCCTTCGGTGTTTCATGCTTTTTGCAGGTCCATTGGCCGCATCAACAGCCATCGAATTCATATCACAGGAGGTCAATCAACGATCCAGATTCATTCTCAGGAGCTCTAACCTCTTTTAACCGTCAATGTCATAGGTTTGACTTTTAGTAGTTTCCATCAATTATTAACTCACTATCTGTTTGCTGTCACACCGAAATAAGCAGCAACAATATATATGACTACATAAGATTATATCTCAACCATAGACTAATTTCCCGACTCTGCATCTTTGAGGTCGAATGCGAAACAAAGCAGTCGATTGCTTTGAGTCTCACAAAGTCAGAGAGCGGAGCTGATGGTTGCGATCGACTGTCCCTCCTGGTGGTCGCCCGCTTTTTTCAAAGTCGAGTGCAGCTCTGATCATTACAATCGATTGCATTTTTGCATCTTGCATTGCTGCTACATTTTCGCTTGCTGTGTCTTGATTCTTCTCCTTCTTTAAACCCTTGTTCTCATGTATCGGATGTACAAATCCTACCGCTAAGGATGTTGGAGGTGTCCAGTATGCGTACTTTTTTTTGGGGGGGGGGGGGGGGGGGGGGGGGGGGAATCATATGGATAGGACTCTCTCTTTGCTTGATTTGTTGCTTTGGTTCGTTTCACTTCTTTTCAGATTGAAAATGTTGTTTCGTTGTTCTCCTTTAATGAAAACATGCAACACAATCGTTAACCGCCGTCATAAAAAACTATTATGTACTATGAGATTTAGCTGACCAGAGCCATCATTACATGAACCATACATTGTGGAGGACTAATATGCAAATAATTATCTGTTATAAATTATAAGATTTGTTATACACTAACACATAAAAAACTTTTTCTTTAATTATTATTTTATTTTGTTGGTTTCCCTTTCATATTCCACTCTTCTCCCTCTCTTCTCACTGAATGCTCTCTTTCTCCAAATCCTTCTATTCCTATTGTGAAAACAACCTGACCTCTGATATATATTCGGGTAAACCACAGAGAAGTCTCAGTTATTTTATATGCATGGCTAGCTACACCTTTCTCTCTGTCTTGAGGGAAAGGAACAAGAACTAACTGCTTCTGAATCTTGAAAGCTAGCTCAAGCAACAAAGAGAAAGAGAAGAAAGCTTCTGGCCTTTTCTAGTTCAGATCACACACAGGGGTAATATCTTTTAACTCCTACTACTATCTATAGATTTGTTGTTACTGTTTAATTAACAGATGAGAGAGAGAGAGAGAGATGAACAGTGTTTTGTGACCTAGGGTTTAGTACTGTATGGGTTTCAAACGAACCGATCTTTCGGGTGGGCTAGCAATTAGGAAGGTTGTAACCAAGGTTTTAGTACTTCATAAGCTTCACATTCAATTCACTTAACTAATATTAGATATTTTCTAGTTAGCAAGAAGTTGAATTTCAAGGAAATTAACCGTGGGTGAGGTTTATGATAAGTACACTTGATGCCAAATAACCAACATTTTCCCTTTGCATGAGATCCTTTGTATGCTGAAATTAATCACCAAACCCTAACCCCTCATCTATTATTAGATAACATATATATCACTTGGCCGGAGTACCAATATTACCAATATTTGCAGTGATTTCTCTATGATCACAGCAACACATGAACCATACATGCACCAGTCTTTAATAGAAAGAATGAATTGAATGACTATTTTACCTTCCTGAAATGGGTTAGATGACGTGGCTCCTCCTGGGCCACAGGATCTCCTAAAAAACCGTTCACCCCTGATCATCAGGTCAGCCAGGTCAGTCCTAAGCCCCATGGGCTTCTGCCACGTCAGGCTCACGGGCAAACGGGTCCAGACCCGTTTGCACTGCCTATAAATACCAGGCTCTCTCCCCCCTTCACAGGTAATCAATATTTCTCCTCTAAAAAGTTCTAGCTACCGTTGCTCTTCAGTAACTAACTAGATCGTTGGAGAGCCTGTCACCGGAATCAATCCCGGTGTTCCTAGGCCGAGTGCAGGTACACGAGACCTCCGAATCCATTCCTCCAGATCCGAGCCTCGAACGCCACGTTCGCTCTTCGGAGCCCCTCTGCGCTCCTGCTTCCGAACCGCTCCCGCTACCCAGGATCGGACCGACGCCAGTGCTGCATAGGACTTGGCGCCGTCTGTGGGAACCTTCCCTTCTCAGTACCGCCGTCCTTTCGAGCCCAGCCAGAGTCTTCACCTTGGGTCCGAGCTCTTCCATGGCTCCCAAAGCTAAAAAGGCCGTCACCTTGGCGCTCCCAAAGCCAGAAAGGCCGTCACCTTGGCACGACATTCGGACCCCCTACATCATAGCCGCGCGAATGACCAGGGTTCCAAACAATCCCCTGCCAACGGTGCGACCTGACCTTCGATCGCCTCGGACTTGCGCCGCGTTATCTCGGACAGGCAGGCCAGCCGGACGAGGGAAGAGGCCGCTTCCAACTCGGCCTCGAACCATCGCCGACAGCCTTCCCAGGCGCACAATCCTCTGCAGAACCCGGGGGGACAAGCTCCCGCCACAAGGGTCGAATTCCAGAACTTCCGGAAGGAGATCCTTTAAGCCATCCGTGACGGTTTCACCTTGGTCTACCACAGTTCTACCCACCGATCAGGAACGGAAGTCGGCGAGTCCCGCAGATCGACTCGTCCCCAGGGAGCGGCGGATCCCGTCCTTCGGCATTTGGAAGAAATGGAGAACCGTCTCGCCCATCTCAGCAAGGGAGGACCAATGCAGGGTCGCGACCATCGCCCGACCGGACATCCTTTCTCCCCCCAAATCCTGGAAGCCGAGATTCTTCGGAACTTCAGACCGCCTCAGTTCGAGACCTATAATGGCGAGGGTGATCCTGCTGATCACATGGAGGGGTTCAAGACCCTCATGATGATTCACAGTGCTGCAGATCCCCTCCTCTGTCGTGCCTTCCCTGCTACCCTCCGGGGGCCGGCTCAGGCGTGGTTCTCCAAACTTGCCCCCGGCTCGGTCTTGTCCTTCGAGCAGCTGGAGGCGGGTTTTCTCGCCCACTTCGTGACCAGCAATAAGGTCGAGAAGACGAGCTCTTCCCTTTTGGACCTCAAACAGAAGGACGAGGAATCCCTCCGGGAGTTCATTCGGAGGTTCACCTCTGAGACGAGGTCTGTTTCCTCCCTCGATGCAAGGGTCGCCTCTACTGCCTTCCGACACAACGTCCGCCACGACCAGCTCAAGGCTTCTTTGGCCAAGAAGCCACCCGTGGACTTCCCCGACCTACTCAATAGGGTCGAGAAGTATATCCGGGCTGAGGAGGCCCTCAATCCCGATGGCTCAAAGGAAGCCACTGCTAGGTCGAAGCGCAAGGTCGACGACACCGAGCCCTTCAAAAGGCCCGGAAAAGAAGTGACTGGTCGCAAAAGAGTCCCCCCAGTCCCTCGATTTGAAAGATATACGCCTCTGACTCAGAACATCTCGGCAATCTTAATGAAAATCGAGGACAAGGGGGTTGTCCGGTTCCCTCCTCGACCGCCCAACAATGGCAAGAAGCGAGACCAGAGGTTTTACTGCCGCTTCCATCGAGACACCGGGCATGATACAGATCACTGCCGAGCCCTCAAAGACGAGATCGAAGCCCTTATACAGTGAGGGTACCTGAAGGAGTTCACCCGGGTCAACCCCAGAGATAGAAGAGAGCCGAGGAGCCCGAGGCATTCTCCTCCCCCTCGGACGGCCGGTCAACAACCTGATCGGGACCCGGAACCCGAAGAAACTGGCGGACACGCCATCCTACACTGTGTCTACGGCGGACCCATGGGGGGGGGGGAATCTAGGACTTCTCGGAAAGCCTTTATCTGAGAGGTCAACTCTGTTCTAGACCATCCCTCCCCTCGGGTTTAGCAGCGGGCGGTCTCCTTCTTAGGAGAAGACCTCGAAGGCATCCGACTTCCACACTGCGACGTCCTCGTCATCAGCCTCGTCATGGCCAACTTCCAGGTTCGCCGAATCCTGGTAGACAACGGCAGCTCGGTCAACATTCTTTTCTTAAAAGCATTTGATAACCTCAAGCTTCTCCGAGAAAAGCTGAAGCCGGCCGGTTACTCCCTCCACGGATTTTCTGGCATCTCGGTGTAAATCGAGGGAATCGTGACACTAGACGTAACCGCAGGAACGGCCCCCGTCCTCCGAACCGAGTCGATGGATTTCATGGTTATCAACGTCAAGGCAGCCTACAATGCCATCCTCGGCCGACCCGAGCTCTGTTCGCTCCAGATCGTCCCCTCCGCCTACCATCTGAAGCTGAAGTTCCCTACTAACATCAGGGTCGGGGTCGTTAGGGGCAACCAGGAGTCGGTATGCTCATGCTACATGACCGCGGTCGAAGGTGGTGTATTTCCCTTCAAGGCCATCGAGCTCCCACCTGAAGAAAGTCATCATGAATCAGAACCCGCGGACGAATTAGAGGAAGTGTCCTTTGAAACAGAGGACAAGTCCAAATGGTTCCGTGTGAGCCAAACCCTTTCCCCCGAACTGAAGCCGGATCTGATCGACTGCATCCGCCGAAATGTCGACCTCTTCGTCTGGACACCGTCCGATATGCTCGGGATTTCCAAAGACTTAATCATGCACCGGCTAAGCATTGTCCCCGGCTCCAAACCCGTACAGCAGAAGCGCTGCAAGTTCGCCCGAGAAAGGCAACAGGCAGTGAGAGCGGAGGTGGATAAGTTGTTATCCGCCCGGTTCATTCAAGAAGTCAGCTACCCCGAGTGGCTGCCTAATGTTATGATGGTGAAAAAGGCTAGCAGTACTTGGAGGATCTGTATTGACTTTACCGACCTCAACAAGGCATGCCCCAAGGATCCTTTTCCACTCCCCAGCATAGACGCTCTGATCGACGCGACGTCGGGTCACGAGCTCATAACCTTTATGGACGCCTTCTCGGATTATAATCAGATCCGGATGTTTTCTCCGGACATCGCCAAGACGTCTTTCGTCACCGACCAGGGCCTCTACTGCTACCGGGTCATATCCTTCGGGCTCAAGAACATGGGGGCCACCTACTAGAGGCTTATCAACCAAGTCTTTAAAAATCAGATCGGTCGGAATATGGAGGTATACATCGATGATATGCTTGTCAAGAGCCGACGGGGGAAGGATCATGTTGCCGGCCTCAAAGAAGCCTTCGGCGTCCTTTGGTCTCATAACATGAGGCTCAACCTCGCCAAGTGCGCCTTTGGCATCTCGTCCGGAAATTTTTTGGGATCCGTTGTCAGCCAACGCGGCATAGAAGCCAATCCGGAGAAGATCCAGGCCATCATCGACATGGCCCCGCCCCGGAATGTTAAGGAGGTTCAACGGTTTACGGGTAGACTGGCGGCCATCGGCTGTTTCCTCTCCAAATCAGGGGAGAAGTCCCTCCCATTCTTTAAGGCCCTACGGGGGATGAAAGGATTCGTGTGGGGCGAGCCACAGCAACAAGCGTTCGACCAGTTGAAGTCCTACATCGCCAATCCCCCGCTCCTAAGCAAACCCGAACCCGGTGAACCCCTCTTCCTCTACCTCTCGGCCTCAGAAAGTGCGCTCAGCATCGTGCTCATTCGAGAAGAAGACGGTGTCCAAAAATCCTTGTACTACGTGAGCAAGGTTCTGCTCTCAGCCGAGACCAGGTATGCGAAGATGGAGAAGATGGCGTACGCACTGATAACAGCAGCTCGTAAGCTCCGACCCTATTTCCAGGCTCACTCTATCCAGGTCCTCACGGACCAGCCCCTGAAGACCGTCCTCTACAAGCTAAAGAGCTCCAGTTGCCTGGTTAAGTGGTCGATCGAACTGAGCCAATACGACATCAGCTATCAGCCCAGGACGGTGATCAAGGGACAGGCACTCGCCGAATTCATCATGGAATGCACCATTTTCGAACCACCCGTCACCCCGAAAACCGACCCCATGTGGGAGGTTTATGGCGACGGCTCGTCTTGCGAAGGAGGGAGCGGAGCAGGTGTCATCTTAAAGGGCCCCGATAACTTCGTCCTCCAATATTCTCTTCGGCTGAATTTCTCAGCCTCAAACAACGAAGCGGAGTACGAAGCTATGATCGCGGGACTCACCCTCGTACACAAGGCTGGATCCAGACACATCAAGGCCTTCAGCGACTCACAGCTCGTGGTCAACCAGATCAGCGGGGAGTACGAAGCTCGCGACACTCGGATGGTGCAATACTTGGCGGTGGTCCGTAGTCTCTTATCATCTTTCGAGTCCCACTCGGTGGAACGAATCCCCCGGGAACAGAATGCCCAGGCGGATTCATTGTCGAAGCTAGCCTCGTCATCTTTCGAGGGGCTCGACCGCACCGTTTTGATCGAGGTCCTCCTCAAGCCAAGCATCGACCTCCCCGACGCTTCATGCCTCAACACCGATCTCCAGCCTAACAACTGGACAACACCCATCCTAAAGTTCCTTTCGGAGGGCGAACTTCCTCAAGACAGGTCCGAGGCAAGAAGGGCCAGAGTTCGATCCGAGAGATTCACCCTGATCAACGAAACACTCTTCAAGCGCTCGTACACAGTGGCTAACGGCAGACCCTACCTCCGCTGCCTGGCACCTGACGAAGCTAAGTACGCCCTGAAGGAATTGCACGAAGGGATCGGCGGATGCCACATGGGGAGTAGGTCACTCGCCCAAAAGGCCCTGAATCATGGATACTGCTGGCCGACCATGTTGCAAGACGCGCAAGTCCTTGTCAAGAGGTGCGACCCTTATCAAAGATTTTCTTCAGTAAAGAGACTCCCGCAGGCCACTCTCCGATTCCTGGGCAGTCCGACCCCCTTTGCCATGTGGGAGATGGACCTAGTCGGCCCCTTCCCTCAAGCAACGAGCCAATGGAAGTTCCTGGTGGTGGCCATCGACTACTTCACCAAGTGGATCGAAGCCGAATCCCTGGCCTCGATCACTGAGCATCAAACTCAGTAATTCTTCTTGAAGCACATCATCTGTCGGTTCGGGGTCCCTCAGGTACTCATCACCGACAACGGGACCCAATTCGCCGGCAAGAATTTTCGAAAGTTCTGCGAAGACATCGGGGTCCAACAGCGCTTCTCGACCATATGCCACCCTCAATCAAACGACCAAGTTGAAAATGCCAACCGCCAAATCCTTAATGGCCTAAAAAATTGTTTGGACAATTCTCCTAAGGGGCTCTGGGTCGAAAAACTTCCTAGCGTACTCTGGGCACACCGGACGACGAAGATGATACCCAAGGCCGAGTCGCCCTTCAACCTAACCTACGGTACCGAAGCGGTTATCCCCTTGGAAATTGGCCTACCATCCCCCAGAATAATGGCCTTCGACGAAGAAGGCAACTCGGCAGGCCTCAGAGCCAACTTGGACCTAGTCGACGAAGTCAGGAAAAAATCCACCATCCGGAGGAGCATCTACCAGCAGCGGGTCGAGAAATTCTATAACCAGAAGGTCCGACCCACTAACATCCAGAAGGATGACCTCGTCCTCAGAAAAGTTGCAGTTTCAGACCCCAGAAAGAAGAGGAAGTTGGTCCCTAATTGGGAGGGACCTTATGTAACACCTCGTAATTTTCAAAGAGACATATATAAGTAAATAATATATAAGATATATGGATTAAAAAGTTGACTGGTTGGTGTTGGTAAAGTAATATATGTAATGGCATTTGATAAATGATTAAATGTGTTGAATGTGCATAGGAGGGGTCCCACGGATTTCCCAAAAAGAGAGAATACTCAGAGCTCTCTGTGTGTGCTCTGAGGGCGTGGCTCTCACGTGGGGGGGCCACTCCTGGGTACTTCATTCGGATGAGAGAAAAACAAGAGGAGTTTGAATGAGAAAATGTCCTATATCGAGGTGAATGCGAGGAGCCCCTCCACATTGTCAGGATACATCCTGATCGATCCCGGGTTTCTTGCCGTCACAGGGCCAAACGCGAACCCCGGCTCGGGTGCGTACTTATCTGGTGAGCCCGGGGTATCGGGGCGAGTTACCTCCCTTTTTCGCCTACGTGGGCGAGGCTTTCTTTCCGGATATGGGGTCGCTAACAGAGGCAGAGGCGGAAGACCTTCCTCTTCCTTAACCGCCTCTCCTGCGACTCCTCCTCCCTTTTCTCCCCGAATGTCTCCTCCATCGGCTCCCCGGACGGGCTCCTCCTCTTCCTCAGCAAACCCCTCTCTCTCGTGGTCTCCCTCTTCCTGCTCTTCCTCAGCAAACCCCTCTCCCTCGGGATCTCCCTCTTCATGCTCCTCCTCAACAGGACCTTCTCCCTCGGGGTCTCCCTTTTCATGCTCCTCCTCAACAAGCCCCTCTCCCTCGGGGGCTCCTTCGTCGTACTCTTCCTCTTCAACGAAACCACTCCTTCGGAGTCTACTCCCTCGTGCTCTCCCTCCTCCATAGGCTCCTTTCCCAGCCTCCGGGATCGTAAAGACTGTACATCATACACTACAGCGATTTCGCCCTCCGACAAGACCTTCTCCTTGATTCCATAATCACCTAAAGACAAAGACGTCGATGCCGACTGGACCTCCTCAGCATGACCTGAAGTGCTTCCCTCGGAGCTGGGCTGAGAGCGTGATATTGGGACAAAAATACTAACCTGGTGTGCTGAAAAACGTGAACGTCGCCGAAAGAAATGGTTGACAGAGACTGAGAATTTCCTGTTATTTGAGAGAGAAAAAGCAAAGTGGGGGAATGGGGGAGGAGGGGGAAGATTTATAATAGAGGAAGAGACTCCTCGGTTTTCGCAAAGGGATCTAACTGTTAGATCTTGATCATCATGATCCAACGGCTACCAAATTCTAGAACGCTTCGATTCTCACGCCTGTGAAGTCATCCTAGGGCATGAAATTACCTCTCTACCCTCGGCTCTGTAGACCAATACAACAGCTCGGAACGCGTGGTCAACTACTAGAGCACTACGCGCAACCAAAGCTTTTCCAACAAATTTTAGTGGCTCGGTGCTCGGATGGCATCGCTTGCCACAAATTCCTGCTTTATGAGCTTGGGGCTCGGTGCTCGGATGGCACCGCGAGCCACAAATTCTTGCTTTATCAGCTTGGGGCTCAGCACTCGGATGGCACCACGAGCCACAAATTCCTGCTTTATCCGCTTGGGGTTTGACACTCGGATGGCACCGCGAACCACAAATTTCTGCTTTATCAGATTGGGGCTCGGCACTCGGATGGCACCGCGAGTCCCAAACTCCTACTTTATCAGCTTGGGGGTTGGCGCTCGGATGGCACTGTGAGCCACAAATTTCTGCTTTATCAGTTTAGGGCTCGGCGCTCGGATGGCACCGCGAGCCACAAATTCCTACTTTCAGCTTAGGGCTCGGCGCTCAGATGGCACTGCGAGCCACAAATTCCTGCTTTATCAGCTTGGGGCTCGGCGCTCGGATGGTACCGCGAGCCACAAATTCCTGTTTTATTAGCTTGGGGCTCGGCGCTCGGATGGCACTGCGAGCCACAAATTCCTGCTTTATCAGCTTGTGGCTCGGCGCTTGAATGACACCGCGAGCCACAAATTTCTGCTTTCAGCTTGGGGCTCGTCTTCCGACCCACGACGATCGGCTAAGCGAGCTTCGACTCCTCAGATCTCGATGTCCCCTTGCTTTTCCAACAAGTGAGGGGGCTCGTCTTCCGACCCTCGACGCTCGGCTAAGCGAGATTCAACTCCTCAGATCTCGACATCCCCTTGATTTTCCAACAAGTGAGGGGGCTCGTCTTCCGACCCTCGACGTTCGGCTAAGCGAGCTTCAACTCCTCAGATCTCGACATCCCCCTGCTTTTTTAACAAGTGTGGGGGCTCGTCTTCCATCCCTAGATGCTCGGCTAAGCGAGCTTCAACTCCTCAGATCTCGACGTCCTCTTGCTTTTCCAACAAGTAAGGGGGCTCGTCTTACGACCCTCGACATTCGACTAAGCGAGCTTCAACTCCTCAGATCTCGATGTCCCCTCGCTTTTCCAACCAGCGAGGTGGGCTCATCTTTCGACCCCCGACGCTCGGCAAAGCAAACTCCTACTCTTCGGTACTCGGCACCCCTCGTGACTCCAAGAGGGGATCCCCTTCATCCTACCCTGCTGGCCTCTCCAGGAAGACCCGGATCCCATTCTTCGCCGTACACACCGCTCCGCTCTTCCTACAGAGGCAAAACCACTCCCGCACGGCTGGATTACCCAGCCCTCCAGAAGTGGGGGGTACCTGATATGGATCAGATGACGTGGCTCCTCCTGGACCACATGATCTCCTAAAAAACCGTTTACCCTTATTATCTGGTTAGCCAAGTCAGCCCTAAGCCCCATGGGCTTCTGCCACGTCAGGCCCACAGGCAAACGAGTCTAGACCCGTTTGCACTGCCTATAAATACCAGGTCATCTCCCTCCTTCACAGTTAATCAATCTTTCTCCTCTAAAAAGTTCTAGCTACCGTTGCTCTTCAGTAACTGACTAGATCGTCGGAGGGACTGTCACCGGAATCAACCCCGGTGTTCCTAGGCCGAGTGCAGGTACACGAGCTCTCCGGATCCGAGCCTCGAACGCCACGTCCTCTCTTCCAAGCCCCTCTGCGCTCCTGCTTCCGAACCGCTCCCGCTACCCGGTGTCAGACCGATGCCAGTGCTGCGTAGAACTTCCACCATATAAATTGAGAGAACTCAAACCTGTTGCAGCCACATCTAAAAAACAAACCGCATCACTTCCTTAACACAATATTGAGTTTGGTTTATGTGTGTGTTCTATTCTATGGCATACCTTGTACAACTGCAATTTCACTATATATTTACTCTTTCAAGGAAATACAACATGAATATGTTCTTTTATGTTCTTGCACTTTAATCTGTGGAATACCCTTTAGAGTTATGTGGTTGTTTCTATATTCTGAATGATTACATTATAATATTCTTCAAAACTTAGATTGATTCTTTTTTTTTTCTTTTCTTTTTGCTTGCCTTATTTCCTAGTCGATCGCTAATGGCATCTTCATCATCTAGCGGCTCCAACTCCCCTTGCGCAGCATGCAAGTTCTTGAGGCGGAAATGCATGTCCGGTTGCATCTTCGCACCCTACTTCCCCCCGGAGGAACCCCACAAGTTCATCAATGTGCACAAGATCTTCGGTGCTAGCAACGTGACCAAACTTCTCAATGACCTCCTCCCTCACCAACGGGAGGACGCTGTCAACTCCCTCGCCTACGAGGCTGAGGCCCGAATCAAAGACCCTGTCTATGGTTGTGTGGGCGTCATTTCGGTCCTCCAAAGGGAGGTTCAGAGGCTTCAGAATGAGCTCGACGCTGCCAATGCTAACCTCCTACGCCTCGCCTGTGGTGATATTAACCCGTTGCCTCCACTACCGCCTCCGACATTGCAAACTGGGCCCCACCTTCCTTTCTACCAGGGCCCTAATTTAGCTCATGGACCTCCTCCTTGGTATACTCCTAATGGTAATAACAATTTAGGGGACATGAATAGGAGGCATGGAAGGGGGTGATTCTTAAGCATATGGAGGTAACTGAGAAGAATCTCTTCTGTGAAACTAAATATGCTATATTTACAAGCAAAATAATCATAACATGAGCAACAATTTGGCAAACAAAATTAATATATATATATATAAGGTGAAATGCATTGATGAAATGTGAGTTAGTTAAGGGGAAAAAGTACATGTATGTGCTTTCTTATTATGGCAATACACAAGTGGTTGTGCCTATATTCTCATGCATTCATTCCATCACTTGGATCATTCTTACATTCGTAATTAACAAGTTTAATTATAATATTATGTGTTAATCCTTTTGGCGGCGCATAATTGCTAAGTAATGATCACACTTAGGAAAGTAGTTAAGGGTAGTACAAGGTCATCCTTATTAGTTATTATAGTAATAAAATTGGATCCTCCATACAAAGGTGGATATTAGTTTAAGCACGAGATTAATGGTCCTAATTATATACACATCGATAAACTTTATATATATAAAGTATAAGTATATATATGTAGTTGCTAGTTTATTAAACTATATTGAGAATAATTTTTCTTGAATCTTTTCAGATATAATGCTATCATAGATATGCTTTTCGGCGCCCGTCTTTCATTTAAGATTTTTTTTGAAGATAAAGGTGACCTCGTCACCATTTCATTAACGAAGATTTAATGAAAACAAAATAGAGCATAATATATATCCGTAGTTAAAGTTCCATAGAACTCCGCTACGGGAACAAAAACTACATCCTACACATCCTAACTAAGAACAAAATAACAGATAAAAGAGTAACATACAACTGGTACAACGTCACTCTCAAAATACACGATAGAAGGACACACTCTCCAAATCCCACAGTGTAGATCTCTGTTCCCCCTCGCTCGGAAGTGCTACTCCTCCTCCAAACGCAGTTTCTTCCTCATGCCTGTTTGTCCTGACCAAGATTGATTAAAGCCAAAGATTTTATGCATCATAGTAGAAAATCTAATGTCAAAATGTTGAAAATACAACTCATTACGGTCTAGCCATAGACCGTAAACACTTTCATTTAAGATTGTTGAAGATTTTGTGCTATACATTTTTCATGCCTTCACCAATATGGACATCGATATTATTATAAACATGTTGATTTTTGTTTATTTATAGTTCTTCTACCCTAGCCAATCAAACTCCTTATATACTCACCATGATACAACTGCCACTATAATTAACATTCAAGTAAATAATGATATATATCCAAATTTATTTGGTGGTAAATGAATACGCGATTAGCCTTACAATTATGTTTATATGTGGAAGTACTTTATTGAGGTTCTGATTATTTATCATCTTAACAAATGATATATCTATCTTTTGGTGCATTATATATTTTGTATAGTTTCCGGGGGTCCCAGACGAAAGACCAAAATAATAATTTTTTGGGCCTCTAATAACAATATATTTTTTACGCATAAAATACATGTCTATATTTACAAGGGGAATACAAATTTGGAGCCCCTAAAATTATAAAAAATCAGGGGCCTGAGACAGCCGCCTCACCTGCCTTAAGATGGGGCCGGCCTTGGTTTGCGTAAATATCAATGGTACATGCATGCAGGGCCGGCCCTGAGTTCCCGAGGCTGAGGCGAACTCCCGAAATGGTCCCCTCATACACTATAAAATAGAATAAAAATATGTATAAAAAAAATTGCACATTGTTAAAAGCAAAATATACAAAATATATAAATATATTTTAAATCACCCAAAGTTAAATTCTCAAATTTAACTCATGTTTTCAAACCTAAACCCAAATAATATATAATTTTTTTTTAAAGGCTCAAATAATTATTTTTTGGGGCCTTAATAACAGTAATTTTTTTACGCACAAAATACATACCTATATTTATAAGGAAATTACAAATTGGAGGGATCCCAAAATTGCAAAAAGGGCCTGAGGCGGCCGCCTCACCCGCCTCAAGGATGGGGCCGGCCCTGCATGCATGATACAATTAATGATGTAACTCCCTCCTGTAATATTGTCCTCATCTATGCTTCTCATCGACATTTCAAAATTGTCGGAGACACATATCGGACTCCAACTTCTGATCTATTCTCTTATGAGTTTGATCGCCATGAGCGCTATATCTGTGTCAGTGACAAACTTGACATGATCGAGTTACGTACGTACGTGTTTGGACCCATGCCGGAAACACGTCCTGACCCTTGTCATGCCTCAATAGTCCAGTAACCCTAAGCCATGACCGACTGTCACAGTATCTCATATCACATACTCTAATTCTTAAGTTACGGTTTTCTCATTTTCCGAGAACTTCTCATATACATATATCAGTCTTTGATGCTGCCTACTATATGGTGACTTCCAATTAATTAATAGTGAAGAAAATTGAGCCTCGTACTTATAGAAAATTTAAATCTATATGTTCTGCTCGATCGATCTGCCGGTACTATATCTTTGAGAATTTCCTCGTCTTAGTGCTAGTGTCGTGTCATGTCATATCTCTGTCTCGTATGTAGTAGTACAACATAACTCCTCACACCTTTTTGCCATAAATTTGTGTACCTTGTCTAACATTTCAACCATGCATGTACTAAAACGTTGTTGTATAATAAGGCATGCATTTACTATAGTTCACTGCACTCTCTCTATTGTCCTACTAGATTTGCCCGTGGGCATGTCCCTACGACATGTATTCAAAATGGCATATGAAAAGCATTGTAAACGATAAATCAACAATTATGTAGCTCAAATTTGAATAGCATGATAATAATTAGTTATAAATAAAAGTCTATATATAGAGAGAGAGAGAGAGAGGAGTTATTTTGGGGATGAATTTGAATTTGGGTGAATTTGGGTTCAATGGAGGGGCCCACATTTTTTTAAACTTTTTTTTAAACTTAAATAACGTTTTTAATTAATAAAAAAATCATAAAAAATCCTTTAAAATTGTGGGATGCAAAGAAAAGTTCCGTCTGAATTTTTTATATATTAAATTGGTAAAAAATATCAATCGATAACTACAGTGAATTGGCCAAATGCTACATGTATTTATGCATTTTTTAAATAATGACGACGTATTGAGGTTTCTTGCCGTGCTGGTGAACTCCTGCCTGTTGCCTCTGCTGTCTTGCAGTAGAGCCATCGCAGGCGTCTTTTCGCTCCAGAGGAGATGGATCACGGTGGTCCAGCATTTGATCCTAGGGTTCAATCTCTAGCATTGTTCTTCTCTGCGCTGGAGCGCTCCCACGGAGCTGTCTGGAGCGACGTCCCCTTTGGTCAACTTGCTGCCTCTCGATCTTCGCGATCTATGGAGCTGCCTGTAGTCCCTTGGGTGGTTTAGCTTGTTCGATCAGCTCGCGCCTGGAGGGTGTGCTTTGCTCTCGATGTAACGTATATTGTTCTGTGTTTGTTATTCTATTTGGGGATGTTTCGTTGTAGTTTGTTTGTTGTAATTTTTGTTTTACACCTTGTAAGACCCTGCTACCAGTTAGTTTTTTTGAATATATATTATGGCTGGAGTCGTTTGACTCTATCCGTTTCATCAAAAAAATAAATAATGACGACGTAGATGCTCTTATCATCTTTAATTTAGATATCTTTAACTGTAGATTGATATCGACTAGATATATATACACAGACGGATTGTACGGTCCCTATATGTTGTAACTTTACATGCAAATGATGCTAATTAATTTTAATTACTTATTTAATGTCAGTGAGCTTTAGAGTGATTATGTCAATCTTTGACAATTAGTTAACTATGCTATTGCTTAATCAGTTCTAAACTTAGTGGCCTTGGCTTAAAGTAGGAAATATTCTTGTCAAATGGTTATGAGATTTGTATAAATATAGCTCGATATTCATTTAACAACTTGCATAAAGTTATACTATATGCCTAGAGAATAGAGATTGGTCAAAGGCATAACTATAACAACTTGCATGAATACACTTGATAGATTAATCAAATTATTAGTGACCGATTAATCAAGCTGCATAACTTTTGAGAGTATCTGTTAGATTGAGAGAGCACTGCTGGTTTTGGATTGAGAACTAAGCCATTATGAATTTATGATAAGCTATATACAAGAGGGTAAAGATTCAGTAGGGTTGTAAATAAGACCGGACGGCACCGGACAGCCATATGTTTAAGCTCGGACCGAAATTCTACTCGGACGAGCTTATGTCCGGCTCGATCCAAGTCGAGCAAATTTTTTATAGTCCGGACTCGATTCGGTAAAGCATCGGACTGCAATAATACTCGGACGGACTTATGTCCGGCTCGAGCTCGATAAAACATCAGACCTAATAATTTTTTCAAGTTCAGTTCGTATAACAGTTCAGACGGTCCATGATCGGGACATTTCTTGAGCCGAATTCGGATGGATGATGAACCGTCCAGTTCATTTTACACCCATAAATTCAAGCCACCGCGGGGAAAAGAATTTAAGTAATACTTTTTAAGCTCACGGTAGATCAATCAATAGGCATTAATTTAGATATATATATATACTGAAATTGATGAAGAAGTCTACATGGTGCACGGGCAAGGAAACTAAAGTAAGATAAGGTCATGGTTTCGAACAAACTAGTGAAGAAGAAAACATATCTATGTTCAGAATTCATAACATAACTTAACATTCATTCACTAGAGGCGTGTGAGTGAAAAATACGAGGATTTCGTTTCATAAGCCATGTAAATAGGTGAAGAAATATCAACAACACGAGTTTGCTTTTCTTTGATGACATCTTGTTATACGACTTTTTTTTATATTATTTTTTATAAAAGAAAGTTTTATGTCCTGTCGTTTATAATTTTTTAACAATATACTAATATAGAAAAACTCGACTCTGATATGATACAATACTCATTTATGATCTACACTTCTATACTATTTGGTCTACCATATAACAAACAAAAGGGTGTATTTCGCTTCCATTATTTTGAGACTCGTAACACCTATATTACATATTACATGTAGCATTGGTATCGGGCCGGGTCCTTCACTATTCAGACCCGGACCCGGTCCAATTAAAATATTCCTACCTGTTCAAGTATGAGCGGCAAGCGATGGCGGCAAGTGAAAGATTTAGAATAGAGGAAAGAAGAAAAAGGCCTTAGTTATGAATTTGGAAAGGGAAGATTTAGAATTGAGGAAGAAGAAGGATGAGGATAGAATATTTATTTTTATGTTGATTTTTTGGGTTTTTTTACTCTTTTGAGCGGACTCGGACCCAAACCCGAAAGTACAAAAAGTCCCATTTTAGGCCCCGAACCCAGACCCGAATAGGCTGGGTTGGATCCGAGTCTGATCCAGGTTTCGGGTATTTATACAAATGCTAATTACATGAATATTTCTTTCTCTCTTTTTTCAATAATAATTATTAGCAATTTTCAAAAATTAATAAATGGGCCTAAACATTGGTGACCCACTGTGTATAATTAGAGATTAATGCGTTCCCTTACTGTGCTCCCTTTTGCAGCCAAGCCCACTAAACTTGTAACCCATTTGGGCTTTTTAGAATATGGAAGAGGCTTATATTCCATCCAATATATTGCTTAGCACAAGCTGCACAACAGCAAAAACAAACAAACTACACACACAATATCCATAATAACAATTTTTTTAAAAATAAAATAAAATAACACATATCTGCTAAATGTTTCAAACAAACACAATCTATATTACTATATCTTTTCAACGATTTGCCTGTGAAAGACAATTTTGAGCATGAAAGGCTCCCTCCGAAATCCAAAATCCAAAATAGAACAGCACCCCGCGGATCCCCTTTCTAGGTTCTGTTGGTCAGTAGAATTTGCATCACTCATCTGCAAAGTACAAAAGATGAATTTTACTGCATCATTTCGGGGAAATAACAAGTCATACTAGAATAAACACACCTTTCTTTCATTATCAATTTAGAATGTTCCGAACTTATTGAACTCAGTTAGCAGCTTAAGTACAACGAAGGCAAGGAACATTCTAATTGGATAAACTTCGTATTTTATGCATAAATTAAACCAATAAATAAAAAGAGAGAATATACCGATGTTTTTTGTCCAACCAATCTTTTGCTGTTATCTGCATTGACAAAAGATAATACAGGATTTGAATGCTAAATACCATCAAATAGTGCAGAACAATTAACTAAGAAAAGCATATGTTAAGATGAAGAAAAATATACAACCGATGAATCCAACAATGTATCTTGTTCATAAATTAGACAACTTACATAGAAAGCATACAAGGTTGATGGAAACAATGAAGCACGTCTAAGTAGAAGTAGAGGCTACACTAGAACTCTTTCAGACTATGAAACTTACTCCATTCTAATTGTTCCTCAATAAGCCATGGCGAAAACCCTTCTCTTTTTTGCTCTACTCCTCCAAACTCTTACAACGCTCTCTAATGCATTCATAAGTCCCATGCAGTGCTCAAACCCTTCCCTAAATGTCACATGCAATTCTGCTCTTTATGTTTCGCCCAATGGCCTCTCCCCTGCCGCAGTGGCACTCCGTTATTCTGCCAATGCAAGCCTCATCCGGAATGTAAGTCATCGGTTTAGATTATACATTGCATCCGTTCAGTTACAAAGAACCTACTATCTTTTAGGACAGTACTGTAGATGGTTTTCGTTTCAACTTTATTGTAAAATTTATCAACTTGTTTTCAATAGTAAAACACCTCGAAGAATTTATGAACTCGCTCCAGATCATTAGGTTTATATATATTATAAATTCATATAACTGATAAATATTTTTTGTAAGATAAAACATGTCAAGATAATGGTTACTAGTCATGGTGATAATCAAATTTGCTATCTTAATTCAGACAATTTTTTGTAAGGAGCCGCAATTTTGTGATCAATATTTTTGTGATCAAAGTAATCTTTTCTCCTTGTAGATTACTCGTCCCTTGGGGCCTGACCCCGACTTTCTGGTGCAAGTTCCGTGCAAATGTGAGAATGATGGCAATGGTACCATCGCCCTCTTTCACGACACAAATTACACAGTGCAGCCCGGGGACACCTTAAATGGTGTAATAACTAATGTCTTCGATGGCCTAGCATGGATTGTAGGAGTCGGAGATATTTTCCCAGCAGATCAGGTGACTACCGTCCGCCTCCCCTGTGGATGTTATCAAGGTAATCCCAAAGTTGAGGTAGTGTCTTATGCAGTACAAAAGGGGGATACAATGACTGCAATATCCAGTCTCTTTCAAGCTGATGCAGGAGAGATTCAGAAATTGAATGCAAAATTGATACAAAATCCAGAGTCTCTGGTGGTAGGGTGGGTGTTGTTCGTGCCTATGGACACGGCAGCTCCACCTTCGTGAACATAATAACAGTTGTAAATGATACTCTTCAACGAAACATTGTGTCTATTCATCGATAGAAAATAATGATAATATAGCAGTTGTTTTGATGGCCTCTAAGCTAAGCTGAACAGGTAATGCAAAAAACAAAAGACATCATATATATAACAAATTAATATTAAAGAGATTATTATAAGCTGTTCAGTGAATATTCAAACACAACAATGATTTTTTGGTGAGAAAACTGCATAGCTTTGATTTCACAAAGTTAATATAGAAGGTTGTTTACGTTGAATGATAAACAAGGAACGCTGCTAACCATCTAGGAACCATGTCAAACTAGAAAATTCAGACAGCCTAGTCAAGTCTGTTGATACTATTTAGTATTTACCTTTCACTATTGAGAATAGAATCTCAAACAAGAACATACTTTCATTTGATATGATGACTTTGTCTAAGTGGACAAATAAACAGCCATACTGAAGTTCTGTATGGTATTGTTGTAAATAAGTATTGCGACAGAAAAAACACTCAAAAAAGTAAACTAAATTTAGACTCCAAGTGATCTGCAGGCAGGAAAAAAAAGAAATTCAGACTGTAACCTTTTCTTCTTCCAACTTCATTGTTATCTTCCTCAATCCTATAGCTAAAATTTTGAGCCTTTTATTAACCATAAGTTCTTCCGATCAAATCCTTTTCCTTACTCTGTCCAAAGCCTACAATTTCCCAAAATATAAACTAATATCAATGTTTTGCAAACCAAGAATACTTGCAAACAGAATCCAAAAGTTGCCCATCATGATTCAATATTGTCCAAATATCACACCCCTTTCATTCTTCTAAGAAAGCCTCATATTGCACTTTTCTCGAATCAACTCTTAAATTCATAAACAAGTTTCAAGCATAACCAAATATAACTTCCATCAACAAATCACAATCATTCCAGAAAATACTTCCCTTTTCTTGAGCTGAACATAAATTTTATCAACAAACCACAATCTTTTCAAGAAATCAACCTTAATTCCAGTTGTTAGTACATCCAAATTTGACCTTTTTATTCTAACCACAAAGAAGAAATTGTCATCCCCTTCTAGCTTTTCTGTCATCTTCACTATAAACCTTTGTTTCCCTCATAAAACCTACTCCTAATTCCCACCTCTACCATGTTAGACAAGAGAGAAAAAAGAGACGATCAATTGAAAGCAGGATGCAACTCAATGCAGCCCCTAAAAGATTCCTGCACTGAGATATGTGCTTACCATTTCATCAACAATTTTTTTCTTCAATGACTATATAATACCATATATCGTATGCCCTATAAGATCTATTTTCCCACTTACATCTCCGAACTAATAGGTGCAATACCAGGAGGCTAATGTCAAGATCAAGGGCGAAATATAGTGGTTGACAGCCTAACATTAGTAAACTGTGTAGTTGAAGGCTCGCCTGAAACTCAAGGTTCAGGCTTAACAACAGTTCAGTCTCAAGCTTCAATTAAGGCTCCCCCTTCGTCTGAAGCTCACTCAAGCGTCTTGCGCCTGGACGCGCCTTAGCAAAGGCTCGATGCTTGCGCCTCAAGCAAAAGACACGCCTGAATATAACAGACCCGACCCGACCCGTCTTCACAATCCGACCCATCTTCAACCCTTCTCATACCATAACTCCTCCAATTCTCTCTCACCTTCTCATCCCCAATTCCAAACTCTAACCCCAATCTTGATCTCCCTAACTCCTCAATCTGTACTCCTTCTCAATCTCAATCTCAATCCTCGTCAATCTACTCCTCCCCCTCTCAACAGCATCGGCGGCGACACGACATCATACAACAGATCGGCGGCTACAGCGGAAGCAGATCAGCTGCGCCGATGACACTCCTACTCCTCAGTCTCCAGTCACTCCACTGCTATTCTGGTTTATTTCCTTTCTGATTTTACACTTTTATGCTTTCGTTTTTGGGTTTTCGTCTATCTTTGCTTATGATATTTTTGCAAGTTACTTTGAAACAAAATTATGAAGTTAGCTCATTCCATAATTTACTATAATCATGAAACCATACCTTATTCAAACAATTGCATCATATCTCAGTGTACAGCATGACCGAATTTTATGGTCGGCTAACTTTATGTTATTGCTGTAATATTTCAAAATACCTTACCATTTACTAAAACTATAATATTGTAATACTGTATGCTCATTACTGCAATATTTAATTTGATACTATTGTAGTTTTACTGTTTGCTCATTACTGTAATACTGTAATATTGTATGCTGCATGGTTAGTATCTTCATTACTATAATACTCTAATACTGTATGCTCATTACTATATGAAACTATGAAATTGAAGGTTAACATGATATTATAGTAGTTAACACATTGTATCACTTCTTTAGAGCAACATTCACATTGTAGTTATACATTACAGAGGAACACATTGTAGTTATATAAAAATAATATCTTACTTAGTTATCTTGGTCATTGTATAATATATTTTGTTGCTATGATATTATCTTGTTTATATAATCTTATTTATAAATTTTAGAAACCCCAAAAAGTAATAGTGCGCCTTAGTTAAGTGAGGTTTACGCCTCAAATTGCGTGTTATGCCTTCGACAACGCCGTTAGTAAACCAAACCAAACCATACAACAAAGCAGATGAAGACAGCTATTTTGGTGACCAACCAATAAATGCTGTGACAGTTAATTGAAAAACACAGCCTTGAGCTAGTTACAGTTTGGCCTAAACGTTAATAGGAACTGATTTATAGTCACTCTCCCTCTAGATCTTTATCCTTTTAATATGTGATTAACAACAAATGGACAACCCATTCATAATCAGATGACATAGAGAATTTCGGGTGTTGCCGATCTGCTATGTATAATGCATTAATAAGGAAACTATATCTTATATAGCTATACGTTATTGTCAATTTTGATGCTAACAAAGTTTTGTTAGGAGTATATATAACTTAAAATTGTCATATTTTCTATAACTTAAAATTGTCATATTTTCTAGATATCTTATTAAAGTTGACTGGTATTATCCTTTAAATATTTGATGTCAATGGAAGGACTAATTGCTATGTCATCACATATCCTCAAATCCAGAAGTAAATAGGCACAGTTACTTCGACTGTTCGACACTGATTATTACTCACAAAAGTTCATATATATATATATATAGGGTAAAGGGATATGAGCAACTTGCTCATTTAGTAAATGAGCAATTAATTATGTGGCATGCATGTGATACATTGGACAACATTTTAAGAATTTTCCAATCACATGTATGCCACATCATCAATTGCTTATTTACTAAATGAGCAAGTTGCTCATAACCTTTTTTCCCATATATATATATATAGGGAGCCCTTTGGTTGAGAACTAATTTTGGTGAGAACTCCGTGAGAACTCACGGAGTAGACCCCCCATGAAAAATCCGAACAGAACATCTCTTTCTACACGCCTTAGATAAAATAACATAAAGTAATCAAGTAATTTGAAGTTCATTTGCCCATCCATCAAATGGAGTAGAGTTTTCAGCCATACAATTTTGCGATGATGTAAAACATGGGCAAATGAACTTCAAATTACTTGATTTTCTTTATGTTATACTATCTAAGGCGTGTAGAAAGAGATGTTCTGTTCGGATTTTTCATGGGGGGTCTATTCTGTGCGTTCTCACAGAGTTCTCACCAAATTAGTTCTCAACCGAAGGGCTCCCTATATATATATATATATATATATATATATATATATATATATATATATATATATATATATATATATATATATATATGTTAATAAAATCGATAGTGAATATATGTTAATAAAATCAATACTTCACTATTGAAGATAATACCAACATATGTACCTCACTTGTAATTCTTTTGTAAATTCATTCATCAATATTTGCATTCAGAAAGGTAGATAATCTAGGAATTCTAGTTTGCAGTTTATTCACAAGGCTAATTTAGAATATATTAAGAAAGGTCCTTGAGATAAAAGAACTTCAACCAGTACAGAATAATTAATAAAGAGATACATAAATTAAATGAAAATGACATATGATAAATCCAACGACATGATCTTATTCATAGACTATTTAAATAAATATAGACAACTTAAAATGCATACAAGCAGTTGTGGATGTAACCAATGAACAGATCCAAGAGAAATAGGCTACACTACAACTCTTTCAACCCTCTTCTCTACCAAACAATGAATCTACTCCATTCTAGTTGATCTTAATAAGCCGTGGCCAAAAATCTTCTCCTCTTCCTACCTTTCCTCCTCCAACAACTCACAACTCTCCAATGGATTGACAACGCAATACCCATACAAAACACCCTAATAAACCCCATCCAGTGTTCTAAGCCCTCCCCCAACCCCACATGAAATTCCAGTCTCTATGTTTCATCTAAAGGCCTCTCCCCTGCAGCAGTTGCCTCACGGTACTCTGCCAGTGCAACCCTCATCCATATATCATAATTATATGTTGCATCAATACTGAAGTCTCAGGATTCGATTATATGTTGCATTTGATCATAATTATAACGAACCTACAATCTTTTAGGAGAGGGCCATGTATCATTTATTTATTACCTGCAAATTTCACTGCCTTCACAGTAATATGCCTCTACCTGGTAATATTAAAGTACCTTGTCAGATTTTTATTTTGCTAAACTCCATTAGGTTTGTATTGGTTATTAAGGGAATATTAAAATACTATTGGGTATTCTCCTATAGACTAAAATCATATCAAAATTTTATCTAAATACTGATAAAATTTTCATGTATAAATTTGAATCTAAGCAACTATATTCAATTCACATTTGTGCTCCGTAGCTAACTCAATTTTGATAACGGTAATAACATTTTTAGGGGGACACATACAATCTTATAATCAAAATTGTCTTCATGAGTATAGATTACTTGTCCATCTTCACCTGACCCTGACTACTTGGTGCAAGTTCGAGAATGATGGAAACGGTACAATCGCCCACTTCCATGACACCAACTACACAGTTCAGCCTGTTGACACCTTAGATGAAGCAAGGACTAAGGTCTTCAGTGGCCTAGCAAGGGATGAAGAAGATACTATCCAATCAGGGCAGGTAATTACCATCCACCTCCCTTCAGGATGTTATCAAGGAAATGGCAATGTGGAGGTAGTATCATATGCAGCACAGCTAGGAGATACATTCTCTACAATATCCAGTTTAGTTTCAGCTGATGGGGGAGACATTCAGAGAATGACTACAAAAATTCTAAAGAATCCAGAGTCTTTGGAAATAGGGTGGGTGTTATTCGTACCTAAAGGCACTCCACCTTCTTCACATTCAAGAGGTGACTAGGTGAGGATAAAGGTTTGTTCCATTTTAATGGTTTTAATCATCCTAAGAACTCGAGGAAACATTCTCCACTTAGGTCACGAATATTGTAGCAGAGACACATGTACAGTAGCAAGAAAACAACTTTATGTCAACCAAAATCCATGTCGCTTCAAAAGAGTAATTGCTAGACCTAAAATGGTGGAACTAAAAACTATTGACCTTAGTGGATAGCACTCCTAGTCTTAGTTTTCTGTCCTACATAAGTGCGCTGTGAATATTAGTAGATCCCAGTCTCTTCTAAATACATTGGATATTGAGACCTTAACTGTAAAGGTCTTTGATTATCGTGAAAATTGTTCATTTAAAAAGCTTGAAAGACTTATTATCAGAAAATTCTAGATATCTGACAAAATGAATGTACCGTATATACTAGGTCCGTCACAGAAGGAAAACAACAAATGTTCTGTTGAAATACTATTAAAACAGAAAAACATAGCACTTCAAGTAGACTCGAGCATTCAGGATCTTTGGAATAAACGGCTATATAACAATTAGAGAGAAAATAGAGCACTTCTATGTACCCAGTAGCATGTAAGAGTTTGCACAACTCACCTAACATGAAGTATCACAGCAAGAAGAAACTCTCTATCTATATCAGCATCACTGTCATCCATGTAATGTTTTCTAATACTAACTCTAACTCTTTTCATCAAATTTAGCCAAGAACAACAATGCCCTGATTGTAGGCATCTCAATATCAGTAGCCTTGTAATCAGATGTTTGATTCTGTTATTCCACTGGCGAGACAAATCTCGTAAGCAGAACATTGAAGATCTTAGTAAGTTGAATAAGACTAAAAGCATGATGAGCATTGCTGATCTTGAGAGCCAATACCTTCTCCAAAAGAACATTCAAGATGAGGACAAGTCCTGCAATATTAGTAGGCTAATTAAAAAAATATTCGCAAATAAACCAAAATTGCAAATTTTACATGCCAGACAATCAATACTTGTGAAGTGTGCGTGCAGATTTTGAACCCACAGATAGGCCAATTACATTCAGTTCGACTGATGTTGCGCAAGTGACAAACAACTTTGATGAAAGGAGGAAGATTGGAGAAGATGGATATGGAAGTGTGTACTGTGGAATGTTTGGCAAACAGATAAAAATAAAAACACATAATTTGCAGTATATTCATGTATAATAGTTTGTAAGATCAAGTTTACTACCTTAAACTGCACAGCCAATAATTTACCAGGAGCTTGCCTTTCTAGAATAACAAATTAGCAGGACTTAAGCTTCATATTAACATGAAAATTATATATGAACTAACAAAACCTTCGTTCCTGACAAGAGTTAGCCATTCATGTATTGCTGCAGGAAATAGCAAAAAAAAAGATGAAGTCAAGCAAGTCGCAGGAGTTCTTTGCAAAGCTCAAGGTTTAATGCAAAATACATCATATAAATGTAATAACTAAAGAGACATTCTATCAGGTTGAGCTGATTGGGTATGCAACTGGTGACGACCATTTATACCTGATTTATGAGTATGTTCAGAATGGTTCTCTCAGTGATCATCTCCATGATCCGCCTCTTAAAGGTACTATATATGGCAGAATTAGTTGTAGTGGTTATTGGTGATACAGGAGCACAAAACTATTCGGTAATTTTTAGCAAGGAATTTACAAGGAATTTAAAAGATAGTTTTCAACAGAACATTAATTGCTTTCCTAGTTAGACTGTTAGAGATACTCTTGAATAATTTTGTAATTTCTTTCCTTTAAAAACAGGTTAGATGTTTTCCTTTCCTGCAAGTTTATTCCACCCTATTTAATAGGTGTTACGAGCAGTGTTTTAAATATAACCCGTTACAACTATTATATATGCCGTTATAGTTTAGGACAGACTAAACGTTACCGAAACCAGTGCTTGAAACGTTATTCGTCCGTTATATCAATAGATGTCTGAAATTTATCTACCTGATTTAATATCGGTGTTATAAAAGAGTTAAAGAGTTCAAACCCAAACCTGATAAACCCTAACTCATCATTAGAGAGAAAGAGATTTAAAAAGTCAGCTAAAATACCTTATTGTCTTTCATCCTTATCGTCATCTCCCAAAAGTTTACCGCACCATCACTCCTCTCTTTATTATTTATTGTGTAACAAGGAGAGGAGATGTGGTCATAGGGATTTTCATTTATTGAATATGTGAAGAAAAAATTCACTCGTAATCTCTAATAATAATGGACAATATTGGGGATTTGTAATTATATTATAGATTAGAGAGAGATTAGAAAAAAATACGTCATATTCATATACATCCCATTGACTCTTTCTCTTCAAAATTACAAATTTGATTATGTTCACTATATCCATTTTTAAATTAAGCTAATTGCTTCTATGAGTGTTTATACAAAAGAATAATAAATTAGCATCTCCAAGGTTAGGTAAATATAAATTAAAATATAACTCTAACGTAGCATGAGCAGATATAAATTAAAATATGGAGTGAACAAATAGACCTTTCAACTTGTCTTCAAGTTTTCTTTCGAAAAAATCATGTTCTTGTCTTCAAAACTTTAATATGTAGATATCTTTCTTTTATTGTATTACATTTCATGTAGGCAATTATACATTTTGGTTATAAATATTATTACTTACATTAGGTTGCTTGTATTTGTAATATATAATGTGTAAAGTTCATCTAAATAACAATTATCATACATATTTTCATCAAATATGTTAACCCGATATTGTTTAAATATCACCGATATATCACTAATATATCGTATATGCTATAAATGTTTGCCTTCCGATACAATATCAATATCCGATATTTAAAACATTGGTCACAAGTTATTCTGTATGAAGACTTATATCATATACAATTAAAAGAACTTTTTCTTCAATTTATCTTCTCGTGGATTCGAGAAAACTCTTGTTTATACAAGTTTCGTAAGTTTGTATAAGCACAAATACCCTTATATCTTCTGTCCGGAGTGAGTTGGTATCAGAGCCTCAGAGGTATTCCTTGGGATGTCATGTGTCAACTACAACGGCGATCGTGATGAAAGCCAACAACCATTGACACGAGAAGAGTTTCTGTGTAGTACGAGGGACCGCCATATCGACATCAACAACGAATTCTGTAGATGCCATATTGAATTCCTGAAGGAGGGGCCGAGCTCGCTAAGATTTCGACAATCCATTCGCAAAGTGAGTTCAACCTTTATCTCGTCGAAACTACTTGGAACGAAGAGCACCACCCGTTGAGACGGTCTTTGATAAGACTAGTAATAATTTTGTTGAAGGCCATCGCTGTGAATTGTTTGAAGAGCACCATAGTAATATCGCCTTAACCATCATAACCCCTGTAACCCTGCCGAGACAAGGAGTACTTCACTGAGACAAATTCATCGTTCTACAAAGATCATGAATTTAAAGGGTTTGAAAACGGGAAACCTTGTCCAACACCCAAAATCCAAAATCCCTCTATCTGACCAATAGCAAATAAATATACAACTAGAGAAGAAGGGGTAAGTTGTGTGGTGTGGTGTTTGTTATTGGCACCAAATCTAGAAGAATTGCAGCAAGAGAATATTTCCCATACAAGTTGTACAATCAGCAAGCATGTGTGCAATGTCATCATTGATAAGGACTGTACCAAGAATTCTGTATCCCATGACTAGTAGCGCATATGAAGTTAAGACAGAGTCACATCCTCTCCATATCGCATCGGAATTATGAAGGATCTGCCATTAAAGTCCCATAAAATTTTAAAGTTCTCTATTCTTTGGTAAAAATATAACAAATATGAAATTTTACATGTAGTAGAGATGGGCACGTCATGTTCTATTTGGTAGACTGTGTTAATCTGATGTGCGTTTCAGATATTTTGAAAGGGGAATGCTTACCTTATTTATTGGAGTGATCGCAAAATTCGTAGTATGTGAAACTTTATCTTAGTTCTCAGCCTGCCCCTAAAAAGAGAGAAAGAACACTACTTTCTTCATGCGAAACAGAGTATACTTTCACCCATGATGTTAAGGAGGTGGAAATTTTTTGTGATTTCGATTGTAAGGGAGAAGCAATTGAAGAAGGCCCATAAAATGTGCCATAAATAGTGCAACTTCTGAAGTTTACTGAGTCCTTGTCAGAGGAACTGCCAACGCAACTTCCAGATATCCAGTGACGTTTTCGATTTCAGAGTTGTAAGATGAGACTCAGCATTACCAGGTTCGCAGTATGTTGTGGGTCGTGGTACAGGTACGAGATTGATGAACGCTACCTTGAGCGGTGAGTGGTACAGAAGGTGTAATACCCCCAAAATAATTTACAATTATTTTGAATATGAATAGTATTGCATTATTTTACAACCATATTTATTAATACATTTTTTTTTGTCTTGACCCTTTTGACATTTTATAAATATACTCACATACACACTACATCATATGAAAGAAAATAACCCTAAGCCTACAATTTTTGACTAAGCAATTTTGACCTAAGAAGCTTATGTGTTAGCCCTAAGGATTAGGGTTATCATTAACATGGTGACTAAGCATGGTGACTACGCAACCCTCGGAGTTTCTACACACCCCCACACACCCCTAACCTCTCCTTGGTGGCCGGCCAACCTCCCCCCTCACTCCCTATATATGTGTGTGTACATGTGTGAGGATAGAAAGAAAACCCTAATATACTACTACTACTTCATACTACTACTCCATACTCTCTTCAATCATACTTCATTTCATACTACTTCATTCCAAACCATATCCAAAACATCCTTCTATTTTCTAAAGCCCTAGTTGGCTAATTGGAGAAAGAAAAAGGCGTAGAAGAAACCAAGCAAACTAGGAAGAGCAACAAGCTAGGAGGAGGAGAGCATACTTGGAGCTTGGAGTTTCATCTTGTTTACACTTGAGGTGGGTGTTCTTCATCCGTTGAATGTTCTTTTAATTGTTGTATTTGATTGTTCATAAATTAGTTAGTAGTTTAGTTCTTGCATTTAATTAATTGTGTAGTAGTTGTGTAGTAGAAACTAGTTGTGTATGAGAACTTGGTAGTAGATTGTTAGTAGGGTGACATAGTTGTGTATATTGTGTAGATTATGAATAAGATTGTTAGTAATTTGAAGTTGTAATATAGTAGTGTAAATTATGGGTAGAAATTAGCATGTTGTAGTGATGTATATGTAGAAATTGATATGTAGAAGTTGTATGTAGAATTAGTGTAGTAATTTATATGTAGAAATGGGGATGAATGAATTGTTTTTTATAAAAAGAATGGTATATGTGGTGAATTTAGTTAGTGTTATTAGTTTCCCTTTAGAAAGTTATAGTGGTAAGTTAAGAGACTACTTGTAGTAATCACATGTAATACGAGAAGAATTCGTATAGTAATTGTTGTGGAATTCATATTGTAAGTGGTACAATTCATGTTTGTAGTAGTAGATGATATATAGTAGTAATAAATGGTATATAGAAATATGCTTGGTTAATGTTGTCTAGTTAGTTTGTAAAATTCATAGTAATTCATGTTAATAATTCATGTGGAAGAATTCTTATAGTTAGAAGCTCATAATTAGGAAGCCTACTTGAAAAGATGATGTTGTATGTTTAGTAGAGAAATTATTTGTAATGCTCACTTGTAGTTGTATGCTTAGTTAGTATGTTAAGTTAGTGTAGTTAGTGTTATAACACTTAATTAGTTTATAATAATTCATAGTAGAGAGATCATTTGTATTAATCATTTCAAATTGTAGAGTTATGTAAGGAGTAATCACTTGGAGTCGTAAGAAGGAAATTGTAGAGTTTAGTTTGTAATAGTCTTTTGTCTTAGTAGAAGAAATTGTAAGGTCATGAATAAAAGGATTGAACAAGTATGCATGGATAACTAGAATTAATAGTGAAGAACTATGTTGCAGAGGGCATTAGTATTCCTACGCGAATACTTATATGTGTATGTATGGTGATGATTAGTGTACATTAAGTACAGTAGTTGGTGTATGTTGAGCCAATTTTTGGCATATTTGGAAAGATAAGTTTAATTCCAATGAGTTAAGACAAATCTTGTCGCAATTCAAACAATTGATTAATATAATGGAACTAGGTGGGTTTCCCTAGCACTCCACTATTAATGAGTGAGCAACTAAGTAAAGCAAATTAAGTAAGAAATAGAGTATGATTAATGTTAATAGATTGTAGTATCTCTTGATCGTGAGACCATCGTCTATAAGAATAGGCACTAGTTGGGCGTGTACTCACCTGTCAAGGGGACACGTGCGGCGTTGTCTTGTCTGAGACACGTGCGGCGTGGTTTCAACTGTTAATTTCTGGATTTAGTGATAAGAGCGGGATGCAGACGTAAGTCACAAGTCCTGTCGGAACTTAGAGGATGGACCCTTAAGTTTTTGTCTATGTTCTGAGTTATCAATACGAACAAGGAGCAAGAGTATAACTCTAAGTCTCTTGGGGAATTAAGGGTGGCCCAACGATTCACTTTATGTTCACGATAACTTTGGTACGGGCAGGAGCAAAAAAAACCATGATTCCGGCAGAGCTGATGATCACTGGCCTGATCGGGAATGGAGAGGGACCACGATCCTGTCGAAGTGGAGGACTATGATCTGAACGAACATGGTGATCATTGCCGTTCATAGTGGAGAAGGACCACGATCCGACTGCAGGAGCGGAAAATGACCGCATGTACTACAGACTCTACTAGTCACTAGATGAATGTCAGAAATATGAAAGAGTACAAGAATAGGTTGCATGGCGAGAGATTGAACCCTACCATCTAGAGAATACACACTCGATTTGGGAAGTATGTATTATGGAATGCATACGTTTACAAATTAATGTTGCATTAGAGTAGGAGCATCGTGTGCATTTCGAGTTTGTGCACTAGATTCTAGATCATGGCATACACTGACACTTGTGGTTTGACTTTCATATTTTTCTTCTACATCAAATATTGATTGCTAAGGATTTTGGAGATCGCGGGTTTCATCCAAATTGAGTCAGTTGCATTCAACTGACGTGCCCACAGTTGTTTAGTTGCAGGACTGTTTACGGGAGCTGGAGATTCAAGTTGTGGAGCAACCAAGTAGAGGATATAGTTTCCTTGTGCGATGTAAGTCTTTAATTTCCTATAGTTTTTCTGTGTTATGTACTCGTTGAAGTAAAGATTCTGGGTTTGTGTCATGAGCTCCCAGTGTGGCGGAACTCAGGACGGTACGAAAAGGGTAGGATGAGTTGGGGAACTCATTTAAGTATATATATGCCTTAACCTGTCATTGCCAATGATGGGTTAAGTGGTTTTCGCGTTTGCGAATGCTACAGTGCATTTTGCAATAGAAGATTGCTCATATATATATATATATATATATATATATAGAGAGAGAGAGAGAGAGAGAGAGTCCCCTTCGGTTGCACACTACTTTTGGTGAGCACTCCGTGAACACTCACGAAGTAGAGCACCTATGAAAAATCCGAACCGCTCATATTGTTCCATATGCCTGAAATAGCCTTAAAATAAAAAATCAAGTAATTTGAAGTTCATTTGCCCATCCATCATGTTGTTAGAATTTTCAGCCATACAATTTTGTGATGATGTAAATCATGGGCAAATGAACTTCAAATTACTTGATTTTTTATTTTTAGGTTATCTTAGGCATATAGAACAATATGAGCGGTTCGAATTTTTCATAGGTGCTCTATTTCATGAGTGTTCGCGGAGTGCTCACCAAAGTAGTGTGCAACCGAAGATTTCTCTCTCTCTCTCTCTCTCTCTCTCTCTCTCTCTCTCTCTCTCTCTATATATATATATATATATATATATATAGCGAAGCACTCGGGTAAGAACAATTCTCACGATAAGCTTTGTGAGAACTCTACGCATATCTATCATATGGATAGCCCGAACCGTTCACATTGTTTAACATGACTAAATTAATCTAGAAATATAGAATCAAGTCATTTGAAATTCATTTGCTATGCATCATGTCATTATAACAACATTAGGATTTTCAGCCACACAATTTCTAATACTTCAATGCATGGGCAAACGAATATCAAACGAGCTGATTTCTCATCCATAAACTAATTTAGTCATGTAGATCAAAATTAACGGTTCGGATCTTTCAACTAATGTCCCAAACAAAAGTACTCGCGTGGTTCTCACCAAATGAGTTCTCACTGGATCATGGCCATATATATGTGTGTGTGTGTGCGTGCATGTGTGTGTGCGTGTGGCCAGAGTTAAGAGGTGAAACTTGAAATTAGACAATAAATACATTACTTATATTGCTAAATATTATACAATAAGCTACCTCCATGGCGAATTGAGGAGTTTGACAAGAAAATTATGGATTAATGAATAAAGATGTTCATTTTAAAGATATAGCAAAATCCGTATGCGGATCGCTAGTTTAAGAGATCAAGATCGACAACCCACTATAAATCTGATCGCGAGATTTGGATTGTGGTTCGAAAGGGGGGGACCCGATAACATTGGATTAGAGTATCGCAATAAAGATTATTTTTGAACAAGTGCAACCCATTCAGAAAGAATGAAAAAATCTATACAAGAAAGTCACTGAGGTGTTGTAAGAAGGCATGTTAGCTAAGGTCAAAGGCATGTGCGGAAACCCTACATTGTTGGCCCTAAAGAAGCAAAGACAGTCGTGCAATCGACAAGTTACAAATTTTCTTACGAGATTTTAAGACATGTTTGATCCATTTCAGAAATTGCAAGTGATTTGCAAAGTGGGACCAACATATTTATATCCAGTCAGGAGATGGGTGAGTGGAAGACATATGTAAGGTGAAAATGTGAAGCATCCAATGAGGAGTATAAGGCTACAATCGACAAGCTTTGCCAATCGAGCGTATTTGATGTTGGAGATAAGGTCATGGTCCATACTGGTATCATAGATGCATCAAACATGATGGCTTCTTCACGGGTGGAAACAGAAGAACGATCCGCCATTTTAGATGATCCTCTTACAAAAGAACGAGACCGAGTTACTTTTCAAGTGGGAGAGAATGATAAGGAGCAATGGGGCACATTGAACCACGTTGGTTCGAGATGATAACACAATGGTTCATATGGGTGAACAAAGAGCAGGCGGCCAAAGACTGATTTGTGGTCAATGGAGAATCGATTAGCGGTTGACCATAATTTGGAAACTCAATTGGGGCAGAATGGGTCGTCTTCTTCAATCATAACTCGAGAACGAGTTAACTTTACAATGGGAGAATATGACGCAGGAGCACTTGGCTATTCAGCAATTTTTGGCAAGGAATTAAAAGAATTTAAATGATGGTTTTCAACCATATTTGTAATTGCTTTCCTAGTTTAGGGATATTTGATTTTTAATTATTTTCCTAGTTTAGAGATATTTGATTTTTTTTTAATTGATTTCCTAGTTAGAGATGTTCTTGAATAATTTTGCAATTTTTGGCAAGGAATTAAAAGAAATTTAAATGATGGTTTTCAACCATATTTTTAATTGCTTTCCTAGTTTAAGGATATTAGATTTTTAATTATTTTCCTAGTTTAGAGATATTTGATTTTTTTAAAATGATTTCCTAGTTAGAGATGTTCTTGAATAAATTTGTAATTTCTTTCCTTTTAAAAAAGGTTAGATTAGATATTTTTCTTTTCTGCAAGTTTATTCCACCTATTTAAAAGGTGTTGGGAGTTATTCTGTTTTAACACTTTTACTATTTGGAACCTATGGCTAGAAAGAAATGATTTTATATTCCGCAACATATCATTTACATTTCAGAATTCCATGCGTAAAATCTTTGTGTTGATTCATGATTGGGCAGGGATTCAGGAGGCCGCGAAGAAGAGGAGGATCATCGAGGGCGAATAGTGTTGGGCACTAGCATTGCGAAGAGGACTGAACCCCCGCGCCAGATGGTTCGGTCGGCTGTGAGTTAGACTACTGTGGCCTTCTTATCAACTCGGGTTGGTCCGAGTTCTTTTGGTGTTGCGTGTTCTCCCTTGATCACGCGGCTGTGGTGTTGTTGTTATCATATTTTGTTGTAATTCTTGTTGATGTTTCGCGCAGCTTGTTGCTTACGTACTTTTATTTCTGTTGTAATCCTTTGTTTCGTTATGTCGTATTAATGGAACGATGACGTTAGTCATCTTTTATCAAAAAAAAAAACACTTTCATACTATTTCGAATTAAACGAAGAAAATTTTTCTTCAATTTATCTTCTTGTGGATTCGAAAAAAACACTTCTTAATTCAAGGCCCGTAAGTTTGTACGAGAGCAAACACCCTCCTATATTCTGTCTTGCGTCAATTCAAAAGTCAATAGTTTCTAAAATTTACAGCCTTGAGCTGATCTATAATCAGCTAACTCAAGTAAATTTTTCCACTAAATTCAAATTGCTGAAGCTAAATTTATCATTCATCCTTCCATAAAAAAAACAGAACGATTTGATTTTCCTATAAATTTTTTTGGAACAAGAACACAATCATTTCGAGTTATTTGGATGCAAACATAAAGAATCAGACAATCAGTATAAATGATGCTAATCCTGACTGGATCCCAAAGCAGGCCATCAACCTCTCTCTTGACTGCAAGAGCACAGATTGCAGTAGATGCTGCAAAGGGGGATTGAGTACATTCATGATCATACAAATGCACAGTATGTGCATTAAAAACCAGCAACATCTTGCTAGATGAGGGACTGAGCTAAGGCCAGTCTTTGCTTTGAGGCTTAAACTTTGAATGTAAAAGGGCAAAAGATTTGTACATGTAAACTAAAATCTCACAGCCCTCAAATAAGTAATTTTGCGTGTTGAAGGCTGCAGATTTTGGCTTGGTAAAGCTAGAGGAACGCAGCAATGAAGAAGATTATATGGCAACATAATTAGTTGGTACTACTGGTTATCCCCCATCAGGGTATGCATGCCTACTAAAACCATATTTACAGTTTTACTCACTCCTTTCAGTGCTTCATGCTATTAGTAATCAATGATGTCATATGTCAAAATAACAGGTCCATTCGTGAGTTCCAGCTAACTTCAAAAGATGATGTTTTTGCATTTGGAGTGATTCTTGCAGAGTTGATAACAGGTTGTCGTGCTCTTATACGAGATAACAAGGAGCCAACAAGGATGAAATCACTGATCTCAATTGTTAAGTCAGCTTTTTCAAATTCATTTTAAGCACAAAATGGACAATTGCAGTTCATAATATTGCTATTCTGTTATCAGACGAATGAAGTTTTCAGAGAGGACGACCAAGAGAAAGGCTTGGAGGCCATTATAGATCGGAATCTCCAGGAAAGTTATCCCATAGAGGAAGTACACAAGGTAAGTAATAATCTTGTTCTTAGATTCTTGATAACTGGAAGTACAAGACATCACTAGTTTTGCTTAGTAAAGAGGTCAAGACCAACTTTGACCTCTCTTTGCTGATATAAACTTATGTACACTGAGTCACCGACCAATGTCAGATGGCGGAGATCTCAATTTGGTGTCTGGATGAAGACCCGCTGAATCGCCCAGAAATGAGGGAGATCACTATCTTGCTCTCTCAGATTGCCATGGCTTCAAAAGAATGGGAAGCATCACTTGGAGGCAACAGCCAGGTTTTTAGTGGTGTTTTTAATGGTAGATGGCAAGGTCTAATCATTACATTGAGAAATCCTCCCTATCTGTATCTTTTAATAGATTAATCAATGGGTCTATAAGCATTCTCATGTATGATCAGAAATTAAAGCAGAAAAGGTAATTAAAATGTCTGTAGTTGTCAGTTATATCATGCCATTTTAAGAAATGTCGAGATTAATTTTTTATGAATTTGATTCATATAATTTTAATAAACCTGAAGATATTTACAAAGTACTGGAAATTGTATTGTTGCTATATAATATAGGGCAAAAGTCAATAAATGGCCCCATCGTTTCCAGAATAATCAAGAAACCCTCCACGTTTATTTTCATCACGTGAACTCCCCTATGCTTTACTGTTGGATGAAAATACTATTTTCACTGTTTCAAAAAAATTGAAGGAGACAATCCGGAATACAAAAGAGAAAATAGAATTTTTGTCCAAGATTAAAGCATAGGGGAGTTTTAAGCGACGGAAAAAGCGTTGGGTGGTATCTTGATTATTCTGGAAATGGAAAAAAGTTAACCATACAAAGTTCTATTTGTCCGTATTAATCATCATATGATCTACCAGTTACTTTAATGAACAGGTTGGATATCAGGTAAAACAAGGAGACCAGTAAAGAAAACAGAGAAGCAAAAAACCCAAACATTAGAAACAACAGCTCAGTATAATTGAACAACTCGAGAAAATTCTTAAATAAAAGATCTCTCAAGTTAATCAAGAGGGATTTAAGACAAATTATAAAACATGGCGGGGTATGATTCCATCTCCAGAAAGGGCCAAAATCAGGGAGTTAGTTTTATAGGCTAGTAAACTTAACAAAATAGACCACAATTATGGAATAAGAAGCCAAGAAGCACAAAAGTCCAACAGATACCATAGTGCAAGTAACTGAACAGAAACAAGCATCCAATTACACTGAAGGGTTAACAAAACCAAATGTAAGATTCTCTAGGCAATAAAAAAAATTCCCACGTGATTTCCTTCAAGTATTAGAAACCACACCTTTTCTAGAAGCAATTGAAACTGAAAAGGATGGACCAAGAGGGTATTAGTTGCATTCAGTCACTGTGAAGCATTAGCACTGGAAACTGTATGCCCCGCATTCAGTTTCGATAAGTCAGGTATCCAGAATGCAAGGACTGTGGAAGCTGCAGCAAACATGACCCGACGCGGGGCCCATTTCAAGCATGTGAGTGGACCAATGCAACTGTCCCAAGAAGCAACCTGCAGAGAGAGAAAGGGAAGGTGATGCCTGCTTCCAAAAGAATGTAATGATGTATAGAAACAATAACGAATTTCAGCCAAACTTAAATATAACATGCACATAGTTAGGCATACCTACAAGATATCAGTTCTTTAATCCTTTCTTATGTCAGAAAAAAAATATCAAGGTAGCCGAAGTCCTAACAATGTGATGTTTCATCAGCACCATACAAGTTCTCACCCACCCAATAACGAGTGTACCAGTCATGCATAAGAACCCATGACAAAATTCACAAAACTCACAACAATTTGTGAAAATGACATCCCTTGGAATAAGTGTCAAAGTTCTATCCAACCAAGCAACGGATGGAGGAGTTAGTACATATACCCTATAAGAAGAGCATATTGCTTACACCCAAAGAGAAGACCACGGTTAGGAAACCTTACTCTGGACCTACTAATTAAGCTCCTTATGCTCGTCCACTGAGTAGAAACTCTTATATTTTTTTATTACATGAAAAGAAAGTCTAGAAAGAAAAGATGCAGCGAGTCCTAACATTTATTTGGAATGTAAAAGGTAAACAACACTCCAACTGATGCAGTTAGCAAATTAATGAATAACAGAATCATGTCTACTTTAATGAAGAGATGAATTGGTATTATTAGTTATACCTCATTCCTCTTGTTGATGTCCCAAGCATGTAAAGTTCCATCTCCAGAGCCTGCAAGATGAACATGGACTCTTATTCTTGAGATCCATAACAGTTAAAAAAAAAAACTCAATAGAACATTCTTGTGAAGCCGCAGAAGAAGGTTAACATAACAAAAATTTCTTTTAGAAACAACTCTGCAGCAAAATAAATAAATAATTAAGTCAATGAAGTCTCCAGTAAGATAAAGTTAATGCGTATGGTTAGGCTGCTAAAAATTGGCCTGATAGAAGACTAATATATTCAACAAGTATAATTGCAGTTAATACAGTTACATTAACAATAAGTTATCTACTTATCTTCATTTAATTTTAATCCATAGGGCAGCTCGATTTGAATTCACGTGATCACCAATAATCTTTTGATGATGAACTGCAAGTTACACGACTCAAAATAGCAACCTTGAAGAGTAACACTCTTAAAGATAATTTGGTTGAAGAGAGAATACTACAGAAAAGTAAGATGAAACTATGGGGAACAGAAAATTTTAATGAGAATTATAAGACATTTGTTTATTATCACTTAACATGATTACTTGCTACCTGGATAGAGAACTCGTCTTTATAGTGTATTCTGAATTTTGAAATACCATAATTATTTGAGGGAACTGTTTGTATAAAAGAAAAAAGAATACAACTCAGATTATTCATAAAAGAATTTGTCAACAGGCAAAATTGCCTTTCTGTGCAGGAAGCACAGGAAGTCTGGCCATCAATTAGTTGGTATATGTGCTCCAAGCCTCTAATCTAATCATATATACACCTAGATAGATTATTAGTCAAGCTCCCTAACCACTTCTTGAGTAAAATTCTCAATATACAATCTCCACAGCTGTATCTCACATGACCTAGTTCCAGTTTTACTAATACAAGTATCTAGGACACATGTTTGCACATCTAGACAAGCTAATTAAGATATCAGTACTCTGAAAGTTTATATATTCAATCAATTTAGAAACTCCGTGTGAAAAATGTAATCCAGCTTTATTCTTCTTCATCTCTTTTATCAGTGTCATATAAGATCTCTCTAACTTATATATCTCAAACATCAATATCCCCAAGGAAAGAAAAATAGTTTGGCGTTTGTGCTTCCTGACATACAGCTAAACTAGTCCATAAATATCAACTCATCAGTTTTCATATGACCCCAACGATTTCAACAAAGCTGTCAGACATTCTTCCTCCAGCACCACCATCAATACCCTAGTTTCATACAGTCACTATTAACGAATTAAATTTCAGAATTATTAGTCCAATGCATACATAATAAGCACTAGACAATCGAGATTAATTTTATGTTCACATAACAAAGTACAACAATTAGCTACAGTGGACTTCACTGATTCAATACTAGCGCAAGACAAGTGATAACAATTCCTGTTGATTTATCAAAAAAAAAAACAATTCCTGTTGAAGGCAATTCTAAGTTTTGGTTGAAGTATCAAAGCAAAATGAAGGTGTCATATGAACACACCATTATGGCTAAAACATATTATTTTACCTGACACAACATATTGCCCGTCTGGAGTAAATGTAGCCTCAGTTGTTAAATTGGGGGAAGGCTCGATACTAAAACCACAGCGCTGCATAGAAGAATAGAGAGTATTTTACATCTAGCCTCAGATTTGTTTCAACCATGAAATGAAAAGAAATTCATGAGGCCATAGGAAATGTTAGCCATTTGAACCATCAAATTTTGATTGAAAAGAAAACCGAGTAATATAAAGAGACATTGATAACTGAAAGTTTTGTGCTGTAGTTAATGTGTGTTATTGTATTAACCTTTAAAACAGAGAATGTGAAATCCAATTTGTAGATAATTCAGCACGCACAATATATATACTAATTTATTTACACGTGCAACACGTACAACTTTCTTCCATAGTGATCTTTCAATAATAATTGACATCAATTTTAGAGGCACACGTGGTACATGTGGTGGAGCCTTACTTATTTATCCAATGTATCCAACCAAACACACCCTTATCACATTATATATTACGTACAGATATACATAGTTTAAGTAATCTAAAGTTGCGGGCTAAATACACAAATCTTGATTTTATTTACAGAATAACAGTTAGTCTATGACATATAATTTGGGTAGTCAATGCTTTATTCTTAGTAAACATATTCATAATTGTACTGAAAACTTGCTCCAAAGAACAGGAAATAAATATTGATTTGATATTGAAGGAAGATACAGCTAAAAATTTAATAATAATTATGACAAAAATTAAAAACTAAATCTATATAATAAATTACAAAGAAAGCTATCAAGTGGCTCACAATCAATCCCCCCCAAAATCAAAGGCCCATATCAAACCTCACAAAACACATTTTCCCTCCAAAATTTTAAACCCCAAAACCAAATTTTTCCCCCTAAAAAACTCATTACTTTATTACTATCTCTCTCTTCTCTCTTTACTTTTTCATATTTCTCTCTTTCTCTCTCTCTCTCTCTCTCCCATTCTTTCTTTATTTACTTAGAAATTTAGATTTTAAGATTTCGGTTTTGTAAATTTTCAGAATTTTTAATTGCAAATATCTCTTCAACAATTAAATTTCATTATTTTCCACACTTAAAGTTCTAAGAAGTTAGATTTTATACCCCCATTTATAATTATTTTTCAACATATACTAATGGAAACATAGACTTTTATTTTTAACTAATTATTGTCATACTATTCAAACTAATTATTGTTTTACTGTTTACATGGCTTTTCGTGTTTTGTATTGTTCCGAAGACGTGCCGTAGGCACGTGCCCACGGGCAAATCTAGTTATAAAATAAAACTCAAATTATTTGGGGAAACACATTAGTTTTTATGCTTAGTCTCGAAGGTATTGATATTATCTTTCTTAATTCAAATACAAAGCATCTATTAATAAATATTTAAACATGCTATCAAATGAAGGATCATTTTAGAGTGCAAACATTCAAGTTACAATACAAAACATCATGGGGGCATAATGTGTAAAAATAAGCTGCACCTCTCATATAGTGCATTAAATTTAAATTTCTCACACATTAATCCCTCAATAGACTAACCTTGTCCCCACCATATGCATCCAGAACATATATATTGTTATTGGTTGTTGTTATGAGCATGGACTTCCCATCGTTGCTGAATTTGATATCATAAACCTCAGCTGTATCCCCGCCAACCAAAAAGGTGTCGAACGGACCCTGAAATTTTGAAAAATGAATTTTGAACATATACGTGACGGGAAATACATAGCAAAAAGTCTCCCTTGCAGACCTTGTCATATGAGCGTGAATCAAATAACTTAATCGCACCACCTTCCATTGCCACAGCAAAAACAAGGCCTTGTTGATCATATGCAACAGCAGGCCTACCACGCACTCGTATAATTCCCTGAAGACTAGAACTGTAAGCTTGACTTGAAATCAAAAAGTTCGACTAACAAGGTTAGCTTAAAACAAGTTGTGTTTGATTTTCTTCAGAAATATGTGAAATATGTGAAAGCATGAAGAAGCCGAAAATGAAACCTGGCAAGCATTTACACGGAGATCCCATAACCTCACACTATGGTCAATTGAACCGGACATGAAGCTGTCATTGATAGGGGACATACAGAGGGAAACAACTCTACAATGAAAATACATCAGTTCACATTTGCTACAAGAAACTACAGTATGTTAAATTCCTGTTTCTAACAGTAAAACCGCAAAGCTAGCAGAATCATCACCTGTCTTTGTGCCCTTTGAAGTAGCGGAGGTATCGATTATCATAGAAAGATAGGTACTGCAAGGACTCTGTCAAATAGAAAGGAAGGGGAGTTTATAATTATGTTGAATGTTTTAAAAAGGAAATTTGAAAAAAAAAATTTAGTGATATGAACTATGAGAAGATGCACTGCCTGTGGACTCCAAATTATATCTTGAAGAACATATAATGCAACTCGGATGGTGTGTAAAGCATACACGGTCAGCACCATGTTTTTTGTGATATGTAGTCTTCAAACACCTGGTTATAAAAGATAGAAACTCAATAAAGCTCCTTCATATGTAACACAGGTACAAGGACAATGTTCAAAATTGAAATCCACAAGGTTCTCCATAGGATCAGGATGGGCAAAATTTAGCTTCAGAAATTTGTAATTAGAGTCATGTCTGTATAGGGAATGGTGAAAAACCCCATCCACACACAGATCAAGCAGAACCTACTCAGGACCTACACAAAGCCAAAACTTAGAGGTTTCTGAAGATAATTTCACTAGAGAAATTTGTTCTACATAAAATATGACTGGTTCAACAATTAAGGGAGAGAGGAGAACGTAGAAAAACAAGCTATCTGTTTTATTGAGCTCTTTATGCTTACTTAAGCTCCATCCATCTTTGAGCCAGTTCACTACAACCTACAGCCTCTATTATACTTCTCTCTGAGCTGTTAACGGAATTTATTTTATACAATCGAATATCCTTTTGTCGAAGAGCCGAAGAGTTAAGCTAGAACTTTTAAGGAAAACTAAAGGATTGGATTCTGGATTAACTATCTCTACCCTCATCTGTACTTAAAGGGAGACCCCTTTGAGGTACTTCTAAAGTCTGACCATTAATAGATGAACGCAAGTAAATTGCGCTTAGAGGCTTCATAAAACAGCACCACATCTACCAGAGGAGCTAACAGATGAGTGGGTTTTCTCTTTTGATTCAACGAAAAGTTTACTACTATTCATCAAAATCATCTTTACCATCTAATTTTCCCCAACAGCAAATTGTTGGCTATGAAAAGACAAAACTCCAAAAAGAGCTGTGAAAGTTTTATGATTGACAGTGAAGGTTTTATGATGACCATCAACCTTCTCCTGACCTTGTATGGACTAGGTTTTTCAGTTAAAATTTGAGTCAATGAGCAAGAAAAGACCTTGTCGTGGACCCTAAAAAAGGCTAATTTATAGACAGAATAGATATAACTCTTTTCGAAATAGAGGTCACTTATGTAACCAATAGAAAACCTCAGAAGTCACCTGGACCATAAAAGAGTATAAAATCTATACAAATATATAGGATGACAAGATATGCTATAAAGAACTGCATTCATGCCAGAACATACCAAAGAGAATCGCATTCATGTCCACATATAAGCGTAAGGGTTATATCATACTTGGAATTTATTACCATAAACTGTTTAAAGATACACTAGCTGTAAAAAGTAAGTAGAAGTTAAAAGCTCCGCACTTGGCATTCGCGGTATCATAAAGGCGCACAGAATCATCTTCACTTGCAGTGACCAACAAATCATCGGTACGATGGAAATCGAGCGAACTTATTTTTTTGCCTTCCTGAAAGTTAACAAAATGAGATCAAGAAGAACATGGTATACACAATTCAAAAGGTAAAAAAGGTAAAACCCACATAATACATATATTACTAACAAAAGCAACAATAGTTTTGCATTCAGCAAAATTTGTGTACACAATTAATCCAAATGTATAACTTTCATTAGTTCATTTATGTGTACAATATATGTTCTACAGGACAAGAGTTTGTTAACAACAAACAAGAAGAGAGAAAGGAATTTCCAAAGGAAAATACAGCAACTGAAAATTTTATTTATTCCCATGTCAAAACAGCAATTACAAATAGTGAATTGTCTTGTGTTTAGGTAGCGTACACGTAGTCTTCAAAGATTATGCAAAATGTAGCTCAAAATGGCTTTTGCATACTAGACGGCAATTGTTCATTCCATATTTTTTGTAAATTAAACTCATGAGACTAGCTACATAAAACAGAAAGTATTTAACTTTTTTGTGAACAGCTTATGAATGAATATGGTGAAACTACTTACACCGGTGTTTCTTTACTAACAAAGAATTACATGTGTATAACCATTACTTTCATTTAAGAAATATAATAAATTACACTTACTGATTTGGGACTGAACATAAGATTTTGTACAAAAAAATAAAATAAAATAGCTCTTTTCTACTCTCAAGTGTTCTCCACACAATTAAGTGTGAGTCCCTAGTCCAAAAAAAATAGATTGTGAAAACTATGAAAGAGGTGTTTGGGTTAGGTTCTTTGTGCCAAGAACCATAAATGGTGCGCCCATCAACCATACACTTGTCTAACAGATGAGTTCAAATATCTCAATTAGCATACTTAACTTGAAACATATAACATATTCATGTTGGCAAACTTCTATATTCACATAATATTGAGTTACTCCAATTTTACTACACTTGGTATAAACGATTTATCATGCATTAGAAAGTACAATATTTATCTGAAGATACATATTTCTCATCTCAAGCATATAATAAAGGAATTTAATTACAATGGTAATTTAGGATTACTTCCAAAACAATACTTGTGTCTTGTGAAACTATGCAATCCGGGGGGGGGGGGGGGGGGGGCATATTAAACCGTACCAAACCCCCACAAGACAAAAATGATCCCTATCATGAGATAAATCTTCTTTAAATGATGGATTTCAATGTTGTCGATCAACATTAACATTGTACTATGTTAGCAAATAATTTATAGTCTCATTTCTCGTGTTGATATAAATAGCACTAAGCGGATAATCCAAAACCCAAATCCGATAACTTCGTGGATTCGGATCCCCATGTCGACCCTACTAAATGTTAGTGCTAAGTAGAAATTAGCAACTATTTTCTAGGGTTTACAAAAAATCTACGCTTGTTAATAAGTACAGTAATAAAAGAGAATGAGATGAGTAACTACTCACAAAATCAGTTGAAAAGGCACCAACAGACATGGATCGGATGGTGGCATCGTCGATCGCCGCCATTTACTAAGAAAATAATGGAAGATTGATAGCTAGGGTTTCTGAATTTTGATTTTGAAGATGATAAGGAGCTGGGCTTTTAGAATTGCGTCAAAAATAAAATGGAAGGGGGTTGGTTTTCGGGCCGGGTTGAACATGTTCAAGGACCAGGCCCAAATAATGCATAAAGTCAGGTTGAGTTTGGGCCTAGGCCCAGTGCAAGACTCTATTGTATGTATAGCATGGGTCTGAAATAACATGTATTCCATGCTTTCATACGTCTTCTAGCTAAGAATGATATTAAGTATGGCTGCCAAATTTTTAAATTGTTATAAACTGCCATAACATGCAATGTAGTACTAAATAATTTGTAAAGTATCTTCCATTTCTACTATGTGTTTTCATGCCGATGGACATATAATTGAATTTTAATCAATATTACTGAACATACACATATGACATTGTGATAGATAGTGCAAGTATTATATGTTAATAGGTTAGATACTTCCTAGGAAGCACGGATACTTTCAAATGGTCGACGTACCCGTGTCGGGTGCGTATCGGGTGCCGATACTCCTTGGGTACTCCCGGGTGCGTACCCAAGGAGCACCCAATTTTTTAAATGCATTTTTCACAACTATTAGACACAATTATATTTAGATAAATGCATGGGGTCCTAAAGTAATTTCAAAAGTTTGTTGTTTACAATTATTCTCAAACACAAAATAAGACTACCCAAAGATTTGATAGTTAGATTATCATTTCTTTTCTCTAAAATGCTCATAATTATAATGTATTCTTATAATTCTATGAAATGGTTTAAATGTTTGCATTTTTAACAAGAAAAATATTTTTGTATCTATAAATATAATATAAATTATTTTATATTTAACGTACCCACAACGCACCCGTATCCTACTTTTTTGTAAATTCACGTATCCCCGTACCCGTGTCGTGTCGTACCCGCACCCCGTACCCGTATCTGTGCTTCATAGTCATACTTCAGACTTACGAGAGAGGTTTTTATCCAAGATGGCACTCCGAAATTTTCAAACTTCCCCAAAATTTCCCCAACATCATATATCCGAAATGAAAACTTTAAGACAACACGATATCGAAAACCGACATTTAGAATGTTCCTAGAATCTTGAATTATTGGTTGCAAAATTTGGAATGTATTTATTTCAATCTCTATTTGATGAAGGAAATCCATAATACCACACTTTTAAGAAGGATTACTAGTCCTCTCCAATAGAGGAATTTGATTATGATTGGTAATCTGGGATTACTTCCAAATCTATGTTGGCATCTTCCGAAACCACATATGGAAATCACAAGAGAAATCTCAGATTCCCTTGCATATTTTACACCATACCAAACCCCTCTAAGAAAAAAACGATCCCTATCGTGAAATAAATTTATTTAAATGTTAAATCTCACTATTCTCGATTAACATTATATGCATTTTACTATGTTCGCATATAAAGGGTGTCAATTTTATCCGCTAACCATACAACCCAATCCAAATCCGACCTGAAATTTAGGGTATGGATGCTAGATCCATTATCTTATTGGAACTTTAAGGATCCAAACCCAATAACCAGATGTGTGTGTATATATAAATATAATTTAGTTATACATTCCTAAATGCATATGTAGAGTCTAATGTTTAGATATCCGACACAAAACTTGATGTTTTATGGTAACTATTCAAAATTTCTTTGTGTCGGTGTATCATGTCGCACTGTATCCCTATCTATGCAACACAAGTATACACGTAGTGACATCATTCTTATTTCCTTGTAATAGAGGATTTGTGCTTAGTTATTTGTATAAGATTAATTTTTAGTCATATGATTGTCATTTATGTGTTGATTTCACTATTTTAAATTTGCAATGAGTAACTTTTAATATTTTTTTTCAAACTGTAATTCTTTTCATTAAAAAAGAAATAATGAAATTGGATCATCCCAATCCCGAATCCAATCCGAACGGGTTTGGAACCCAAATGGATCCTTCATTTTTAGTGGGTTCGGATCCGCATGGATCCTACAAAATCACAATGTTTCCATACAATGAACATTAAATGGACAATCCAAAACCCGAATCCGATAACTTAGTGGATTCGGATCCCCAAGTCTATCCTACAAAATTTTGCTGTCATCAATTTCTGCGGTAATCTACACTTGTTAATCACTACAGCAACAAGAAGATGAGTTAACTACTCACGAAATCGGTAAAAGCGGCGCCAATCGACATGGATTGCATGGTTTCGTCGTCGATCGCCGACATTTGCTCCATAATTTGAGAGGATAATGGCAGATTGATGGCTAGGGTTTCTGAAATTGGATTTTGAAGATGGTACCGAATGGATGTTGTATCAGAAAAAAGGGGAAGGGGGGTTAGTTTTTGGGCCGGGTTGAACCGGGTCAGGCCTGGTCCAAGACGAGCATAGACCCATGTTGAGTTTTTTTCTTTGTTCTTTCTTCTACTTTTGGTGTTCTAAAGATAAATTTTGATGGATGTGGTCGACTATGGGCAGGGCCAGCTCCGAGGTAAGCCCAACAAGCTATCTGGCTTGGGGCCCCCATTCATGGGACAACGACATTTTTTAAGGTCCTATATATGTACAACATATATGGGCAACAGAAATGAACTTTAACAGCCCACTAGGTCAGTCCAGTCAAACCTACAAAATTGAAAAGACAGTGTAATCATGCTTTTATAAAGAAAAAAAACTTTTTTTTTTCTACACCTTTTTTTTTCTACTTTTACTTTTTGTTGTTATTATTTAAAAAAAATCTACCAAGAGCATCCACAGTCGTTTGCTATTTTTGCCATTTTCTCATTTTATGATAAATGAGCTTCTGCAGTCGATTGCTATTTGCCATATTTTGGCAAAAACGCTACAGTCGCTTCTCATATTTGAGAAACGATATTGACGATTCTCAAATTATAGGGAACGGAACATGATGTTCTGTCCCTATTTTTTAAAAAAATAGAAACGAAACATGTTGTTTCGTCTAACCCTTTTTTTTTAAAATTATAAGACGGTACATGCCGTCTGGGAAAAAAAACAAAACAAAACAACGTAAATCGTCAAACGGGACATGTTGTCCCTTTTGAAGCCATATGTCCCGTCCAGCCCAAATGGTGTCATTAGCCCATTAATTATAGGTTAATCTTTAGGTTAGCGTATTAATTTGGTAGATTAGTATATATTATAATATTTAATTTATTTAATTAACCTATTTTTATACTTAATTAACTGTAAAAACAAAACGAACGAAAAAAGATGTTCAGTCTTTCTCAAATTATAGCAAATGACGAGTGCAGCAAATTGCGATTTTTGCTATATGCTATTTTGCTATTTTCTCAAATATGAGAAACACCATTGTGGATGCTCTAAGGGACAACAAAACATGGGCTTGAGGGCAACCCGGATCTCCGGGGCGGACCTGACTAGGGCTATGTGGGTTGGGATGATCTAGGCAAAGCTTTAATGGCGGGAGGAGGGCATGTTGCAACCAACTCAATTGACGTTGGCTGAACGGCATGGTTTGTGGGCTACTCTAAACTACATCCATGTCTTCCGTCAGCAGAAAATACCTCCTTTTGTATCCAAACACGTTCCTGAAAGCAGATGCATTTACATAGATTAGTAGCATGGCTTACTGCCCACCCAAAATGAACAGCATACATAGCATGTATGATGTCTCTAAATGACATTAACTCTGACCTAATCTTGGATTCTCAATAGTTCTGTCGGTCCATGTGGGTCCATCCCCACATGCAAGGGCAGAGAACCCGTCGCAATGGGAGAAGGCCTTAGTGTCATTTATCATTTTGTCATTCTACTAACATGTACAACGTACGTACATAACTAATATAAAGAAGGTTTCCGGTTCAAATCCTCCCTACGTCAAAGTTTTTTTTTTTTCGAAATTATTAAAACGTGCATCGCACATGTAAATTACTAGTAGATAATAAATAGACAAAAGGTGGATATAAGTAGGGGCGGGCCTTGCCACACTAGATATCCATATGCTCAAGGGAAGAAGTTAAACTAGTAGGGGTGTGGTACCTCAAATCTGTCACTTTTCCTTGGTTTTTTGCGCGCCTAACCAGTCTTTCTCGCTTGCACAGCAGATTTTTGACTCTTTGATATCTAAAAAATGAAAGAGAATTTGACGAGTCGGGGATCCAGACTTCATTGACTGATCACTGAGCAAGACATTTTACACAGGCCAGAAAACGCTATAAGCGTGTCATCAAGTTAGGTTAGGCCAACCTCTATTCAGATTGATAAAAAAAGGTTTAACAAAAATCAAAGCATTTTACAGGATACCAAAATACATTACTCCAACATCAAATAATAATGTCTAACTGAAGGTATAAAATGATCAACATTATGCTCAACATTTATCAAATAAATTATGCTCAACATTTCAGTTAATTTTTTTTTATTGAAGATATAAAATGTATTGTTGGAAATAAGAAGGAATAATTCTCCCAGGCTATGACCAAATTATTTAAGATATCACACCTACAACCAGATTATTTGGGATATCACAACTGTAAATATTTAGAATAAGTCAATGGAAAGTTTAAATTTAGAATCAGAATTAAAGGTTAATTAGTTCCTCCTACTTTACGTCTCGTATCACCTATAAATAAAGGTGCTGTGTACATTATTTGAGACACCAATATAAGAGAAACAATTTTTCCTCTAGCTTTTAGGTATCATCCAGTTCCATTCCATTATTACAACAGCAAGTGATATGGCATTACAACTCCAAGATACACCTCCATACTACATAACAGAGCCAATATACCACAAAGAGAAGGTACAAAACACCCAGGTTTCAGCCCAGGTGATCCCACATCAAAACTCATAACACAATACAAAACATAAATACAATGTTGAAGAAAACTTGGTGGAAGTAGCAGCTCCCCTCCTCCCCCTAGCGCTTGTGGTCCAAGTCGTTCTCTCTTCTTCGTCCCTGCGATTGAAGCCCATGAGGATATTATTCTGATGATTCGCTGAATAGAAATAACCACATTAACACTATTATTGCGAAAACAAAACTCATTCTGATCTAACCATAAAACCTAAAGGCGTAGCCGAAATAGTAAATCCTCAATATATCAGTTATTAATAATAACAACTAATCATTTATATATATCGCTACAGAAATGGAGTGTGGAGCAATTGTTTTTACCAATTTAAAATTAAATCCTGGTATAAATCATATCTAAATTCTCATAGATTATTTTAACAATGCTAAGCAAAACTTGTATTAATTAAGTTTGTCCCACAAACAAACAACTGATTCTGAAAACTAACACACTCGTTAATAATTCACACATTTATTTTTCCTATTTCCCTTATCTTTCCTGTATCTTTCCTGTTAAACAGTTTTAGAGCCAAATAACTATTGTGCAGAAGTTTTCTCTTAACGCTTGTTCCTGTTTTCTTTTCTTTACAAATTTAAGCCACACTAAAAAGTGTACCAAGATAGCCGGCATTCTATACTCTCATTATAAGTTTATAACAGGAAGAAATGTTTTATGAACATCAAGTTTCTTTCCCAATGACCAAAATGAAAAAGTAGATTGAAAAGGACATGAATAAGATTTTCAAGGTATGCGTCTGCAAACCTACAAGGAAATCTATAACGAAACCGAAGTTTGAAGAAAAAGGCACAAATTGATATAAAGTATAATTTTGTACCACAGGAAAAAAAAACAGTTAAAAGTATTTTTGTAAGAAAGCATAATCACGCGTGATCACTCTCCAAAAGTGGTTACATGTGATAAGGCCTCTCCAAAACTATATAAGGATATTGATTTTGTATGAGAATTAGAAAGGTTCAGACAACACTCTTGAAGGGTAATCTAGGAATCTTATTCACAGTATATATAGCTCAAAACATAGCCAGTTACATAGTTGAGAAAGTTCTGTACAAGTACTGATCCACCTACAAGTACCGATCCACCAGACACTATTAAAGGGAATGTCCTGCTCTTACACGTCAAACAAAGGCAACGACTGGATGTGCAAGTCATGGTTTTGAATCTTTCAAAGCATAAATAAGTGCTAACTAGTAGCAACTTGATTTTGCATTTCCGCCGCACTAGTCAAAATCAAACGGGCAACTTGATTTTGCATTTCCTCTGAACTAGTCAAAATCCAACGGGCAAAGTGAAGGAAAGAAAATTGACGTACCCGAGTGATTAGCGTCCAAGAGATACTGTTAATTTAATCGAGGTCACATACATTTTACACTTACATGTACACTTAAGCCTCTAAAAAATATGTATATGTATATTCATTGTTACACACCCATATATATATATATATATATATATATAGACCCATTGGACTTAAACACATGCCAAAACCAAGCCCACATCAATAACCACCAACTCTAAACCCTGCTACTAACAGGGTCGGGTTTCGGGAGAATTCTTACCCGAACTGCTAGTTGCGTTGGTTATTGGTGATGCGGAAGCACAAAACTATTCGGCAATTTTTGGCAAGGAATTCAAAAGGAAATTAAAAGACGGTTTTCAACTAGATTTTTAATTGCTTTATTATTTTAGAGATATTATATTTTTTATTATTTTTCTAGTTTAGAGATATTATATTTTTTAATTGCTTTCCTAGTTAGAGATATTCTTGAACAAGTAATTTATTTCCTTTAAAAGTGGGTTAACTGTTTTCCTTTTTTGCAAGTTAATTCCATCTATTTAAAAGGTGCTAGGAATTATTTTGTATGGAGACTTTTATATTATATACAATTAGAAGAACTTTTTCTATTCTCGTAGATTCGAGAAAACGCTTGTTTATTCAAGTTATGGAAGCTTGTACGAGAGCAAACACCTACGATCTTCCGTCATTCGTCAATTGGTAAGAGAGACCAAGAGTCATTCCTTAGGATGACATGTGTCAACTACAATGGTGATTGTGTGGGAAGGACGAGCTCGCGTAAATTTCGATAGTCTGTTCTCCCCAAGGCGCGTTCAACCGTTATCTCGTCGAAACTATTTTGAGCGAAGAGCATAACCCATTGATACGATTTTTGTTAATGTTAGTAATAATTTTGTTGAAGGGCCATTGTTATTAAGTGTTTGAAGAGCACCGTCCTTGCTAGCAATATCCCCTCAATCGTCATCACCCCCACCAACCCTACCGAGACAAGGAATACTACACTAAGACAATTTTTTTGGCATTCCACAAAGATCATAAGTTTAAAGAGTTTGAAGACAGACGACGTCATCCAACACCCAAAATTCCTTTACCTGACCCATGGCTGAGAGAGATGCAACTAGAGAAGACCAGCTGAGTTGCGTGGTGCGGTGTTTGTGATTGGCTAAGAGAAATAGGCTACACTACAACTCTGTCAACCCTCTTCTCTTCCAAACTATGATCTACTCCATTCTAGTAGTTCCTAATAAGCCATGGCCAAAAACCTTCTCGTCTTCCTACATTTCCTCCTCCAACATCTCGCAACACTCTCAAGTGGATTGACATCCGCAAGATTCATACAAAACACCCTATGAACCCCTTGTAGTGCTCTAACCCCTCCCTCAACCCCACATGCAATTCCACACTCTATGTTTCATCTAAAGGCCTCTCTCTTGCAGCAGTGGTCGCCTCAGTTACTCTGCCCATGTAACTTTCGTTCAAAATGTAAGTCATCAGGATTAGATTATATGTTGCATCTGATCAAAATTATAAAGAAACTACAATCTTTCAGGAGAGGGCCACATATCATTTATTTAATACCAGAAAATTTCACTACCTTTACAGTAAAATGCATCTACCTGGTTCTGTTAAAGTTAAATACCTTGTTAGATTTTTATTTTGCTAACTCCATTAGGTTTATATTGGTTATTAAGGGAATATTAAAACACTATTGGGTATTCATTTATAGAGTAAAATTATTTCAAAATTTTATCTAAAAACTAATGAAATTTTGAGGTATAAATCTGAATATAAGCAACTATATTCAATTCACATTAGAGCACCGTAGCTAACCTTGATTTTGATTACAATAATAACTTCTTCCAGGGAGAAATATACAAAGTTGTCCTTCTGTTTATAGAATAATCATCCATCTGCACTTGAAGTAGACTCTAGCATTCAGGATCTATGGAATAAACTGCTATATAACAAATAAGGAGAAAAAAGAGCCCTTCTAGGTATCAAGTAGTATATATGAGTTTGCATAACTCACCTCACTTGAAGTATCACAGGAAGAAGAAACTCTGTATCTATATCAGCATCATATCATGTATTTCTAATACTGGCTCAGTAACTCTTTTCATCAAATCTAGCCAAGAAGAACGACACTACCCTGATTGTAGGCATCTCAATATGAGTAGCCTTCCAAGTAATCGGACATTTGATTCTGTTCTTCCACTGGCAAGCCAAATCTCGTGAGCAGAGCATTGAAGATCTTAGTAAGTTGGATAAGACTATAAGCATGATGAGCATTGCTGCTCTTGAGAGCCAATTCCTTCCCCGAAAGAACATTCAAGGTGAGGACAAGTCCTGCAATATTCATAGGGTAATTAAAAAATTACTGGCAAATAAACCAAAATTTTACATGCCAAACAATCAATACTAGTGAAGTTTGAGTGCAGAATTTGAACCCACAGATAGGCCAATTACATACAGTTTGACAGATGTTGCACAAGTCACAAACAACTTCGATGAAATGAGGAAAATTGGAGAAGGTGGACATGGAAGTGTGTACTATAGAATGTTTGGCAAAAAGGTAACAATAAAATCACATAATTTGCTGTATAATAACGTATTATAGTTTGTAAGATCTAGTTTCCTATCTTAAACTGCCCAGCCAATAATTTACCAGGAGCTTGCCTTTCTAGAATAACAAAACAGCAACTAGTATTGACTGATGTTGACTTAAGCTTCATATTAACATGAAAATTATATATGAATTAACGAAATCTTTCTTCATGACAAGATTTAGCCATTCATGTATTGCTGCCGGAAATAGCGATAAAAAGATGAAGTCAAGCAAGTCGAGGGAGGTCTTTGCAGAGCTCAAGGTTTTAAGCAAAATCCATCATATAAATGTGGTAGGTGACCAATACATCTGGTTTTCAGCAATCGTTTAGTTGACACAATGTATCCATTTATAATGCAATTACTGAAAACTTTCTACCATGTTGAGCTGATTGGATATGCAACAGGAGAGGACCATTTATACCTGGTTTAAACGGTTCTCTTCGTGATCATCTCCATGATCCGCTTCTTAAAGGTACTGTGTATGGCAGAATTAGTTGTAGTGGTTATTGGTGATGTAGGATCATAAAACTATTCGGGAATTTTTGGCAGGGAATTTAAAGATGGTTTTCAAATAGAATTTTAATTGTGTTCCTAGTATAGAAATATTAGAGTTTTCAATCAAATTTTTAAATGCTTTCCTAGTTTAGAGATATTAGATTTTTAATTATTTTCCTAGTTTAGAGAGATTAGATATTTTAATTGCTTTCCTAGTTAGAGATATTTTTGAATAATTTTCTAATTTCTTTCCTTTAAAAATAGGTTAGATGTTTTCTTTTTCTGCAAGTTTATTCCACCTATTTAAAAGATGTTCAGAGTTATTTTGTATGAATACTTTTATATTATTTACGATGAAAAAATTAGTTTTTTCTTCAATTATCTTCTCGTGGATTCGAGAAAACTCTTCTTTATTCAAGTCCCTTAAGTTTGTATGAGCGCAAACACCCTTCTATCTTCCGTCTTATGTCAGATCTCAAGAGTCATTCCTTGGAATGTCATGTGTCAAAATGCCAACAATCGTTAACAAAGTACAACCCCTAAATCTTGATTTCAGTATCCCACCAATCCAGATCCAGCTAGTCCGGGTCGTTTTTCAAGGGGTCAATCTAATACAACCCCTAAATCTCGAGATCGAAAAGTAAGCTATTGGATCAAATGGATCAGCCTAATCCCAACCCAAAACCACCAATCCTATGATTAAATAATTTCAACATTTGAATGTTCTATTCATGTGAATCATCTTATCTAAGCAATGAAGATATAATTGTGTAATGAACATCATCTCATGTCTAGCTTATATTTTGTTTTTCCTTGCATGTAGATAGAATTTGTATTATTTGGTACCTATTTCTATTATTTTGGTTTTATTTTACATTAACAATTCCCTAAAACTAATTAAAATGTTCAAGTGTGTGATTGAAAATATTAAATTTGCAAACATAATTATTTAAATCCATCAATTCATTTTTTTAAAAAATACTTATTGTTTTTTTAAGCAACATATTTTTTCAAATAATTAATTAAAGAAACATATTAGATTAAAAAAATGTTCGATCAAACCCAATATACCGATCAAATACTACTGATCCGTCCGATCTCGATCCCGATCCAAATATTTGGAAAAACCTGAACCCGCACCCGCTCTTGAGTTTTAAAACCTTGGTATCGGTTTCGGGTATTTGAAACGATACGTCTCGAAAGGTATCGGATGTTTCATTTGGTTTCACTATGAGTATCGATTTAGGGAGTTATGTCTATTTTATATAAATATGTAACATATACATATAGAGATGAATTAAATATTTGGATCCCACTTATATTGAACACATCACATCCTAATGAAAGCTAACATATTTCCATTTTTAGAGAATTTCAAGATCGCTTTCAAATCCTAGCCACTACAATTAACCTATCGAACAAACCCAAACCAATCCAAACAAACCCAAACCATACCTTGTTATAATGGGGTTTTTCGTATAGGCCACTCGAACTTTAAAATTGGATATTACTCGCTCACAAATTGTTATTTCCATATACACCACTAATAAAGTTTCATATTTGCAAATACACCACTAACATAGTGGGGTTAAATTAAAAATAGTCGTCCTTAGGTATTTTTCATCCAAACAAGGAGAATAATCACTTTTTAACACATTTACACTATTTTGACCGTTATACCCCTATCTCTTCTTATCACCCACAATGATTAGTTTTTCCTTCTTTTATTATAATACTCTAACTAGAATTTCATAACAGAAGAATGGTAAACTAAATGTGGTGGGTGATCAGAAGAAAGAATGAGAGGTATAATGGTCAAAATAGTGGAGGGGTGAAAAAAGTAAATATTCGCCTTGTTTTGAATGAAAAATAAACCAGGGGGTTGTTTCTAAAGGAATCCCACTTTGTTAGGGGTGTATACACAAATAGCAATTTGTGAGCGAGTTATCTGAAATTTCAAAACTTTTTGAATGACATATATGCAAAAAACCCTATTACAATAAACTTGATTCCAAGCCATTGGGCTGGGCTTAACCCAACCTAGATACTACCCATACAGCACCCCAGCCAAACTTCGGAATCTTATGAAGCCCTCGGACAAATTTCACCGCCAAACAATCTTCTCTCTCTTGCTTCGTTCTCTCTCGTTACTCATGCAGCTACTCTCTCCCTCCTCATTTTGCCAATTTCTGGTTAATCTTACTTCAAAAAGTTTGATGCGTTCCTTTCTAGTTTTTAAAATGATGATTCCTTCCGTAACTTTTCTTAAGATGGAATTCTTCTTGAGTTTTACAACTTTTCCCCGTCTTTAGATCGTAAGACGATATTATTTTACAAATTTGGGCATTGCGCATAGGGATTTTTCGTCGTATTCTCAGCTGTAACTGGCAGACACATGGAAGTTTCGGTCGAAACTCTGCGAACCCGAATTTAGTGCTATAATTTCGTACCGCAGTTGGTTGAAACCGATCCGAAAAGCCCTATGCCAATATGTATGGGCAAGGTTGTAAACGGCGTCAGGCGGTGGCGGTTCGGCCAAGGACCGCCTACCGCCTAGGACGCCTAGGCGGCGCCTAGGCGTTTTGTTTTTATTTTTTAAATATTCATATATTAACCTTTTAAAAGTTACATTTCTCTATTTTTGCTTGTAGTCTAAATCTTTTAAATGCATCACAATTCACAAGTGATGCTAGGCCAGAATGATTTTAGAAGTTCAACAACGATTATGGTGTAAACTTTAGATTCATAATGACATAAACAATAATCAGTCATATAAAATTTAAAATATGACGTGAACTAGTAACACCTTAATGTAAAGATGAAGAGGCTTTTTACTGTTGAATATGAAGATGAGTCTTTTTTCTGTTGAAGATGAAGAGACTATTTTAAGAATTTAAAAAAAAATTACAAAAAAATCTGTCAGCCGCCTGATCGATTTTGGCCGCCTAGGCGCCGCCTCGACCGCCGCCTCGATGGCCGCCTCGACCGCCGCCTCAGCCGCCTCGACCGCCGCCTCGGCCGCCTCGACCGCCTAGGCGCCGCCTTATACGCCTAACTGCCATCTCAACGCCTAGAGTACCGCCTATTGCATATGCGGTTCGTTCTCCTCTTTTTGAGCGCTTAGGCGCCGCCTAGGCGTCCGAGGCGGACGCCATTTAGAACACTGTGTATGGGATGAAACCACAAACCTTGGTTCATACGTAGTATGAGAGACCAACGGATCGACATCAATAACGGCTTAAATAGGTACCATATCGCGTTCAAGTGGCAAGGCCGAGCTCCCCAAGGCATGTACGACCTTTATCTCATCAAAACTACTTGGATCGAAGAGCACCACCCATTGATACAGTCTTCGTAAGGTTAGTCATAATTTTGTTGAAGGCCATCGCTAAGAAGTGTTTGAAGAGCACTCACCTTGCTAGCAATATCCCCTCAACCGTCATAAGTCATAAACCCCGCCAACCCTACCGAGACAAGGAGTATGCAAAGAGATAAATATTGCGGCATTCTGCAAAAGTCACGAGTTTCAACCGTCATAAGCCCCGCCAACCAAGGGGTGGCATTCGGTCCAGGCTGGCCTGAGAGCGGCCCGGCCCACCCGGTCCTAGGCCTGGCCCGACCCGCCAAAACCTGGGCTGAACTGAAGACGAACTGCCCCAAACATGGGGGCCGGTCCGGTTCACGAAAAGGCGGGAAAAACACGGTAGAGGTCGGACACGCACTAGCCCGGGACCGGATTGAACCAGCGCGGGCAGGTCCGGGCTGGCCCGCGGGCCGACCGTTGTCTATTACGATTTTTTCCCCAGAAATTTCTTTGGTAAAAAGGGTATGTAAAATTACCAAAATACCCCCAACGGATTTATACTAGCTAGTTTTTGGGGGTATTTTGGAAAAAAATGAAGCAATACATATTCTATATATACAACCTCATTTCATTCAATTCTCTTCACAAATTCACTCAACTCTCTCCACTATCTCACAACTTTCTCAACAAATCAATAACAATCAACAACATTCAACTACTCTCTTTCAAGATTCAACATCTACCCATCAACAACATTCAACCACTCTCCTTCAAGATTCAACATCAACAACATTCAACTACTCTCTTTCAAGATTCAACATCAACATCCAACAAGAATCAACAACACTACAAGCTCTCAACTCTCTCTACCATCATTCTTCAATCTACATTCTACACTCATACGGTATTTTTGTATTTATATAATTTTTAGAATTATCATTGTTGTTTGTTATCATTTATTTCTCATAATTAGATTGAGGTTTCTTGTTCTTCTTCTTCTTCTTTTTAGATTATTTTTTGGTAAATTGGTAAATATACACTAGAATAATCATTTTATAGTTGTTGTTTTATTTGCTTTGTAAAATAATTTTATATAACATACACTAGTTTATCTATCTTTACTTGTTTTGTAGAATTAAAATTTTAGAACATACACTACAATTAATTTTTATAACATATATTAGAATTAATTTTTAGAACATACACTAGTTTAGATGGCATCTAACCGATCACGTGGTAGACATAGTAGCCAAGAGTCCACTAGTAGTCATCGCATTCCTTCCATTCCTCTTCCATATGTGGATAGTGAAGAAACACTTTACAATTATGATAGTATTCCCGATATTCATGAAACACACACGGATCAAGTAGAAATAGAAGACATAGAACCACAACTATCGGAACAAGGCCCGTCTCAAACCCGTAAAAAACAAGAGGGAACACATCCGAAGTACACAAATATTTTGACTATGTCCCTTCACAAAATGATACGAATGTAGGATTAAAAATTTGTAAGAAGTATCAAACACCGTTATAAGTTTAAACTAGGATTGGGAACAGGTATACTTCAACGACACATAAGTAAATGTCAACCCGAATTTTCTAAAGACAACCTCACACAACAAAAAATATACCCTAAGGCTGGCCAAATAGATAGTCATAGCTACAATCACGATATCGATCGTAGAGAAATGGCTAAGTTAGTAATTACAGATGAATTACCTCATTCTTTTGGTGAAAGTAGGAAAGTAGAGACCTTTGCACAAATCGCATTAAACCGCCATTATAAAAAAATTCCTAGGAATGTAGTAACGGGTGATTGTAAATTAATTTACAATGAGGCTAAGGATTTTTTAGTAGTAACACTTACGTCATTAAACACTAGAGTTTCTTTAACATCGGATGGGTGGGTAGGAGTTAACAGCGCACCAATGATGTGTGTAACATGTCATTGGATAGATTCCGATTGGCTACTTCAAAAGAGGATAATTTCATTCGGATTTGTTAGGTACCCACATAAGAGTGAAATAATTGCCACACCTCATGGAAGCATTTAACAATTTCGGCATTTTTGATAAAGTTTTTGCTATTGATTTTGATAACGCCTCTAATAATACTAAGGCAATTGTTAGTTTACTAATTACACTTAATCCTCTATAACCGGAAATTTTTCATGTTAGGTGTGCTTGTCATATTTTAAAGTTTTGTGTACAAGATGCACTTAAATATGGACACGATAAAATTCAGGCAATGAGAAATTGTGTTCATTTTATTACGTTGAATGGTCCAATATATCAAGTTTTTCATGATTAGTGTCAACTTAGGGAAATTGTATTTAAACATAATCCTAAATATATTAGACATCGTTGGAATTCTACTTTTGATTCATTAAGTGTTGTTCTTCACTATCGTTTTAATCTTAGAAAATTTTGTATTGCAATGGGTACACAAGATTGTATGTCAGATGATGATTTTTTGTTTTTTGCCGATAGTTTGTACAAATTTTTAGAATCTTTTGATGATACTACTTTACAATTTTCAAAAAAAACATATACATCTACATCTAGTGGTATTTTACTTGCAATTGTCACTATGATGACAACAATTAAAGATTTGGTCAATGACCCTTTCATTGGAGAAATAGTTTATACCGCTTATATTAAAATTTTAAAATATTTTCGTCCGCTTCCTATGTTATATTGTGTTGCTAGTGTAATGAATCCCATGATTAAGTTAGATGGCACAAAAAATTTAATTGAGATTTTTTATACTTATGCTCCACACGAAGAAATAAATGATTTTAATCATGTTGTTTTCACTACAAAATTTGAAAATATTTTGAATAGTTTATATGATAGTTACGATAGAATTTATTCATCTAACATTACACAAACACAAAATGTTGGTTCTTCTTCTTCTATGTTATCAAAGGAAAAAGGTCTTGCCACTAGTAGTGTTTTAAAGCTCTTAAAATAAAAAAAAACCAAGAACCAATTCACCAAATTAGTTGAATTGGTATAATGCACAACCTCCCATTGAAGATGTAGTAGATGTGTTTTCTTTTTGGAAAACCAATGAAAATATTTTTAGTATTCTTTCTCGCATTGCTAAAGATTTGCTAACTGTACCGGTGTTAACCGTTGCATCGGAAAGTGTATGCGCCGAAGATGTTAGTATGCGCCGAAGATTGGATAAAAGCGGAAGAGATGACTCAAGATTTATAAGAATCACAAAACGGAACAAATAGCGACGAGCGAGAACAAGTAGAATATAATTTGCATAATGTATTGTAAAAAATTAGGAAGATTTAAGGGGATGAGATTCTATATTTAGGTTAAGTAGAAGTGCACGACAATAGTCCATTGCCTTCTCTTCAATCTAAATAGAGGCCATCTCGATCTCTAAATACAAATGTTTCCCACGTATTGTAATTTGAAGTTATTTGAATGAAATGAAATTTTACTCAATTATTTGATTACATATTACACTTTGTAATTCATAAATATAATTTTTGAATCTCTCTTTTATCTATATGATTTTAACAATTGTGAACAAAATTTTAGAAGTTTAAAAAAAATTAAAAAAAATATTGAAAATAACCCTGAACCGGCCCGGCCCCCAAGCTAAGGACCAAGGGCCGGGCCTCAATATTCCGCCAAAAGCCTGGCCCGGCCCGGCCCGCCTTAGCCCGTAACGGGGTCAAACCCGCCGGTCTACGACCCGGGTGGACAGAATGCCACCCCTATGCCAACCCTACCAAGACAAGGAGTATGCACTGAGAAAAATATTTTGGCATCCTACAAAGATCATGAGTTTAAGAAGTTTGAAGATAGACGACATCGTCCAACACCCAGAATCCCTCTATTCGATCAATAGCAGATAAAGATGCAACTAAAGAAGATGGGGTGGGTTGTGTGGTCCGGTGTTTGTTATTGGCACCAAATCTTAGAAGAGCTGAAGCAAGATGATATTTTCCATATATGTTGTACAATCAACAAGCATATGTGCAATGTACCAAGAATTTTGTATCTCATGCACTAGTAGCGCATTCGTAGTTGACGATAGAATCACATCCGTATCCAAATTGCATTAGAATTACGAATGAAGGGTCTACTATTAAAGTCTCACAAATTTGTAAGGTTCCTCTTTCTTTCGTAAATATTACAAATTTGGAATTTTGTGTGATGTAGTAGAGATGAACACATGTCATGTTCTATTGGGAAGACCATGGTAATCTGATGCGCGTGTCAAATATGTTTAGGGAAGAATGCTTGTCTTTATTTATTGGAGAGATCACAAAATATCAATGTATCCAAAAACTTCTCTTAGTTCTTGGCCTGTAGTCCATAAAAAGGGAGAGAGAAGACACTACTTTCTTCAACCAAAATGGAGTCCACTTTCAATTTATGATGTTAAAGGTGGTGGAAATTGTGTTCTTGAAGGAAGGGAGATTAAGTTGAAGCACCCCGAGAAAATGAGCCAAAATTAGTGAAACTGCCAATGCAACTTCCATCATCCAGAGAAATCATGTGTCCTAATGACAGTTTCGATTCCAGAGTTGCAAAATGAGAGTGGAACTATGGAAGATTATTGTTGAACAAGTGCAACCCATTCAGAAAGTGTTAGAAATTCTCCACAAGGAAGTTATTGAGGCATTACAGGAAGGTAGGTTAGTGAGATCACTGGCATGTGTAGTCCCTACATTCTCGGCCCTACAGAAAGAGGACAATTGTGCAATCGACAAGTTCACGATTTCCTACAAATTTTGTATTATGAGAATTGAAGACATGCTTGATCCATTTCATAAATTGTAAGTGTATTGCAAAAGTGATTTACAAAGTGAATTTTAAAATATTTATATCTAGACAGGTATTGAGTGGAAGACAAAAGTAGGAGTATAGGGTTGCAGTCGACGAGCATTGCCAAGCAAGTGTTATTTGATGATGGAGATAAGAACGTGATCCATATTGGTATTTATCATAAATGGAATGCAAAGGTATTGACGGTTGGAGTTGAGGTTAAGGTGTTTTTATGTAAAGAGACTATCTATGATGGCCTGTACCGCATGTGGAAACAGAAGAAGATCAGTCCTTTGAGATTATCCCTTTACTATTAATAACTCATGGAGCACATTGAACCATGAAGGTTCGAGATGATACCACCGTGGTTAACATGGGAGAACGAACTTTGTGGTCAATGGAAAATCGATTAGCGGTTGACCGTTATTAGGATACTTAATTGGGGTAGATTCGGCCTTCTTCAGTCATAACTCGACGAGTTAATCTTCAAGTGGGACAATATGATGCAGCACAAGACTATTCAACAATTTTTTGCAAAGAATTAAAAGGAATTTAAAAGATGGTTTCTAGCCAGATTTTTAATTGCTTTCCTAGTTTAAGGATATTGGATTTGTAATTATTTTCCTAGTTTAGACATATTAGTTTTTTTTAATTGCTTTTCTCAATAAAGATATTCTTGAATAATTTTGTAACTTCTTTCCTTTTAAAATAGGTTAGATGTAGGGGAGGGATGGATCCTTCATAATAAATTTGTTTTCTTATTGGACCTAGATATGAATCTTTGTGGATCTGAGTCTGATAACTCGATGGATAATCCGAACTACATATAAAATACATATGTTCTAAACATGTATCCTAAATCAAGATAGATTTCAATGCTAGATATTGTATTTTAATTTTTTCCATGTCTAGTAGAAATGGATTTGTGAATTAGCCATCCAAATGTTAATATATTATATAGTTCAGAATACACATGCCAATAAATTATAGTTTTTTTTAAATTACAAAAAAGAAAAATGATAATTAGCTATTGAGATAAGATTCTTTTTCGTTTCAACAATTTGTATTAGTATGTTTATTTATTTACCTAGTTTAGACATATTAGTTTTTTTTAATTGCTTTTCTCGATAGAGATTCTTGAACAACTTTGTAACTTCTTTCCTTTTAAAATAGGTTAGATGTAGGGGAGGGATGGATCCTTCAAAATAAATTTGTTTTCTTATTAGACCTAGATATGGATCTTTGTGGAACCGAGTCCAGTAACCCGATGGATAATCCGAACTACATATAAAATACATATGTTTTAAACATATATCCTAAATCCAGATAGATTTCAATGCTAGATAATGTATTTTAATTTTTTCCATGTCTAGTAGAAATGGATTTGTGAATTAGCAATCCAAATGTTAATATACTATATAGTTCAGAATACACATGCCAATAAATTATAGTTTTTTTTAAATTACGAAGAAGAAAAATGATACTTAGCTATTGAGATAAGATTCTTTTTCGTTTCAATAATTTGTATTAGTATGTTTATTTTAGTATTTTGAATGTGTAACAAGGAACATTTTACTAATTAGTTTATACGTAGAAATTTTTTCCCTCAAGAATCGAATAATATATGGAAATAAGTGGATTTTGGATAATCCATAAACATGATCCAATCCCAAAAAAAATAGTGGGATCCAACCCGGATCTGACCCGAATACGTTTGATTCCCAAGTGGATCTTGAAGCATCCGACCGAATCTGACCCGTTAGTCCGTTACCACCCCTAGTTAGAATTTTTTTGTTCTGCAAGTTTATTCCACCTGTTTAGAAGGTGTCAAGAGTAATTTTCTTTTAAGACTATTATATCATTTCTAATTAAAAGTAAGAAGTATTTCTTCAATTTAATAAGGTTGCAGATTTTGGCTTGGTAAAGCTAGTGGAATGCAACAATGAAGAAGACTATATGGCAACACGATTAGTTGGTACTCCTGGTTATCTGCCACCAGAGTAAGCATGCCTTCTAAAACCATATTTACAGTTTTACTCACTTCAATGCTTCAAGCTATTAGTAATCAATGCTGTCATATGTCATAATAACAGGCCCGTTAAAAGGTCAGAACCTTCTTTAACCTCTCTTCGCCGGTATAGAATACGGTGCCTGGATGAAGAACAGTTAAATCACCCAGAAATGAAGTTTGGCTTTAAAAGAATGGGAAGCATCACTTGGAGGTAACAGCCAGGTCTTTAGTGGTGTTTCTAATGGTAGATGACAAGTTCTAATCAATACATTGAGGAATCCTCCCTATATCTCTATCTTTTAATAGACTAATCAATGGTTCTATAAGCATTGTCATGTATGATCAGAAATTAAAGCAGAAGAGGTAATTAAGATGTCTGCAGTTGTCTGTTATATGATTCATATAATTTAATTAACCTGAAGATATCTGCAAAGTACTGGAAATTGGTTTGTTGATACAAAATATAGGGCAAAAGTCAATAAACACCCCCATCGTTTCCAGAATAATCCAGAAAACCCCTTCGTTTAATTTCGTCAAACAAACTCCCCTCCGCTTTAATTTTGGATGAAAATACCCTTTTCTCTGTTTCAAAAAAGACTGAAGGAGACAATCAGAATTACAACAGAGAAAAGTGTACTTTTGTCGAAGATTAAAGCCGAGGGGAGTTTAATTGATGGAAAAAACTGTAGGGGGATTTCTGGATTATTTTGGAAACGATGGGGGCGTTTATTGACTTCTGCCCTGCAATTTATATAGTCGAATACATGGAAAAAAGTTAACCAAACAAAGTTGTCTTCGTGCACACTAATCAACATATGATCTACCAGTTACTTTAATGACCAGGTTGGATATCAGGTAAAACGAGGAGACCAGGAAAAAAAACAGAGAAGGGAAAAAACAATAGAAACAACAGCTGTATATAATTGAACAACTCGAGAACATTCTTAAATAAAAGATCTCTCAAGTTAATCAAGAAGGATTTAAGACATAAAATATAAAACATGGCTGGGTCTGATTCCATCTCCAGAAAGGGCCAAAATCAAGGAGGTAGTTCTATAGGCCAGTAAACTTAACAAAATAGATCACAATTATCCAACAAGATGCCAAAAACCACTTTAGTCTACAGAAACCACAGTGCAAGTAACTTCACAGAACAATCATCCTATTACCTTGAACCCATAACAAAACCAAATGCCCTTTTCTAAGAGCAATTCAAACTGAAAGGATGGGCCGAGAGAGTAGTAGGCATATTCAGTCACTGTGAAGCATCAGCACTATCAACTGTACGCTGCGAGTTTAGTTTGGCTGGGTCGGGTATCCAGAATGCAAGAAAGGTGGAAGCTGCAGCAAACATAACCCGACGTGGGGCCCATTTCAAGCATGTGACGGGACCAATGCAACTGTCAAAAGAAGCAACCTGCAGAGATAAAAGGAAGGTGGTGACTGCTTCCAAAAGAAGGTAATGATATATATAGGCAGTAACGAATTTCAGCCAAAATTAAATATAACATGCAAATGGTTACGCATACCTACAAGATATCAGTTCTTTATTCCTTTCTCATGTCAGAACAAATATCAAGGTATGCCTAAAAATGTGATATCTCATCAGCACCATACAAGTTCTCTCCCACCCAATAACGAGTGTGCCAATCATGTATAAGAATTCATGAAAAAATTCACAAATTTACAACAATTTGTGAAAATGACATCCCTTGGAATAAGTATCAAATTTCTAGCCAACCAAGCTATGGATGAAGGAGTTAGTACCATATACCCTACAAGAAGAACATTTTGCTTACACTTATAGAAGACCAGGGCTAGGAAACCTTACTCTAGACCTACTAATGATGATTCATATTGATGATTCATATGCTCGTCTACTAAGAAGAAACTCTTTAAAAAAATCGTAACAAGAAAAGAAAGTCTAGAAGGAAAAGATGCAGGGAGTCCTAACATTTATATATGTGGAATGGAAAAGGTAAACAGCACTCCAACTGATGCAGTTAACAAATTAATAAATAATAGAATCATGTCTACTTTAATGAAGAGAGGAATTGGTAATTTGGTATGATAAGTTATACCTCATTTTTCTTGTTGATATCCCAAGCATGTAAATTTCCATCTCCAGAGCCTGCAAGATAAACACGGAGTCTTATTCTTGAGATCCGGGGAAGAAGGTCAACAGAACAAAAATTACTTTTTGAAACAACTTTGCAGTTAAATACATAAATAATTAAGTCAATGATTCTTCAGTAAGATAATGTTGATCTATGTGGTCAACTGCTAAAAATTGGCTTGATAGAAGACTAATATATTCAACAACCAGTATATTTGCAGTTAATACAGTGGCATCCAATATGTTTAACTATACACTATCTGCATTTAATTTCAATCCATAGGGAAGCTCTACTTGAACTCACATGATCACCAATAATTTCTTGACGATGAACTGCAAGTTACAGTACTCAAAATAGCAACCTTTAAGAAGTGACCCTCTTAAAGATAACTTCGTTGAAGAGAGAATACTACAGAAAAGTAAGATGATATTAAGGGGAACAGAATTTTGATGAAAAATATAAGACATTTGTTTACTATTGCCTCACATGATTACTTGCAACCTGGACAGAGAACTCGTCTTTCTAGTGTATTCTGAATTTAGATACACCATAATAATTTGAGGGCACGGTTTGGCCACAAGAAAAAAGGGTACAACTCATAGATTTTTCATAAAAGAATTTGTAAACCGGCATAATTGGCTTCCCGTCCCGGTGCCGCACGAAGTCTGGCCATATTAGTTGGTATATATGCTCCCAGCTTCTAATCTGGTCATAAATACACCTAGAAAGATTATTAGTCAAGTTCCCTAACCATGTGTTAAGTAAAATTCTCAATATACAATCTCCGCAGCTGTATCTCACATGACCTAGTTCCGGTTTTACAAAAAACAAATTTCTAGGACCCAGGTATGCTGCACATCCAGACAAGCTAATTAAACATGATATCTGAACTCTGAAGACTTAAAGGTTCAATCATTGTGAAAAATGTAATTCACGTTTACTCTTCTTCATTTCCCTTTTATCAGTGTCATATCTTATCTCTCTTATTTGTATATCCCAAACATAATTATCCCCAAGGCAGGAAAAATAGTTTGGTTTTTGTGCTTCTGGGCATACAGCTAAACAAGTCCACAAATATCAACTCATAGGTTTTCAAATGACCCAAAGATTTCAACAAAGCTGTCACACATTTTTCCTCCAGGACCACCACTAATACCCTAGTTACATACTGTCACCATTAACGAATTAAATTTAAGAAATATAAGGCCAATACATACATAATACACACTATACCATTGGCATTAATTTTGTGTGCACATAACAAAGTACAACAATTAGCTACAGTGGACTTCACTGATTCAGTAGCTGTGCAAGACAAATGATAACAATGCCTGTTGAAGGCAATTCTAGGTTTTGGTTGAAGTATCAAAGCAAAACGAAAGTCATATGAACACACCCTTCTTATAACTTAAAACATATTGTTTTACCTGACACAACATATTGCCCGTCAGGAGTAAAGGTAGCCTCAGTTGTTAAATTGGGGGATGGCTCGACACTAAAACCACAGCGCTGCATAAAAGAGTGGAGTATTTTATATCTAGCCTCATAATTGTTTCAACCATGAAATGAAAAGAAAATCAGGAGGCCATAGGAAATGCTTAGGCATTTGAACCATCAAATTTTGATTGAGAAGAAAACCGAGCAATATATAGAGGCCCTCAATTCATAACTGGCAGTTTTGATGTTGGAGTTAATGTATGTTATTGTATTAACCTTTAAAACAGAGAATGTGAAATACAATTTGTAGATAATTCAGCACGCACAATACATATATTAATTTATTTACACGTGCAACACATACAACTTTCTTGCACAGTGATTCTTCAATGCATCTCGTACATATGGTGACGCCTCATTTATTCATCCAGGGTATCCAACCAAACACACCCTTCTCACATTATATATTAAGTACAGATACAGATAATTTAAATTAATATAAAGTTGCAGGATAAAAACACAAATCTCAATTTTATTTACAGAATAATTGTTAGTCTATGACATGTAATTTGGGTAATCAATATTCTAAGTAGACAGATTTATAATTGTACTAAAAACTCATTATTGCTCCGGAGAACAGGAAATAAATATTGATATGAAACTGAAAGAAGAATCAGCTAACAATTCGATAATGTCAAAAATAAAATTATAAATTATAAAATCAAGCTGACTCAAATTACTTAATAAAATCGAGCTGACTCAAATTACTTGAGGAAACACATTGGTATTCATTATAACAGTCTCGAATGTATTGATTATGATCTTTCAAATACCATGCATTTATTAGTAAATATTTAAATATACAATTATATGAATTACCATTTTAGACTTTAGAGTGCAAACATTCAAGTTACAACATACAACATCATGGGGGGTATAATAGGGATGGCAACCGGGCCGGGTTGACCCGCGACCCGCCCACTCGAACCCGGCCCGCAATTATGCGGTTTGGGTCCGGGTCAAACCCGCGGGTCTACCCGGGTCGAAAAAATGTAAACCCAACCCGCTCGACCCAGCCCGCAAACCCGTTGACCAAGTCAAATCCGCCCGCCAACCTGCGGGTTTCGATCCGTTGAATTTTTGGATTTGACCCGTTTGAATTTTTTGATTTTTTTTTATTCTTAATTTTTTTGGGTGTTTTTTTAATCTTTTTTTGGCTACAAAATATATGCCTATATGTATATATATACTGCAAATATATACGTATATATATGTATATATGCATAAAGACATACTCTAAAATATTTCAAAATTTTATTAAAATGAGTGTGAACATCCAAATTAATTGATTACTATTCACTAGTCAATTAGACAACCCTCACCCTAGCTATTTATAGCCAACTCTACCTCCTCACTTCTCTCATCTCACCAATGTGAGACTAAAAGTTTTCAAAGTTTAAAATCCAATTGCATTTAGTCCCACATTGGTGGGATGAGAGAAGTGAGAATGAGGAGTTGGCTAATTGGCTATAAATAGCTAGGGTGAGGTGGGCTTTGGGTAGTGGGTAGTGGGCAATTAATTTTTTTGTTCACAATTCACACCCATTTGACTCATGAATTTTAACTCATAATTTTTTTGTTTAAATTTTTTGGAGTTAAAAAAAAAATTAACCAGTGAATTTTGCGGGCCAACACGAAACCCGGCCCGACCCAATAAGGGTTCAATCTGTACGGGTTCGCGGGTCGACCCGGGTCGACTTTCTCTTTTCCCAACCCTGCCCGGCCCGGTTAATCCCCCAACCCGGCCTGAGCCCGCCCGAAACACAAGCCAACACGAATGGGTTGGGCCCGGCCCGGTCAACCCGAAGGCCATCCCAAGGGTATAATATGTGTAACAATAGATAGCCAAAGCCGCACCTCTCACTTAGTGCATTAAATTTAATGTACTCATATCATAATCTCAATAGACTAACCTTATCCCCACCATATGCATCCAGAACATGGACATTGTTACCGGTAGTTGTTAAGAGCATTGACTTCCCATCATTACTGAATTTGATGTCATAGACATCAGATGTATCCCCACCAACCAAAAAAGTATCAAACGGACCCTGAAATTTTGAAAAAAAATGAATTTTGAATAGATACGTGACAGGAAATACGTAGAAAAAAGTCTCCCTTGCACACCTTGTCATATGAGCGTGAATCGTATAACTTAATAGTACCACCTTCCATTGCCACAGCAAAAACAAGGCCTTGTTGATCATATGCAACAGTAGGCCTACCACGCACTCGTATAATTCCCTGAAGACTAGAATTGTAAGCTTGACTTGAAATCAAAAGTTTGGACTAAAAAGGTTAATATGTGAAATATGTGAATGCATGAAGAAGCCGAAATTTAAACCTGGCAAGCATTTACGCGGAGATCCCATATCCTCACGCTATTGTCAATTGAACCCGACATAAAGCTGTCATTGAGAGGGGACATACCGAGGGAAACAACTCTACAATGAAAATACATCAGTTCACATTTGCAACATGCAACTGAAAGTAAGTTATATTCTTGTTTCTAAGAGTAAAACTGCAACTGAAATCTTTCTAATGAAGCACGGTGGGCTACGGACCCACCGTTTACGATAAAAAAACAGTAAAACTGCAAACCAAGGAGAATCATCACCTGTCTTTGTGCCCTTTGAAGGAGCGGAGGTATCGATTATCATGCAAAGAAAGATACTGCAAGGACTCTGTCCAATAGAAAGGAGGGTGAGTATATAATTATGCTGAATGTTTTAAAAAGGAAATTTGGTGAAATGGACTATGAGGAGATGCACCACCTTTGGACTTCGAATTATATCTTGAAGAAAATATAATGCAACTCGGATGGTGTGTAAAGCATACACGGTCAGCACCACGTTTTTTGTGATATGTAGTCTTCAAACACCTGGTTATAAGAAATACAAACTCAACAAAGCTCCTTCATATGTAAGAGAGGCACAAGGACAATGTTCAAAATTGAAATCCACAAAGTTCTCCATAGGATCAAGATGAGCAAATTTTGGCTTCAGAAATTTGTGATTAGGGTCATGTCTGTATTGGGAATGGACCAAACCCCATCCACACAGACCAACTGAAACCTACTCCCTACTCCAGACCTACACAAAGCCAAAATAATGAGATTCTGGAGAGAATTTCACTACAGAAATATTTTCTGTATAAAATAAGATGGGTTCAACCATTAAGGGAGAGAGGAGAACGTAGAAAAACAAGCTATCTGTTTTATTGAGCTCTGTACGCTTACATATCCTACATCCATCTATGAGCCAGTTCACTAAGACCTACAGCCTCTATTATACTTCTCTCTGATCTGTTAATGGTATTCATTTTATCCAATCGAATATCCTTTTGTTGAAGAGCCGAAGGGTTAAGCTAGAAACTTTAACGAAAGATAAAGGTTGGGATTCATCAAAATATCTTTACCATCTAAATTTTCCCCATCAGCAAATTGTTGGCTATGAAAAGACAACTCCAAAAAGAACTGAGACGGTTTGAAGATTTGACGGTGAAGGTTTTATGATTAACCGTCAACCTTCTCCGGACCTTGTATGTACTAGGTTTTTCAGTTAAGATCTGAGTCCATGTGCAAGAAAGGACCCTGTTGTGGACCCTGAGAAGGCTAATTTACAAATATATGTAACTCTTTTCGAAATTGAGGTCAATTATGCAACCAAAAGAAAACCTCAGAAGTCCCCTCGACCATAAAAGATTCTATAAAATCTATACAAATATATATGATGATACGATATCCTATAAAGAACTGCATTCATGTCAGAAAATACCAAAGAGAATCGCATTCATGTCCACATATAAGCGGAAGGGTTATCTCATATATGGAATCCATTTCCAATAATTTAATACCATAAATTGTTTGATGATATACTAGCTGTAAACAGCAAGGGTGAGTTAAAAGCTACGCACTTGGCATTTGCGGTATCATAAAGGCGCACAGAATCATCTTCGCTTGCAGTGACCAACAAATCATCGGTACGATGGAAATCAAGCGAACTTATTTTTTTGCCTTCCTGAAAGTTAACAAAATGAGATCAACAAGAATGAGGAATACACAAATCAGAAAGTAAAAACGCATGCATCATACATATATTACTGACAAAAGTAACAATAATTCTCTTTCCACTCAGCAAAATATGTGTACACAATTAACCCAAATGTAGAACTTTAATTAGTTCAATTCTCTGTACTTAAAATGTTTTACAGGACAAGAATTTGTTAACAACAAACGAGAAAAGGGAAAGGAATTTCAAAAGAAAAATACAGCATCTGAAATTTTTATTTATTCCCATGTCAAAATAGCAGTGAATTGTGTTGTTTTTGGGTAGCATACATGTGGTCTTCAAAGATTATGGAAGATGTAGCTCTAAATGGCTTTTGCATACTAAACGGCAATTGTTCATTCCATATTTTTTTCTAAATTAAACTCATGTGACTAGCTACCATAAAATTGAAAGTATTTAATTTTTTTGGGAACAACTTATTAATGAATATGGTGAAACTACTTGCACTGGTGTTTGTTTACTAACAAAGAATTACATGAGTGAGCATAACATTTATTTAAGAAATATGATAAATTACAATTACTGATTTGGGACTGACGGAGTGAACATAACGTTTTCTATATAAAAAATGAAATAAAATAGGTCTTTTCCACTATCAAATGTTCTCCACACATTAAGTGTGAGTTCCTTGACCAAAAAAACAGACTGTAAAAGAACTATGAAAGAGGTTTTCAGTTAGGTTCTTCGAGCAAAGAACCATCAATGGTGCGCCCATCAACCATGCACTTGTCTAAGTAGATGAGTTCAAATATCTCAATTAGCATACTTACCTCAAAACATATAACAAATTTATGTTAGCAAACTTATCTATTCATGTAATATTTAGTTACTCCAATTTATACTCAAACTGGTATAAATTATTTTTATGCATTAGAAAGTGCAAATATATTCATCTAAACATACATATTCCTCATGTCACGCATATAATAAAGGAATCTAATTACGATGGTAATTTAGGATTACTTTCAAAACAATGCTTGTGCCTTGCGCAACCATGGGGGAATCCCAGATTCCTTTGCAGATGAAACTGTACAACCCCCCCCCCCCCCCCCCCCCCACAAAAAAAAAGACAAAAATGATCCCTATCATGAGATAAATTTTCTTTAAATGCTGGACTTATATTCTCGATCAACACTAACATTTTCCTATGTTAGCAAATAATTCAGACTCATTTCTCGCGCCGTACAAATAGCACTAAATGGATAATCCAAAACCCAGATCCATAATTCAGTGGATTCGGATACACAATAATACTAAATTTTAGGGGAAGTAAAAAAAGATAGTAACTAATTTCTAGGGTTTACATCAAATCTACTCTTGTTAGTAAGTAAAGTAAGAAAAGAGAACGAGATGAGCAACGACTCACAAAATCGGTGAAGGCACCAACCGACATGGACTGGATGGTGACATCATCGATCGTTGCCATTTGCGCCGTAAATTAAGAAAATAATGGAAGATGGATTGCTAGGGTTTCTGAATTTTGATTTTGAAGATGATACCAACATTTGAGAGAGAAAGATGTGGGCTTTTAGCATTGTGTCAAAGAAAAAGGGAGGGCGGTTAGTTTTTGGGCCAGGTTGAACATTTTCCTATGCAAACGGTCAGATTGAGTTTGGGCCTAGGCCCAGTGTGGGACTCTTTGTATGTATAGCATGGGTCTAAAATAACATGTATTCCATCCATGCTTTCATATGTCTTCTAGCTAAGAATGATATGAAATGTCGCTGCCAAATTTATAAATTGTTATAAATTGTCATAACATGCAATGTAGTACTATATAATTTGTAATGTATCTTCCTTTTTTTTATTTGCATTTTCATGCCGATGGGCACATAATTGAATTGTAATCAATATTAGATAGTGCATGTATTATAGGTTATTAGGTTATGTCCTACATATTTGCTAGAGGTTTTTATCACAAATGGCATGATATTTTCAAACGTCCCCAAAATCTTCCCGACATCTGATATCCAAAATGACAAAATTTAGGACGACACGATATAGAAAGCCGACATTAAGAATCTTGCTAGTCTTTAATTATTGGCTTCCATTTTGGTTTGTATATAGTTCAATCTCTATTTGATGAGGGGAATCTAGAATACCACACTTTTGAGAGGGATTACTAATCCTCTCCGAAAGAGGAATTTGATTATGATGGTAATCTAGGATTACTTCCAAATCTATATTTGTGTCTTCCGAGACCATGTATGTAAACCACAAGAGGAATCTCAAAATCCCTTTCATATTAGACCGTACCAAACCCCTCAAAGGAAAAAATGATCCATTTCATGAAATAATTTTTTTCAAATGTTGAATCTCATATCCCTTGCTCATATCCCTTTTACCCTATATATATATATATATATATATATATATATACTAAATTAACTTTTAGTTATACAATCCGAAATGCATATGTATAGTCTAATATTTAGATATTCTACTTTTTTTTAAACCTAGTATAAACGAATTGCTTAAAATAGGCAATACTAACATTAGTATACATCTATGTTGCACAAACACTTCTATTCGGTAACTGTATCGTTTCACACACGTGCCTGCCACTCATGTCGAACACCCAAATCCGACACGACACTTGATATTTCAGGGTAGTATTCAAAATCTTCTTCGTGCCAATGTGTCATGTCGCACCGTGTCGGTTTCCGTGCAACAGAGGTAGACACATAGTGACAACATTCTTATTTCCTTTTAATAAAAGTGAAAATGTGCGCTTAGTCATTGAGATAAGATTCAAATTTAGTCATATGATTGTTGTTTATATGTTTACTTCGTTATTTTAAATGTGTAATGATAACTTTCAATTATTATTTTATCCAAGCTCATAAGAAAGAAATGATGAAATTGGATCATCCGTATCCCAAATCTAATTCGAAAACGTTTTGGATCCCAAATGGATCCTTCATTTTTCAGTGGGTTCGGATCCGCACATGGATCCTACAAAATCTCCCGTTGCCATACAAACAACACTAAATGGATCATCCGAAACCCGAATCATATAACTTAATGGATTCGGATCCCAAAGTCCATCCTACAAAATTTTAGGGTCGCATCTACTCACGACATCGTAAAGCGAAGAAGATGAGTAACTACTTACGAACTCAGTAAAAGAGGCGCCGATCGACATGGATTGCATGGTGACATCGTCGATCTCCGTCACTTGCGCCATAGTTTAGGAAAATAATGGGAGATTGATAGCCTCTAGGGTTTCTGAATTTGATTTTGAATATGAGATACCAAAATTAGAGAGGAAACAAAAAAAGATGGTGTGTGTCAAAACGGAACGGGAATTGATTTCGGGCCTGACCCAACTCATGCATGTTACATCGGATTGTGTTTGGGCCTAAGCCCAGTATAGGACTCGGTCCTTTTTCATTCTTATATGAAGGAAGGCTTTAGCCATACATCATGAGATTAATATAAAAATTGATTACGGTTAATCTCTAATCTTTCTAATCCCTAATATCTCTAATCTCTAATCTCTAATATGTCTCTACTATTTTTACTATTTTAATATGAGAGTTAAGGTTGGTAACCGAACAAACACGTGTAGTGTAATATACGTTCAAACTAAATTCATCAAATCCATACATTTATATATATATATAAATAGTGGATACCTAATATAAAGGAGGTCTCAGTTCAAGGCCAGCCTACGCTGAAGTTTCTACTTTTAAGAAAAATTATTTAGTAAGACGTGCACCGCACGTGTAAATTACTATAATATTTTAATGAGAGAGTTGGGATTGTGTAACCAAACAAATTGTGCATTATAATTTAAAAGCACGTGCAATACACATGTATTACATATATAAATAAGTTTTTAGGTTCGATACCAAACAACGTCAAAATTTTTTATTAAAAAATGTATCTCTAATATTTTAACGAAAGAGTTGGGATTGTGTAACCAAAGAAATGCGTGTATTGTAATCAAACAAGCATGTACAGTGCATGTGTATTACTAATTTAAATGATTTATTAGGATCGATGTCAAACAACGTTGCAATTTTTTTAAATAAAAATATATTTTATAAAGAAAATTACTAGTATAAAAAAGGTCATGCCCTACCAAATTACTGCTCATCTAAACATAACTTAGCTAACTTAAGTACTATAACATCACTCTCACTTTCTTATGAATCACTTGAGCGTTTTTTTTTTGGATGAAACGGATAGAGTCAACAGACTCCAGCCTGGCAATCAATTAATAATAGATTATATTACATGAAGGGTTTCACCAGAGGTAAAACAAAAGACGATAAAGAAAGGCCCTACTACAGAGAAAGATAATCTAATCGAAAATAAAACAAGTAAAATAACATAACGCTAAGCAAGAACGATGGAAACAAGGCTACAGTTTTGCAAGCGATACGCTCCAGATAAAGGGCCCGGCTGCTCGAGGAGGAAACAGCTGAATCGGATAGTGCTCGGAAAGGGAGCGCGCGCTGGGCAGCCCAACGCGATCCCACACAAGAAGAGAACGTGTGATAACTCGCACCAAAAGCAACGGAGACTGCATATGTAACGCCCCTGCCCTAGCTCAGACAATTTATACAATTTATAAGACAAATTAGATACTATGTAGTACAACTGCCCACCACAGGGTGCCTCTCAAAAGGTGGTTAACCAGATTGGTGACTCTCACCGATGTGGGATTAAGGGTGCGTTTGGCCTAGCTTTTTTTAGCTTTAAAGCTACTTCTAAATGAGAAGCTAGAAAGTACAGCTTTGAAATTAAAAGCTGAAGCTGTTTGGATAGTCAGCTTTTTTTTTAACTTTAAAGCTACTTTTAAGCTAGAAGTTGTTTGGCATATATCAATTAAAAGCTACTTTTATACATCATCTTCACCAAATCCCAAATTCCTAATCCCTAATCCCTAATCTTCACCTAAACCCTAATCTCCACCAGCCACGGTGATGAGATGAAGATGGTGGCGAGCCAACGGTGCTCGGATGGAATGACGAAGAAGAACGACGCTCTGGAATCTCTCTCTTTCTGCCATGGCCACCGGAGAAGACAGATCGAAGAAGAACGACGAAGGAGACGAAGAAGACAGATCGAAGAAGACGAAGAAGACCGAACCCAGATCGAAGAAGACGAAGACGAAGAAGACAGAACGAAGATTTGAAGAAGACGGAACGATGAAGAAGAACGAACCTGGCGGTATTCACTCTAGCTTTTAATTAACTCTATCCCATATTCCTTTACTATTTCTGCTACACACAGCATGTATTCAACGGGTGGGCCCCCGAGCTACCACATCCACGTCATCTTTGTGACTTGACCAAGTCAAAGCAAGAACAACAGCACCTCAAGCTGTTAATTCACGGTGGGCCCCCCCCTCCAACACCTATTCATTTTTTATTTATCACAAAGCCATCATGCATTATATTTTCATGTACAGCCAACAATACTAACTTTTTTTTTCTATATATATATATTTTTTTATACAATTTGAAAATTACCGGGGTATTACAGCATACATCCCGTAGGAGCTGATAAGCTGGACGAAAAGATCGCTGCCGCAGAATAAAACAGAGAAAAGATGCGCTGACAAGCCGAAAGCTCTACAGCAAAATACATCCCACCTCAAAAAACACTGCACTGATTGAGAGGCTTAAACAAAGCAACACAGCCATCCCGCTCCCAAAACATCACAAACCATTCATGAAAGAAGCAAAAAACAAGCCCCAACTAGTCGCAAGAGGTAAGGGCATGGCCCTGTTGAAAGATACAGGAGCAAGAAAAACTCCCTGAAAGGAGAAAATAGGCACATAATCATCAAAAGCATCGTTCATAAACCGCAGCTAACCAATGCAGTAAACCGAGAAGAAATATGCACCAAAAAACACCTTCCAAGCAGCACTAACAGTTAGAGGAAATGCAGCGAACCGCATTCCAATCCAAAAGAGAAGAGGTAAAGCCAACAGCGTAATGCAACATAATACTATAAGCAGCACGCACAGAATAGCTATAATACAGTTCAGAGGAAAGAAGGATCACTATCAAAAAAATTACGCAGCTAGATCCAATCCAGCGACAACGAGCAAAGCAGTAAGAAACAGTTAGAAACGACAATAAATAGAACTAAAGACAAGCCACTAATAATCTTAATTAGATAAATGTGCGTGGGAGCACAATTCAGATGTCCATCCAGAATAAGATATAAAGAAGTCAGATACTATCATAAGAGACCAAAATATACAAGAAAAGCAGTCCAAGAAATAAAGTTGAACATAATTCTCTCAGTCAGCATACCCCACCAAACAGCAACACAACACAAACTGAACATTACCAATCAAAAGCCAGGGTGATCAAAAAGAGTGAGAGACATCTGAATCAAAAGATCCAAAAAAACCGCCTAGCCTGCGAAGCCCTAACAGGGAGTTAAAACCTGCAAAATACGAAGCGGAGAGGAGGAAAACAAGGTGAGTTAAAAAGAGTTACTAAAACAAGTCGCTATAAAGCTTGAAGATTTCTTAGACAATAAAAAGAGTCAAATAATTTTTGAAAAGCCAGTGAAGCACTGTCTTTGAACTTTAGGCTCGAAGCCCAGAGTTTAAAAAGAAAAAAGAAATCATCGGTCATAGACGCGATCGAGTTGCGTCGATGTCGGAATAACCTGGTGTTCCTTTCCTTCCAAATTATCCAAATGATGGTATGAATAGCTAACATCCACGCACTTCGAAACATCGCGTTCGAGGGCATATAAGACCAAACGGAAGCTAATCGGGGAGGAATCAAACCAGTATCCCAAGCCAAAAGTGCTAATCTTCCAAAGAGGGAGGATGAAAGGGCATTAAATGAAAAGATGGTTGACGTCTTTCAGATCCTGATCGCACAATGGGCATAGTTGCCCCCAAGCCAAGTTCCTTTTGTTAAGAACCTCAACTGTGAGAAGTTTGTTATTAAACGCAAGCCAAGATATAATTTTAATCTTAAGAGGGGCACAGGAGTCCCAGATGAAATGTGTTGTCGACGATCGAATGCCCCTAGAGTTGAGGAAATGGTAAAAAGATTTAATCGAGAAAATGCCTGAAGGCGACCAGCGCCAAGAGATACCCTCGCTAGGATACCAGAACTAGCTATTAAGGAAGGCTAAGAGGTTATTTAAAATTTCAAGGAGCGATGGGGGGAGCTCGATCACAAACGGGATGAACCAATGTCTCGCATTGTCGATGAGGAAGAAAGAGTTCGCGACCATGGCTGACGGGGAAGCAGCTAAGCGAAATAAAGAAGGATACGCGGATGACAGTTTGATGTTCCCGATCCACAAATCAGACCAAAATTTAGCTGTGGTTCCGTCAGAGCAGGAACGAGAGATGCTACACTGGAAAGCATTAGACGCCTTCCAAATCCCCTTCCAGAAAGGGGAGGCATGGCGAGAAGTCAGTGGGGGGGAAGTCCCACCAGTTGGAGGAGGATCGATAATTTTTGACACATTGAATCCATGGGAGGTGGTCGAGGTTATGGAGTCTCCACAGCCATTTGCCTAAGAGTGTAATATTATGATCTCTAAGATCCAAAACGCCGAGACCCCCTTCATCCTTGGATGAACAGATTAATTTCCAATGGGCTAGGTGCGATCCAGGTTTAAAGGTGGAAGACCCAAACCAGAGGAAATTACTTCTGATCTGATCAATTCTTTTGATCACCCAGGAGGGAATGAAATAATAAGACATCATGTATAGGGGCATGGCCGAGAGAACCGAGTTAATGAGGATCAATCTTCCTCCTCGGGAGAAGACTTTACCGGACCAAACAGTAAGCCTAGATTCCACTTTATCAATAAGCGGGAACCAATCAGCTCTGAGTAATTTGCCCCATCTCAGGGGGATGCCAAGGTAGGAAATCGGAAAGCTGGCAATGGGGCAATTAAAGAAATTGGAGACCTCAACCTGGCGATTGGGGGAACCGCTCAGCCATAGCACAGAGGACTTTTGGAAGTTAATGGTTAAGCCTGATGCCATTTCGAAGCAATAAAGGAGCAGTTTAAGGTTGCGAAGGGAGTGGACGTTAGGTTTGGAAAAGATGATAGTGTCATCTGCGTATTGCAGGTTGAGAACCCCCTCAAAATGGGGGGAGGATCCGAGGCCTTCGATCATTTGAATGTTCCAAGCATTCCTGAGAAGTTTGCTAAACACGTCGGCTACAAGGGCGAAAAGAAGAGAGGAAAGGGGGTTTCCTTGACGGAGACCGCATTTAATTTTGAATTTATGCCTCTCCGAGCCGTTAATATAGATTGAAGAGGTCCCAGAGTATAGACTGGATTTAATCCAAGCTATCCATTTGGGACCAAAACCCTGGTAGGTAAGGATGTCAAGAAGGAAATCCCAATTAACATTGTTGTAAGCTTTTTGAATGTCAAGCTTGAGAAGGATACCCTCAGAGTGAGATCTATGACAGTGGGATATGATTTCCTGGGCTGAGGCTACACTATCAAGGATAAATCGATCCTTGATGAAACCTGACTGGGCTGAGTCGATAAGAGGGGAGATAATGTCGCTCAGCTTAGAAGAGAGAACTTTCATAATAATTTTGAAGGACGTGTTGATCAGACTGATAGGTCTAAAATTAGGCAATAAATGAGCCCCCGCAATCTTGGGAATTAGAACAATGTGCACATAGTTAATGCGATCAAAAGAGAAATGACCGTGGTGAAGATCCCGAAACAATTTGAGGAAGTCATCCTTAAGCCAATCCCCAAATTTTTGGAAGAAGAAGGCAGGGAAGCCGTCAGGGCCGGGGGCGGAATCACTTTTTAAGGCAAAAATTGCCGATTTGATTTCTTCCATCGTGAAGGGGGCTTCGAGAGAGGAGAGATCGTGAGATTGGTTACCATAAAGTTGGAACCAGTCGAGCTCAATGGTGCGCTGTTTTTGCGAACCAATGAGATTTTTACAGAAATTGAGGAATTCACGATGGATCTCTCCATCGGAGGAGACATCAACCCCCTGAACCGAGAGAGAGGATATACGGTTGCAACGTTGCCTATGGGAGGCGAAATTGTGGAAGAAAGCGGTATTGGCATCACCCTCCTTTCATCTATTTAATGCGTGCTCTTTGAGCCCATTTAGTATGATCTTGCTGGAGAATATTAGCATAATCCTGCTTGCAGGAGAGACGCTCTGCACGAGCAGCATCCGACAAAGGCTCAATTTCTTCCATCTTATCAAGGGATTCAATGGATTGGAGAAGAAAGTTTTTGAGGAAAAAGGAATTATATTGTCTCTCGGAGCGCCAGATTTTGCATCCGTGCTTGATCGCATGAAGTTTGAGGAGGATGTTGCCTAGTCCTGAAGAACCAGTAATCGAGGCTAGACATTCCACCACCAGACTAACGAAAAGTTGGTCTTGTAACCATAATTTTTCAAAGCGAAATTTGTGCTGGTGGTTGAAAGGAAAGTTCGAAGTTAGGGCGATCGGGACGTGGTCAGAAGATGGGTTAGGGAGAGCTTGGGCGGAAGATTGAGGAAAACGATCGATCCAGGGTTGCGAGACCAGGAAGCGATCAAGTTTGGCAAAAGTGGGAGGGTAACGCTGGTTTGACCAGGTAAAAGACCTCCTTGAGATCGGTAGATCTGATAATTGCAAATCGCGGATGCAATCATTGAATAGGCAGGATTGTGTGTACGAGAAGACAGGGTTCGATCTTTCGGATACAAAACGAGTGACGTTAAAGTCGCCACACAAGATACAGAGATCAGTGGAGAATTGTTGTAACGAAAGGAATTCGTTCCAGAAAGATGGCTGCCTCTCTGAGGTGGAGGGGTCGTAAACCGATATAACGGTAAGAGGACAATTGAATTGCGTCCAGTTAAGTTGAATAATAAGAAAGAAGTTAAGACGCTGGACCGCGATAAGCGAGAATCGCGATTCTTTGAATCCAAAAAGGATCCCTCCTCTTGATCCGATGGCATCCAGCGAAATCCACTTCGAGATCAAGGATCCGCCTAATGCGCACAAAATCGAACGAGAGGGCGATTCCAATTTGGATTCTTGAATGGAGATCATGTCGCAGCGAGAAGAAGAGATAAGGTCAAAAATCGCCCGTTGCTTAGACGGGCAATTCAGACCTCGGATGTTCCAAGAGACACTAATCATGGGACTCACTATGCTCCAAAACTCTAAGACGTTCCAATTTTCTAATGGCACTGATGCGATGGGAGTCAGAAGGGTTGATAAGGAAACCCATGTCCTGCGCAAGTGTTGCAAGATTGCTATCAGAGAGCGAATTGAAAATAGGGAAGTATAGGGACCCTAACTGGTGATGGGGAGTCAGTGGGAGGTCGGAGGAAGATGGAGATAATATTTTTTGTTTGTCAGCCCTGCTATTAACAACGGAGAAAAGTTCGTTGTGGTAAGGAGAAGTTTTCTTTTTATTAGCCAACAGACGAGCGCTAGACCTAATGAAGCGTTGAGGCAATTGCGAGGGAAGATCCCCCTTAGGATCGAGGCTCTTCGAAGCCAGAACAGGTGAGGGGAGAGGGGATGAGGTGCTGGAGGGGATAGTGAAACGGTGGGCTGGAGCCTTAGTCGATGCAATGGTCTCTGCATCGCAGAAAGAGGAAGACAGAGGAGGGAAGGGAATCGGAAGCTCCGATAAACTCCGGACCTTCGTTTCGGGGGACGGAGAAGTCCAAACTCGGAACGAAGATCCGAGAGGGTCAGTCTTAAGAGAAGGTCGGCCCCGAAGGGGCACGTTGAAGGCTTGACCGAGCAAAGCCAAATGCAACAGCTTAAAAACACAGTTTGCATAGAAAAGAAAGATAAAAGAGAAATACTTGGCTGGAGGTAAAGGCAATACCTGCTTGGTTAGGCACTCACGATTAAGATCATCTTCTTCCTCTAAAAGCAGGGGGTCCTCGTTAATCCATGAGGCAGCTTTGGATGATTGCGAGACCTTAAGAATGGCTGACTCAAAAGCAGGATCAGTGCGCTTGGGAGTGGAAAAATGAGCGAGTTGTTGAAATTGCTCCCAGTCCGATGCAAAGTTCGGATTGACCTCCCAAGCCGGCCAGGGAGAAGAAATCTGCTTGCTTTTAGACTTAGGAGATAAAGTTGCTTTCGGAGTAGCGGGGATTAGAGCTGCCGACTGTGGGGCCTTTGGGGGAAGCGTAGGGGTACTAGTTGCTTTCACAGGCGTAGAGGGATTAGTGGAGGAAGCGCCCTTCGCTGCGTGAAGATCAGGGTTGATCCACACGAGGTTGGGGGTTTGGAAGGAGAAATATTTGGAATGGAAGGGGGAGCTGCAGTCCTAGAGTGAGGAGGGAACTTGCTGCGCGAAGTCCCCCCACGATACACTTTCGCCGCGGAGCTATTGACCTTTGAAGAGGAATCATCTCCAGGATGAAAAGGGGGCGTTAAGATCGGCGCCAAATTTCGGAGCAGCAGACCGAGAGGGAGGGAGAGAAGGGGACTCCTTCGCAACAGTGGAATCGTGGTAATGAACAGACACAGAGTAAGAGGATGTACCATCCGATAAGCAGCAAGCCTCAATACGGAGGGGAAGTTTGGGGCAGCGGAAGAGCGCTTCAATTTGAAGGCTGCCCGAGGCAAGCCTAACTTTAGAGATAATGCTGACGATGTCACCGATGCATTTGGCCATCTCTCCGACCAAGCGGAGAGAGTCACAGAAAGGTGGTAGACCAACTAGGGAGACTTTCGACTCAACGGAATCAGCAACCTGAGACTGGAATGGGATCTGCACCCAATGTCGAACAGAGAGCGAGATAGAGCCAATGGACAGGGAGGGAGACGCAATAAGATCTTCCAATATCTTAGGAGAGGGGCAACGGATCACCATATCTCCATTGGAGCAGTTGTAGAGAACCCAATCCCAATCTTTAATGTTACAGAAATTACATAGGAAGGAATTCAACGTGAAGAAAGGAACTGCACCTCCAATGAAGGAAATCGCACCGTAGGTGCTGAAGAACTTCAATCGGTCCGTCAGATCAGTCTTAAGGATAAAGACGTGGGTGACATGCTGCTTGGGGAGAAGACGGGGAGAAGTAGCTGAGGGCACAGAAGAGGGAAGGGGTTGCTCCGAGATGCGATGATCTGGGGGAGGCGTGGGAAGCAAAGGGGGTTTGGAAGACGAAGGGTGTTTACGAGTTTTAGACGGTTTAGTGGTAGGCAGCTTGCTGCGAAGGGAGGGAAGATCCACAACACCCAGCACCTGATCAGAAATCGGAGCGCCCATGGGTAACCCTAGAATCTTTTGAAGAGCGTAGCATCGCTGCTGCGCATGGCCGGATTTGAGACAGAAAAGACATTTCATTTTGTTGGGGCAGTTGATTTTGAGGTGGCCGCGCTGTAAGCAACGGAAGTAGATCAGCCAGAAACGGCGCGAATGAGGTGGAGAGGTGGAGGCAGAAGAAAGGGAGAGGGAAGGAGGAAGGCGGGAAAAGGGAGCCGAAGAGACAGTGGGAAGCTTCGCGAAATAGGGCTTAAGCGGATTAGTGGACACCAGCCCATTACGTTGACTGGGCCTAAGAGGGGAGTAGGTAATTATTTTGTTTTTTTTTTCTTTTTTACCACTTCAACCCAAGATAAAGCCATGGGCCTTGAAAGATAAAGCCCACTCAAAGAGTGAAACCACCGACGGAGAGAAGTTAGAGAAGAAAGGGATAATAGAAACAGTCGGCTATGGCGCCGCAATGGTCAGAGCACGAGAGAGAAGAAGCGAAGGGTGGAGCGCGCGGCCGAGATCAATAAAGAAAAAGATCCGCTGCGTGGAAACAGTAATAACTGGGGATAGAGCACGGGGATAAGATACCGATGAGGGAAGAGCAAGCCCCAGAGGAGAAGGGGGCGAAAGAAATCCGTCCAAAACACGGAGGATGAGGGGGGCCAATACACGGGGGTAGAGATCCGCCGCCCAATGGTAAAGGGGCAATGACCTGCCAGTAAATCGCACAGGAAGGCCACAAAAATAAATGAAATAACAACACTACTAACTGTAAAGGTGGGATTGAGCAAGAAGACTTACAGTGATTGGGCGTGCTGGCACTCAGGGAGGGAATGATACCTGAATAATTTGAAAGCTCTGTACCGCTAGGAGTAAAGAGGGCCGGTGCAGGGAGAGGAGGCTCTAGTAATGGCACGGAATCGCACCAAGATGAGGGCGGGAGAAGGAGGGGAAGGGGACGAAATCAACACCTAGAACGATGAGGGAATGAGGGGAGGGACTCCTCCACAAAGAGAAGAGGGAAGCACTGAGGCGAAAAGGGTTTGGAGAGGAAGACGAGAGGAACAACTTTAACGAAGGGTGGATGGGGGCCGGGAGGTCCCCAGGGCCAGATCTGAACGCTCAAGGAGAGGGGAGAAAAAGAGAGCTTTTTTTTTAATTACTATTAACAAATGTATCTAGAAAAAATCAGAATTACTTGAGCGTTAAAGAGGGTATTCATGAACTCACAACATCCCACAAATGAGTCATATTGAGCCCACGAATGAGTCATATTGAGCTTGGGTAGAATGATTGTGTCTGTGTGTGTGTGTGTGTGTGTGTGTGTGTGTGTGTGTGTGTGTGGGGGGGGGGGGGGGGGGGGGGGGGGGGGGGGGGGGGGCTGACTTTCGTGTTATCCAATCATGTGCACATCAAATACAATATATAACATGAAAGCCAAGCATGTGCATTATGAGATGCGCATAACAAGGTACATGAAATGAAAATTAAGATTAAAGTTCGCTTTCTTCCATTAGCAATATCATTTTCTGTGTTTGTATTGTTTTGGTTTTGCATAAAAGGTTCATTGAACCCAACAATGGTATCACAGTGAGAGTATCGGGCGTGATCATTGTGCAGGAATTCGCCGTTCACGTCAGCGGAGTTCATGAGGGACAAGTTCAAGAGAAGCCATGTCTTTGAACAATATATTTTTAAATATACTTCCTAAATTCAACTTGAAGAATTATGATCATTGGCGCATCAAAATAATGTTTTTTTTTTGCTCCAAGATATATGGGAATTTATTGAGTTAATTGAGACGTTTAACATGTTGCACTTTCTCAATCCGAGAAAGATGCAGTCCAAAAGAAAATAAAGTTGGACAGAATTATGTTAAATCACATGCACATGGCATTGGATGAAGCGGAGTTTTAGAAAATTATAAAAGCAAAGACGACAAACGAGGCATAGAGTTTACTGGAAAGACTAACATACAAAGGAGATGACATAGTGTAGAATGTTTGTCTACAGACTCTAGGAAGAGAGTTTGAAGATTTAAGATGCAAGAGGATGAGAAATTAGTAGCCTATTTTGATCGGGTAATTGCAGTCTCAAATCAGATACGAGTCAACAAAGAAGATATGACCGACACCACAGTTGTTGAAATAATCATGAGAAGAGTGCGTCCAGAATTTGATATAGTTATTTGTCAAATTGAAGAAAGCAAGGATATCGAACATCTAACTGTGGAGGACTTCACGAGATCACTTGAGGTATATGAACATCGGCTTAATCAGAGATCCAAGCCCTAAAAAAAGTGAGCAGCAGATTGTAAGTGATAAAAGTAAGGGAGGACAAAGAGACAATCTAATAAGACAATGTAATCATGCTTTTATCCCAAAAAAGATATTTTTTTGCTTATACTTTTATTGTTTGCTGTTATAATTTTTTAAAAAATAGTAAGGAGCAACAAAACATGAGCTTGAGGGCACCCGGATCACCGGGGCGGCCCTGACAATGGGTCTGGATGATCTAGGCAAAGCTTTAATGGCGGAAGGAGGGCATGTTGCAACCAACTCAACTGCCGGTGGCTGAACGGCATGGTTTGTGGGCAGCTCTAAACTACATCCATGTCTGTTACCTATGAATATAGCATGATTTGAAGGCTGATAGAAATTACTTTGTGACAAGAATAACAATATACCTGAAGAGGAGTCGGTATGAAAACATATATCACAGTATTTAGATTCGTCATTACTTCAAACTTAATCATAATCGACACCTCCATCCTACGTAACAGAGCCAAAATACCACAAAGAGAAGGTACAAAACACCCAGGTTTCTGCCCAGGTGATCCCACATCATAACTCACAACACAATAAAAAACATAAATACAATGTTGAAGAAAACTTGGTGGAAGTAGCAGCTCCCCTCCTCCCCCTTGCGCTTGTGGTCCAAGTCGTTCTCTCTTCTTTGTCCCTGCGATTGAAACCCATGAGGATATTACTTTGATGTGAGACTAAATAGAAATAGCCACATTAACACTATTATTGCGAAAACAAAACTCATTTTGATCTAACCATAAAACCTAAAGGCATAGCCGAAATAGTAAATCCTCAATGTATCAGTTATTGATAATAATAACTAATCTTTTATATATATCGCTACAGAAATCAAGTGTGGTGCATTTGTTTTTACCAATTTAAAACAAAATCCAGGTATAAATCATATCTAATTTCCCATAGATTATTTTTACAATGCTAACCAAACCTTGTATTATTTAAGTTTGTCCAACAAACAAACAACTAATTCTGAAAACTAACACACTCGATAATAATTCACCCATTTATTTTTCCAATTTCCCTTATCTTTCCAGTATCTTTCCTGTAAAACTGTTTTGAGAGCCAAATAACTTTTGTACAGAAGTTTTCACTTAACGCTTGTTCCTGTTTTCTTTTACAAATTTAAGCCACACTAAAAAGTGTACCAAGATAGCCGGCATTCTATACTCTCATTATAGGTTTATAACAGGAAGAAATGTTTTATGAACATCAAGTTTCTTTCACAATGACCGAAAAAGTAGATTGACAAGAACATGAATAAGATTTTCAAGGTATGTAATTGGCGTCTGCAAACCTACAAGGAAATCTAGAAAAAACCTAAAAGGAAATCTATAACAAAACCAAAATTTGAAGAAAAAAGCACAAATCGATATAAAGTATAATTTTGCAGTACAGGAAAAAAAACAGTAAGGTATTTTTGTACGAAAGCATAATCATGCGTGATCACTCTCCAAAAGCGGTTACAGGTGATAAGGCCTCTCCAAAACTATATAAGGATATTGATTTTGTATGAGAATTAGAAAGGTTCAGACAATGCTCTTGAAGGGTAATCTGGGAATCTTATTCACGATATATATAGCTCAAAACACAGCCCAGTTACATAGTTGAGAAAGTTCTGTACAAGTACTGATCCACCAGACACTATTAAAGGGACTGTCCTGCTCTACACGTCACCAACAAAGGCAACGACTGGATGTGCAAGTCATGGTTTTGAATCTTTCGAAGCATAAATAAGTGCAAACTAGTAGCTACTTGATTTTGCATTTCCGCCGCACTAGTCAAAATCCAACGGCAAAGTGAAGCAAAGAAAATTGACGTACCCGAGCGATTAGTGTCCAAGAGATACTGTTGATTTAATCGAGGTCACATACATAATACATTATACACTTACATGTACACTTAAGCCTCTAAGAAATATGTATAAGCAAGTGACTAATTTATTCTCGAAAGAAATAAACTGAAACTCTATCCTTGCACACTGCTTTATGTTTACTCCATTTTGAGCAAATCATTATTTTTAAAATCTATGTTGACAGATTCAACTCCTCATCTTTGCTAGCTTATTGAAAACAAGAATATCAAGAGACACATCTCTAAGAATTCCAACGAATTTCACAAAGTATCTAGTTCCACAAAAGAACTTCGTACAATTCATAATTAGCTTAGCAAAAATGTAACGCAAGCATCACAATCAAGTTTCTTTAACTAAATAAAGAACAAGAACTGTTATAGTTTCTACACAAGAAATATACTATGTTTCATATTGGAATGATAGAACAGTCAAATCAATTATGGTTAATTTTGAATCATCATTATTGGAATGAAACAAGAATCCATAAAAGAGATATATCATCAAAATTGGAATGATATAACGACATTCTAAGTATCGGAAACACATCGACAAGTTTTCATGTTTCGTATGGGAATGATCTGATTATTTTAAGAAAATTCCCTAGATATATAATACCATCAAAATTGGAATGACATTATATATCTGTGGAATTTATGTGGAATCATAAAAATTATCTAAAACATGTCAACTACCTAAATTTGATGCTTAAGTTTGAACTTCTCTATGACTCCAATTGGATTCTAAATTTCAAAACAATTAGGATATTAAAGCTTTGACTCAATAGCTTTCAACTCCATTTCCCCCACAGTTTTGATAATTAGATCACTTTCAAGTCTCTTAGCAAGAGCATTAGCCATGTCGCAATTGCACTTTATCTATGAGAAAGTTCAACTAGGCTTCTTTCAGCCTTAATATACTCCTCTTACTATTATAGAGCGAGTTATGAGATACAGTGCATTGTAGCTTGATAGTCGCATAACAGAATTAGAGAGTTAAACTTCTTAATGGATAACTAGCAACAATTTCTTCAATCGACTCAGCCTTTTTCCCTGCAGAGGATAACACGGAGGTCTGATTTCATGGATGATAGCACAGTGCCTGTTTGCCTTTTATTTCCATAACATTTCTGTTCCTCCTAGTGTAAACACATATCTACTAGTTATCGACTTTCACTAAATTCTTAGCATCATAATGCATCAAATCAGTCATTCATTCGAAGAATGACTAAAGTATCACAAAGCAAACTCTTGAATACCACTCAGGTATCTCATTAGCCTCTTAAGGGCACTCAAATGTGTATGGGATTATTAGTGAATCTGCAGATCATACCTACCTCAAAGGCTATGTCTATTCTAATGCAAATCTTTGTGTACATGAGACTGTCAATTTCTTTAGAATGATTTACCTGTCTCATAGTTGCATCAACATTAAGTGTCAACCTTTTATCATAATCATAAGGTGTTTCAAAACACACTTTCAATCACTATATCCCCACTTTTGAAACACATTTTGATTTGATGAGTTTGACTAAGAGTTATCCCTTGCCAGCTGAAACTCACCCTTATACCTATGGTGTCCACAGTACCTAGGTTTTCATGTTGAATTCTTTGGATAGCACAATTTTAACTTCATTTGTGATAGAGATGTTACTTCCAAGAACATGCATGTCAACAGAACAAGTAAATAATAGTCACTATATTTGACACACCACAAAGTAGAAGGCACTGATCTGAATTACTTGATTCATATACTAGGCTCTTTCAAAAATTTGTCAAATTATTTATTCGTCGGCTATACATGTTTTAAGAACATTCAATGATTTTACTAAATTGTAAATCTTGTTCACTAAACATATTAGTTCAAAATTTTCCAGTACAAAACATCAAGTACAAAACTTTTTAAATATCCTTTATGAATGAAAAAAATTTCAATTGATGTAAGGGTAAGAAGAATACTTATTATAGCAATATGACAAATATGTGAGTAGAAATCAAATAAATCTACCCCATTTTTCTCAGTCAATCTGTTAGCTACTCAAATGCATTAAAATTGCTACAGAACAATCAAAATTTAGTTTCTCTACAAAACCCCACTTACTATAGTTTTAGTCCCTTTCGACAGATCAACTAAATTAAAGTATTATTGTATGACACAAAATCATCTCATTGTCTACTAAAGACTCTTCTTAGCTCATTTGTCATTCAAGTTTGTGTCATTATGACTGGTTCTTGATTCCAACAGTGAACCATTGACCATGTGAGTAGGACCAGATAATTTCATGCACTTATCTTTGATGAACACATTCTCAAAGAACTTTGTCTAGATTCTACTAATACAAATTAGATAGATCTAAAATCTGTCCATAGAACCATATTCTGTACTTTCTAAGCACACACAAATATTTGTTGTAAGTCCTACTTCAGGCCTTCCAGGGTCATGTACTCTAACAAATGTATCACAACACAAATTTTTACTTTAACAAAATTATGTGTGTTTTCATGCCATGATCTACAAGGTGTATTCAATTTAGAGTGTAGTAACACATTAGAGATATGATTAACAATACAACATCACTCATAATTACACAAGACAAACAACAGTCAATAATATAGAATTCAACATTTCACTAAGTGTTTGATTCTAACTTTTATCAATATCGTTTAACTGTTGTAAGTAGTGTGCAGTAGAAATTATGCCATATGCAAACTTCTCTAAAGTTGTTAAAACATATTCACCACCTCTATCAAATCTGAACCCTTGATTTTTAGCATTTAACTATAATTTTTAAATTCATTAAGAATAACAAGTGCTTCATTTTTCATATATATGACATACTTATATTAATCATCTACAAAAGCGATTAAATACTTCTGACCAACAATTATCTCACAGTCACAAAGCTACTGAGATCACAAATATCAGAATGTATTGATTCAAAAAGTTATGAACTCCTAGAGACCATACAAAAAGATTTTCTAGTGAACAAATCTGAATTCAAACTTCACATTTGTCATATTTAATGAAGTGTCATTTAGTAGAAATATAAGTTTTAACAAGAACAAACAATTTAATATAGTTCATAATGATACTAAATTTCAAAACAACTTGGATGTTAAAGCTTTTTACTCAATAGCTTTTCCCCCACAGTTTTGAAAATTAGATCACATTTCCTCACAAACAATTGAATATATAGTTCTCAAATCCTAGCTAATTATGTTATGTTCTAGAACACAATTAGAACTATTATTATTAATTGTCTCATTTGTTAAACTCAACTTATACATGCGATTGACAATATATGCACTTTATAAGAGTTAATACAAAATTACTCTCACATTTTACATAATTGTTTGCTTTCTCTAATGGTTCTAACAATGTCCACTTGCTCAAACACATTGAGCGAAGAGTTCTTTCCTTTATTCGATCTTCATCATCTTCATAACGCTAAATGAGATAATGAATAACATATTATAATTCAACTTTGGTTACGCGGTACAATGAACGAGAAAGAACAAAACATAACTAATAGAGTCACATCCTACATTAAGAGATGCTCTCTCCTAAGTTACAGACATTTGTTATACATTTTATACATCAAAAAAAATTATTTTATTTTATTAGAGAAGCAAATATATGATCTCACACAAACTGCAAACAATGGATTTGTCAAAATATCTAAACACATAGTATGATAAAATATTTAACCCTAAACATGCTAGTTTTCAAAGCGAGAATAATTATGATCTAAAACTCTCAATCATATGATCAAACGCACAAAACGCTAACACATTCATCACATGAAAAATACTAAGATTAAAGTAGATCATACCGACACTTCAAGTTAGAAATGTTTTCCAAATTTGATGGAGAAGCCTGCGTAGTGCAGACTTATTCATCCGTGATGCATATCCATCGTCTCCAACACAATTTGTAAGTAACTTCGAAGTTCCTACATTCATAGAATTGTTAAAGATTGGCCAATTAAACGAATTATTGACATTGTTTAATTCTAGCAACAATTTAATTTGGAGATCCAAACTTTATAGTCAAAACATATAGTTTAACTTATCAAAAATAGATATTTGGTTTTAGCACATAGCCAAAACAACTGTTCAACTTGTATTTAATTAAACAAATGATTAATACAGTCTTGAACTTAACCACTTAGCATCATAGTAATTCTATGAACTTAACCACTTAGCATCATAGTAATTCTATAATTCAAAACATAAACTTAAAACGAACGTTTTGAACTTCCAGCACATAGCAAAATATTTAACATAAATTAAATACAACGAAAGTAAAGAGTAAAGAACTTATCTTTCACCATCTTTTTCCCTTCAATTGATTAGACTCATGTCTGTTTGGGAACAAATCCAAACAACAAACCATTCTGCGCCAAAGAGACCCGGCATCGAACACCTTGTGTGCATCTAAACTGCAAGCTCCTCTGAGGCTTCCAACTGCTATAGAAGGCGTAGTCGCAAACAAATCCTTAACAAATTCAACCAATTCGGCGACCTCTCCATAACAAACCATGGATGAAGCTCGAAGTTGGGGACCACACAAGAGTACTCCTCTCCCATCTCCTTCACCAGAATTCTTAATAGATCGGGTTCGGATCCGATAACAAAAGAACAGATTTTGCAAGTGACAACTGAAGATCAAAAGTCCAAAACAAATTTGGGTTCAATCTTCGGGTTCGGATCTACACCCAATACACAGCAAGCGAGATCGGGAGTTTGGATCTACACCCAAAATGGAGTTGTGGAGTTGCGGCGCCGTCGATCGGCAACCAGTCAAGACGACGAGAGCGGCGCCATCGATCGGCAACCAGTCAAGACGACGAGAGCGGCGCAGTCGACGTCACACCAGATCGAGATCGGATCTTCTTCGGTGCTGTCGATCAGCCACAAGTCAAGACGACAAGAGCGGACCAGATCGGGATCGACTTCGAACGAAGAAGACGATTCATGGCGAACGACTGTGGGATCGACGACTGGCGGCGAGCGACTCCGACCACAATAGCGATAATCGGGGATGGCAACGACGGTGGCTTCGAGGACTTCGACGGGATCCGACGGAGCTCCTTTCCCCTCTTAATTAATCTCACAATTGATTAATACTATCGCAAGATTGTTAGATTTTGTGTGAAATTAACAATTGGGAATTAGGGTTAATATCTAGATCAAAGTTCCTTGAGATATTCGCCATCGGTATCAAAATTGGAATACCTAGATTGCTATCACAAGCCAATATTTATTTCTAAATACTGGTTTGGGTACTGAGTTCTCAACTCACTCAACCCGCGTTCCGATATCCATACAATTAGTACGTGTAACACACGTGTTACCCATAGAACAATATTACACATAATATTGTTCATATAGTGAGAATATACCTATATATCCAACAATCCATGCCTATGCGAGAATGATGGAAATGGTACAATCGCCTACTTCCATGACACCAAGAACACAGTTCAGCCTGCTGACCCCTTAGATGAAGTAAGGACTAAGGTCTTGAGTGGCCTAGCGTGGGATGAAGAAGATACTATCCAATCAGAGCAGGTGATCACCATCCACCTCCCTTGTGGATGTTATCAAGGTAATTGCAATATAGAGGTAGTATCATATGCAGTACAGCCAGGAGATACATTCTCTACAATATCAAGTCTATTTTCAGCTGATGGGGGAGAGATTCAGAGGACGAATGCAAAAATTTTAAAGAATCCAGAGTCTTTGGTAATAGGGTGGGTGTTATTCGTATCTAAAGGCACCACAGCTCCACCATCTTCACCTTCAAGAGGTGAAGATAAAGGTTTGTTCAATTTCGAGAGTTTAATCATTCAAAGAACTTGAGGAAATATTCTCCACCTAGGTTAAAAATTATGTAGCAGAGACACTTAAGAGACACTTGAACAGTGGCAAGAAAACAACTATAGGTGAACCTAAATACATGTCAGTTCTAAAGAGTAATAGCTTGACCTAAAATGGTGGAACTAAAAACTAATGACCATAGTGGATAGCACTCGTAGTCATAGTTTTCTGTCCTTGTTGCTACTCAAATACACAAGTGCGCTGTGAAAATAAGTAGATCTTGGTCTCTTCTAAATAAATTGGAGATAGAGATCTCAAGTCCTTAACTGTAAAGGTATTATATCATTGTGAAAATTGTTCATTTAAAAGGATTGAAAGACATAATCAGAAAATTCTGGAAATCTCACAAAATGAATATACCGTGTATAGGTCAGTCATGAAAGGAAAACAACAATCGTTATATTCAAACACTACCAAAACAGAAGGAAAAAAATTAGCACTTGAAGTAGACTCTAGCATTCAGGATCATTGGAATAAACTGCTATATAACAAATAAGGAGAAAAAAGAGCCCTTCTATGTATCAAGTAGCTTATACGAGTTTGCATAACTCACCTCACTTGAAGTATCGCAGGAAGAAGAAACTCTGTATCTATATCAGCATCATATCATGTTTTTCTAATACTGGCTCAGCAACTCTTTTCATCAAATCTAGCCAAGAAGAACGACACTACCCTGATTGTAGGCATCTCAATATCAGTAGCCTTCCTTGTAATCGGATGTTTGATTCTGTTCCACTGGCAAGCCAAATCTCGTGAGCAGAGCATTGAAGATCTTAGCAAGTTGGATAAGACTAAAAGCATGATGAGCATTGCTGCTCTTGAGAGACAATTCCTTCCCCGAAACAACATTCAAGGTGAGGGCAAGTCCTGCAATATTCATAGGGTAATTAAAAAATTACTGGCAAATAAACCAAAATTTTCATGCCAAACAATCAATACTAGTTAAGTTTGTGTACAGATTTTGAACCCACAGATAGGCCAATTACATACAGTTTGACTGATGTGGCGCAAGTCACAAACAACTTCGATGAAAGGAGGAAAATTGGAGAAGGTGGATATGGAAGTGTGTACTATAGAATGTTTGGCAAACAGGTAACAATAAAATCTCATAATTTGCTGTATATTTACGTATTACAGTTTGTAAGATCTAGTTTACTATCTTAAACTGCCCAGCCAATAATTTACCAGGAGCTTGCCTTTCTAGAATAAGAAAACAGCAACTAGTATTGACTGATGTTGACTTAAGCTTCATATTATCATGAAAATTATATATGAATTAACGAAATCTTTCTTCATGACAAGAGTTAGCCATTCATGTATTGCTGCCAGAAATAGCGATAAAAAGATGAAGTCAAGCAAGTTGAAGGAGGTCTTTGCAGAGCTCAAGGTTTTAAGCAAAATCCATCATATAAATGTGGTAGGTGACCAATACATCTGGTTTTCAGCAATCGTTTAGTTGACACAATGTATGCATTTATAATGCAATTACTGAAGACTTTCTACCATATTGAGCTCGATTGGGTATGCAACTGGCGAGGACCATTTATACCTGATTTAAGAGTATGTTCACAACGGTTCTCTTGGCGATCATCTCCATGATCTGCTTCTTAAAGGTACTGAATATGGCAGAATTAGTTGTAGTGATTATTGGTGATGTTAAGATCACAAAACTATTTGGGAATTTTTGGCAAGTAATTTAAAAGATGGTTTTCAAATAGAAATTTAATTTGCGTTCCTAATATAGAAATATTACAGTTTTAAATCAGATTTTTAAATGCTTTCCTAGTTTAGAGTTATTAGATTTTTAATTATTTTCCTAGATTAGAGATATTAGATATTTTAATTGCTTTCCTAGTTAGAGATATTTTGAATAATTTCTAATTTCTTTCCTTTAAAAATAGGTTAGATGTTTTCTTTTTCTGCAAGTTTATTCCACCTATTTAAAAGATCTTCAGAGTTATTTTGTATGAATACCTTTATATTATTTACGATGAAAAAAATAATTTTTTCTTCAATTATCTTCTCGTGGATTCGAGAAAACTCTTCTTTATTCAAGTCCCTTAAGCTTGTATGAGCGCAAACACCCTTCTATCTTCTGTCTTATGTCAGATCTCAAGAGTCATTCCTTGGAATGTCATGTGTCAGAATGCCAACAATCGTTAACAAGAGGAGAGTTCCTACAAAAGTACAACCCCTAAATCTTGATTTCAGTATCCCACCAATCTCGATCCAGCTAATCCAGGTCGTTTTTCAAGGGGTCAACCTAATACAACCCCTAAATCTCGAGATCGAAAAGTAAGCTATTGGATCAAGCCTAATCCCAACCCAAAACCACCAATCCTATGATTAAATAATTTCAACATTTGAATGTTCTATTCATGTGAATCATCTTTTCTAAGCAATGAAGACATAATTGTGTAATGAACATCATCTCATGTCTAATTTGTTTTTCCTTGCATGTAGATAGAATTTGTATTATTTTGGTTTTATTATACATTAATAATTCCCTGAAACTAATTAAAATGTTCAAGTGTGTGATTGAAAATATTAAATTTGCAAACATAATTATTTAAATTCATCAATTCATTTTTTTAAAAAATACTTATTGTTTTTTTAAGCAAAATATTTTCTCAAATAATTAATTAAAGAAACATATTAGATTTAAAAAATGTCTGATCAAACCCAATATAACGATCAAATACTACTGATCCGCCCGATCCCGATCCAAATATTTGGAAAAACCTGAACCCGCACCCGCTCTTGAGTTTTAAAACCTTGGTATCGGTTTCGGATATTTGAAACGATACGTCTCGAAAGGTATCGTGTGTTTCGTTTGGTTTCACTAAGAGTATCGATTTAGGGAGTTGTCTATTTTATATAAATATGTAACATATACATAGAGAGATGAATTAAATATTTAGATCCCACTTATATTGAACACATCACATCGGACACATCCTAATGAAGGCTAACATATTTCCATTTTTAGAGAACTTCAAGATCGCTTTCAAATCCTAGCCACTTCAATTAACCTATCGAACAAAGAGACTATCTATGATGGCTTGTACCGCATGTGAAAACAGAAGAAGATCAGTACTGGAGATTATCCTTTTACTATTAATAATTCATGGAGCACATTGAACCATGACGGTTCGAGATGATACCACCATGGTTAACATGGGAGAACAAACTTTGTGGTCAATGGAAAATCGATTAGCGGTTGACCGTTATTAGGATACTCAATTGGGGTAGATTCGGCCTTCTTCAGTCATAACTCGACGAGTTAATCTTCAAGTGGGACAATATGATGCAGCACAAGACCATTCAACAATTTTTTGCAAGGAATTAAAAGGAATTTAAAAGATGGTTTCCAGCCAGATTTTTAATTGCTTTCCTAGTTTAAGGATATTGGATTTGTAATTATTTTCCTAGTTTAGACATATTAATTTTTTTTAAATTGCTTTCCTAGTTTAAGGATATTGGATTTGTAATTATTTTCCTAGTTTAGACATATTAGTTTTTTTTAATTGCTTTTCTAGATAGAGATATTCTTGAATAATTTTGTAACTTCTTTCCTTTTAAAATAGGTTAGATGTAGGGGAGGGATGGATCCTACATAATAAATTTGTTTTCTTATTGGACCTAGATATGAATCTGTGTGGATCTGAGTCTGATAACTCGATGGATAATCCGAACTACATACAAAATACATATGTTTTAAACATATATCCTAAATCAAGATAGATTTCAATGCTAGATATTGTATTTTAATTTTTTCCATGTCCAGTAGAAATGGATTTGTGAATTAGCAATCCAAATGTTAATATACTATATAGTTCAGAATACACATGCCAATAAATTATAGTTTTTTTTTAAATTACAAAGAAGAAAAATGATACTTAGCTATTGAGATAAGATTCTTTTTCGTTTCAATAATTTGTATTAGTATGTTTATTTTAGTATTTTGAATGCGTAAAAAGGAACATTTTACTAATTAGTTTATAGGTAGAAATTTTTTTCCCTCAAGAATCTAATAATTTATGGAAATAAGTGGATTTTGGATAATCCATAAACATGATCCAATCCCAAAAAAAATAGTGGGATCCAACCCGGATCTGACCCGAATACGTTTGATTCCCAAGTGGATCTTGAAGCATCCGACCGAATCTGACCCGTTAGTCCGTTACCACCCCTAGTTAGAATTTTTTTGTTCCACAAGTTTATTCCACCCGTTTAGAAGGTGTCGAGAGTTATTTTCTTTTAAGACCATTGAATCATTTCTAATTAAAAGTAAGAAGTATTTCTTCAATTTAATAAGGTTGCAGATTTTGGCTTGGTAAAGCTAGTGGAATGCAGCAATGAAGAAGACTATATGGCAACACGATTAGTTGGTACTCCTGGTTATCTCCCACCAGAGTAAGCATGCCTTCTAAAACCATAACTACAGTTTTACTCACTTCAATACTTCAAGCTATTAGTAATCAATGATGTCATATGTCAGAATAACAGGCCCGTTAAAAGGTCAGTACCTTCTTTAACCTCTCTTCGCTGGTATAGACTAGTGTACACCAACCAAAGTCAGATGATCTCAATATGGTGCCTGGATGAAGATCCGCAAAATCACCAAGAAATGAAGGTTGGCTTCAAAAGAATGGGAAGCATCACTTGGAGGTAACAGCCAGGTCTTTAGTGGTGTTTCTAATGGTAGATGACAAGTTCTAATCATTACATTGAGGAATCCTCCCTATATCTCTATCTTTTAAAAGACTAATCAATGGTTCAATAAGCATTGTCATCTATGATCAGAAATTAAAGCAGAAGAGGTAATTAAGATGTCTGCAGTTGTCTGTTATATGATTCATATAATTTAATTAACCTGAAGATATCAGCAAAGTACTGGAAATTGGTTTGTTGATACAAAATATAGCGCAAAAGTCAAAAACACCCCCATCGTTTCCAGAATAATCCAGAAAACCCTTTCGTTTAATTTCGTCAAACAAACTCCCCTCCGCTTTAATTTTGGATGAAAATACCCTTTTCTCTGTTTCAAAAAAGATTGAAGGAGACAATCAGAATTACAACAGAGAAAAGTGTACTTTTGTCGAAGATTAAAGCTGAGGGGAGTTTAATTGATGGAAAAAACTGTAGGGGGATTTCTGGATTATTTTGGAAACAATGGGGGCGTTTATTGACTTCTGCCCTGCAATTTATATAGTCGAATACATGGAAAAAAGTCAACCAAACAAAGTTGTCTTCGTGCACACTAATCAACATATGATCTACCAGTTACTTTAATGACCAGGTTGGATATCAGGTAAAACGAGGAGACCAGTAAAGAAAACAGAGAAGGGAAAAAACAACAGAAACAACGGCTCTGTATAATTGAACAACTCGAGAACATTCTTAAATAAAAGATCTCTCAAGTTAATCAAGAAGGATTTAAGACATAAAATATAAAACATGGCTGGGTCTGATTCCATCTCCAGAAAGGGCCAAAATCAAGGAGGTAGTTCTATAGGCCAGTAAACTTAACAAAATAGATCACAATTATCCAACAAGATGCCAAAAAGCACTTTAGTCGACAGAAACCACAGTGCAAGTAACTTCACAGAACAATCATCCTATTACCTTGAACCCATAACAAAACCAAATGCCCTTTTCTAAGAGCAATTCAAACTGAAAGGATGGACCGAGAGAGTAGTAGGCATATTCAGTCACTGTGAAGCATTAGCACTATCAACTGTACGCTGCGAGTTCAGTTTGGCTGGGTCGGGTATCCAGAATGCAAGAAAGGTGGAAGCTGCAGCAAACATGACCCGACGTGGGGCCCATTTCAAGCATGTGACGGGACCAATGCAACTGTCAAAAGAAGCAACCTGCAGAGAGAAACGGAAGGTGGTGACTGCTTCCAAAAGAATGTAACGATATATATAGGCAGTAACGAATTTCAGCCAAAATTAAATATAACATGCAAATGGTTACGCATACCTACAAGATATCAGTTCTTTATTCCATTCTCATGTCAGAACAAATATCAAGGTATGCCTAAAAATGTGATATCTCAACAGCACCACACAAGTTCTCTGCCACCCAATAACGAGTGTGCCGATCATGTATAAGAATTCATGAAAAAATTCACAAATTTACAACAATTTGTGAAAATGACATCCCTTGGAATAAGTATCAAATTTCTAGCCAACCAAGCTATGGATGAAGGAGTTAGTACCATATACCATACAGGAAGAACATTTTGCTTACACTTATAGAAGACCAGGGCTGGAAACCTTACTCTAGACCTACTAATGATTATTCATATGCTCGTCTACTAAGAAGAAACTCTTTAAAAAAAATCGTAACAAGAAAAGAAAGTCTAGAAGGAAAAGATGCAGGGAGTCCTAACATTTATATATGTGGAATGGAAAAGGTAAACAGCACTCCAACTGATGCAGTTAGCAAATTAATAAATAATAGAATCATGTCTACTTTAATGAAGAGAGGAATTGGTAATTTGGTATGATAAATTATACCTCATTTTTCTTGTTGATATCCCAGGCATGTAAATTTCCATCTCCAGAGCCTGCAAGATAACCATGGAGTCTTATTCTTGAGATCCGGGGAAGAAGGTCAACAGAACAAAAATTACTTTTAGAAACAACTTTGTAGTTAAATACATAAATAATTAAGTCAATGATTCTTCGAAAGATAATGTTGATGTATGCGGTCAACTGCTAAAAATTTGCTTGATAGAAGACTAATATATTCAACAACCAGTATATTTGCAGTTAATACAGTGGCATCCTATATGTTAACTATAAGCTATCCGCATTTAATTTTAATCCATAGGGAAGCTCTACTTGAACTCACATGATCACCAATAATTTCTTGACGATGAACTGCAAGTTACAGGACTCAAAATAGCAACCTTTAAGAAGTGACCCTCTTAAAGATAATTTCGTTGAAGAGAGAATACTATAGAAAAGTAAAATGATATTAAGGGGAACAGAATTTTGATGAAAAATATATGACATTTGTTTACAATTGCCTCACATGATTACTTGCTACCTGGACAGAGAACTCGTCTTTCTAGTGTATTCTGAAGTTAGAAATACCATAATAATTTGAGGGCACGATTTGGCCACAAGAAAAAAGGGTACAACTCGAAGATTTTTCATAAAAGAATTTGTAAACCGGCATAATTGGCTTCCCGTCCAGGAGCCGCACGAAGTCTGGCCGTATTAGTTGGTATATATGCTCCCAGCTTCTAATCAGGTCATAAATACACCTAGAAAGATTATCAGTCAAGTTCCCTAACCATGTGTTGAGTAAAAGTCTCAATATACAATCTCCGCAGCTGTATCTCACATGACCTAGTTCCAGTTTTACAAAAACAAATCTCTACGACCCAGGTAAGCTGCACATCTAGACAAGCTAATTAAACATGATATCTGAACTCTGAACATTTAAAGGTTCAATCAATGTGAAAAATGTAATTCACGTTTACACTTCTTCATCAGTGTCATATCTTATCTCTCGTATTTGTATATCCCAAACACAATTATCCCGAAGGCAGGAAAAATAGTTTGGTTTTTGTGCTTCTAGACATACAGCTAAACAAGTCCATTCCACAAATATCAACTCATAGGTTCTCATATGACCCAAAGATTTCAACAAAGCTGTCACACATTTTTCCACCAGGACCACTACTAATACCCTAGCTACATACTGTCACCATTAACGAGTTAAATTTAAGATATATAAGGCCAATACATACATATAAGCACTAGACCATTGGCATTAATTTTGTGTGCACATAACAAAGTACAACAATTAGCTACAGTGGACTTCACTGATTCAATAGCTATGCAAGACAAATGATAACAATTCCTGTTGAAGGCAATTCTATGTTTTGGTTGAAGTATCAAAGCAAAACGAAAGTCATATGAACACACCCTTCTTATAACTTAAACATATTGTTTTACCTGACACAACATATTGCCCGTCAGGAGTAAAGGTAGCCTCAGTTGTTAAATTGGGGGATGGCTCGACACTAAAACCACAGCGCTGCATAAAAGAGTGAAGTAGTTTATATCTAGCCTCATAATTGTTTCAACCATGAATTGAAAAGAAAATCAGGAGGCCATAGGAAATGCTTAGGCATTTGAACCATCAAATTTTCATTGAGAAAAAAACCGAGCAATATAAAGAGGCCCTCAATTCATAACTGGCAGTTTTGATGATGTAGTTAATGTATGTTATTGTATTAACCTTTAAAACAGAGAATGTGAAATACAATTTGTAGATAATTCAGCTCGCACAATACATATATTAATTTATTTACACATGCAACACATACAACTTTGTTGCACAGTGATTCTTCAATGCATCTCGTACATATGGTGAAGCCTCATTTATTCATCCAGGGTATCCAACCAAACACACCCTTCTCACATTATATATTAAGTACAGATACAGATAGTTTAAATTAATCTAAAGTTGACGGATAAAAACACAAATCTCAATTTTATTTACAGAATAATTGTTAGTCTATGACATGTAATTTTGGTAATCAATATTCTAAGTAAACAGATTTATAATTGTACTTAAAACTTATTATTGCTCCGAAGAACAGGAAATAAATATTGATATGAAACTGAAAGAAGAATCCGCTAACAATTCGATAAGAATAATGTCAAAAATAAAATTATAAATTAAAAAATCAAGCCGACTCAAATTACTTTATAAAATCGAGCGGACTCAAATTACTTGAGAAAACACATTGATATTTATTATAACAGTCTCGAATGTATTGATTATATCTATCAAATACCATGCATTTATTAGTAAATATTTAAATATTCAATTATATGAATTAAGATTTTAGACTTTAGAGTATAAACATTCAAGTTACAACATAAAACATCATGGAGGGTATAATATGGATGGCAACCGGGCCGAGTTGACTTGCGACCAGCCCACTCGAACCCGGCCCGCAATTATGCGGTTCAGGTCCGGGTTAAACTCGCGGGTCTACCCGGGTCGAAAAAATGTAAACCCAACCCGCTCGACCCAGCCCGCCAACCCGTTGACCAAGTCAAACCAGCCCGCCAACCCGCGGGTTTCGATCCGTTAAATTTTTGGATTTGACCAGTGGGTTTGACCCGTATGAATTTTTTGATTTTTTTTGCTGTTTTTTAATTTTTTTTGCTACAAAATATATGCCTATATGTATATATATATATATATATATATATATATATATATATACTGCAAATATATACGTATATAGATATATATTTATGCATAAAGATATACTATAAAATATTTCTAAATTTTATAAAAATGAGTGTGTACATCAAAATTAATTGATTACTATTAACTACTCAATTAGACAACCCTCACCCTAGCTATTTATAGCCAACTCTACCTCCTCACTTCTCTCATCTCACCAATGTGAGACTAAAAGTTTTCAAAGTTTAAAATCCAATTGCATTTTGGCCCTACATTGGTCGGATGTGGGAAGTGAGAAGGAGTTGGCTAATTGGCTAAAAATAGCTAGGGTGAGGTGTGCTAATTGGGTAATGGGTAGTGGGCAATTAATTTTTTTGTTCACAATTCACACCCATTTGACTCGTGAATTTTAGCTCATAATTTTATTGTTTAAATTTTTTGGAGTTAAAAAAAATTAACTAGTGAATTTTGCGGGCCAACACCAAACCCGGCCCGACCCAATAAGGATTCAACCCGTACGGGTTCGCGGGTCGACCCGGGTCGACTTTCTCTCTTCCCAACCTGCCCGACCCGGATAATCCCCCAACCCGGCCCGAGCCCGCCCGAAACACAAGCCAACACGAAAGGGTTGGGCCCGGCCCGGTCGACCCGAAGGCCATCCCTAGGGTATAATATGTGTAACAATAGGTGGCCAAAGCCGCACCTCTCACTTAGTGCATTAAATTTAATGTACTCACACATCATTGTCCCAATAGACTAACCTTATCCCCACCATATGCATCCAGAACATGGATATTGTTACCGGTTGTTGTTAAGAGCATTGACTTCCCATCATTACTGAATTTGATGTCATAGACATCAGATGTATCATCGCCAACCAAAAAAGTATCGAACGGGCCCTGGAATTTTTTTAAAATGAAGTTTGAATAGATACGTGACAAGAAATACGTAGAAAAAAGTCTCCCTTGCAGACCTTGTCATATGAGCGTGAATCGTATAACTTAATAGTACCACCTTCCATTGCCACAGCAAAAACAAGGCCTTGTTGATCATATGCAACAGTAGGCCTACCACGCACTCGTATAATTCCCTGAAGACGAAATCAAAAGTTTTGACTAATAAGGTTAGCCTAAAACAAGTTATGTTTGATTTTCTTCAAATATATGTGAAATATGTGAATGCATGAAGAAACCGAAATTAAAACCTGGCAAGCATTTACGCGGAGATCCCATATCCTCACACTATTGTCAATTGAACCCGACATAAAGCTGTCATCGAGTGGGGACATACCGAGGGAAACAACTCTACAATGAAAATACATCAGTTCACATTTGCAACATGCAACTGAAAGTAAGTTATATTCCTGTTTCTAAGAGTAAAACTGCAACTGAAATCTTTCAAATGAAGCACGGGGGGCTATGGACCCACCGTTTACGATAAAAAAACAGTAAAACTGCAAACCTAGGAGAATCATCACCTGTCTTTGTGCCCTTTGAAGGAGCGGAGGTATCGATTATCATGCAAAGAAAGATACTGCAAGGACTCTGTCCAATAGAAAGGAGGGTGAGGATATAATTATGCTGAATGTTTTAAAAAGGAAATTTGGAATAATTTAAATTTGGTGATATGGACTATGAGGAGATGCACCACCTTTGGACTTCGAATTATATCTTGAAGAAAATATAATGCAACTCGGATGGTGTGTAAAGCATACACGGTCAGCACCACGTTTTTTGTGATATGTAGTCTTCAAACACCTAGTTACAAGAAATACAAACTCAACAAAGCTCCTTCATATGTAAGAGAGGCACAAGGACAATGTTCAAAATAGAAATCCACAAAGTTTCCCCATCAGCAAATTGTTGGCTATGAAAAGACAAAACTCCAAAAAGAACAGAGATGGTTTTATGATTGACAGTGAAGGTTTTATGATTAACCGTCAACCTTCTCACCTTGTATGTACTAGGTTTTTCAGTTAAAATGTGAGTCCATGTGCAAGAAAGGACCTTGTTGTGGACCCTGAGAAGGCTAATTTACAAATAGATGTAACTCTTTTCGAAATTGAGGTCAATTATGCAACCAACAGAAAACCTCAGAAGTCCCCTCGACCATAAAAGAATCTATAAAATCTATACAAATATTTAAGATGATGCAATATCCTATAAAGAACTGCATTCATGTCAGAAAATACCAAAGAGAATCGCATTCATGTCCACATATAAGCGGACGGGTGATATCATATATGGAATCCATTTCCAATAATTTAATACCATAAATTGTTTGATGATATACTAGCTGTAAACACACAAGGATGAGTTAAAAGCTACGCACTTGGCATTTGCGGTATCATAAAGGCGCACAGAATCATCTTCACTTGCAGTGACCAACAAATCATCGGTTCGATGGAAATCAAGCGAACTTATTTTTTTGCCTTCCTGAAAGTTAACAAAATGAGATCAACAAGAATGAGAAATACACAAATCAGAAAGTAAAAACACATGCATCATACATATATTACTGACAAAAGCAACAACCCATCATACATATATTACATAAAAGAACTGTGAGAGAGGTTTTAAGTCAGGTTCATCGGGCGAAGAACCATCAACCCATCAACCATACACTTGTCTAGTAGATGAGTTCAAATATCTCAATTAGCATACGTAGCTCAAACCATATAACAAATTTATGTTAGAAAACTTATCTATTCATGTAATATTTAGTTACTCCAATTTATACCCAAACCGCTATAAATTATTTTTATGCATTAGAAAGTGCAAATTATTCATCTGAACATACATATTCCTCATGTCACGCCTATAATAAAGGAATCTAATTACGATCGTAATTTAAGATTACTTTCAAAACAATGCTTGTGCCTTGCGCAACCATGGGGGAATCCCAGATTCCTTTGCATCTGAAAAGGTACGCCCTCCCCCCCCCCAAAAAAAAATACAAAAATGATACCTATCGTGAGATAAACTTTCTTTAAACGCTGGATTTCGATATTCTCGATCAGCACTAACATTTTCCTATGTTAGCAAATAATTCAGTCTCATTTCTCGCGTCGTACAAATGGCACTAAATGGATAATCCAAAACCCAGATCCATAATTCAATGGATTCGGACACACAATAATACTAAATTTTAGGGGAAGTAAAATAGATAGCAACTAATTTCTAGGGTTTACATCAAATCTACTCTTGTTAATAAGTACGGTAAGAAAAGAGAACGAGATGAGCAACTACTCACAAAATCGGTGAAGGCGCCAACCGACATGGACTGGATGGTGACATCGTCGATCGCCGCCATTTGCACCGTAAATTAAGAAAATAATAGAAGATTGATAGCTAGGGTTACTGAATTTTGATTTTAAAGATGATACCAACATTTGAGAGAGAAAGATGTGGGCTTTTAGCATTGTGTCAAAGAAAAAGAGAGGGGGTTAGTTTTTGGGCCAGGTTGAACATGTTCCTATGCATAAAGTCATATTGAGTTTGGGCCTAGGCCCAGTGTGGGACTCTTTGTATGTATAGCATGGGTCTAAAATAACATGTATTCCATGCTTTCATATGTCTTCTAGCTAAGAATGATATGTAATGTGGCAAGCAAATTTATAAATTGTAATAAATTGTGATAACATGCAAGGTAGTACTATATAATTTGTAATGTATCTTCGTTTTTTTTATTTGCATTTTCATGCCGATGGGCACATATTTGAATTGTAATCAATATTACTGGATATACACACGATATTGTGATAGATAGTGCATGTATGATAGGTTATTAGGTTATGTCCTACATATTTACTAGAGGTTTTTATCCCAAATGGCACTCTGATATTTTCAAACGTCCCCAAAATTTTCCCGACATCTAATATCCGAAATGAAAAAATTTTGGACGGCACGATATAGAAAGCCAACATTTAGAACCTTGCTGGTCTTTAATTATTGGCTTCCATTTTGGTATGTATATAGTTCAATCTCTATTTGATGAGGTGAATCCAGAATACCACACTTTTGAGAGGGATTACTAATCCTCTCCAGAAGAGGGATTTGATTATGATGGTAATCTAGGATTACTTCCAAATTTATATTTGTGTCTTCCGAAACCATGTATGTAAACCACAAGAGGAATCTCAAAATTCTTTTCATATTAGACCGTACCAAACCCCTAAAGGAAAAAATGATCCATTTCATGAAATAAATTTCTTTAAATGTTGAATCTCAATGTTCTCGATTAACATTAAATACAATTTACTATGTTAGCATACAAGGGGTGGCAATTTTATCTGCTAACCATATAACCTGATCCTAATCTGACCCAAAATTTAAGGTATGGATCCTCCAAAATGGATTCGTTAGCTTAATGGGTAGGGCATGGATCCTAAAGATAGATCAATTCTCTTATTGGATCCGTAAGGATCTGAACCCGAAAACTCTCTGTCTCTCTCTCTCTCTCAGAGACTGAGAGAGTATATATAACTAAATTGACTTTTAGTTATACAATCCGAAATGCATATGTATAGTCTGATATTTAGATATTCTATATTATTTTTTTAAACCTAGTATAAACAAATTGTTTAAAATAGGCAATACTAACATTAGTATACATCTATGTTGCACAAACACTTCTATTCGGTAACTGTATCGTTTCACACATGTGCCTGCCACTCATGTCGAACACCCAAATCCGACACGACACTTGATATTTCCGGGTAGTATTCAAAATCTTCTTCGTGCCAATGTGTCATGTCGCACCGTGTCGGTTTCCGTGCAACGGAGGTAGACACATAGTGACAACATTCTTATTTCCTTTTAATAAAAGTGAAAATGTGCGCTTAGTCATTGAGATAAGATTCAAATTTAGTCATATGATTGTTGTTTATATGTTTACTTCGTTATTTTAAATGTGTAATGATAACTTTCAATTATTATTTTATCCAAGCTCATAAGAAAGAAATGATGAAATTGGATCATCCGTATCCCAAATCTAATTCGAAAACGTTTTGGATCCCAAATGGATCCTTCATTTTTCAGTGGGTTCGGATCCGCACATGGATCCTACAAAATCTCCCGTTGCCATACAAACAACACTAAATGGATCATCCGAAACCCGAATCATATAACTTAATGGATTCGGATCCCAAAGTCCATCCTACAAAATTTTAGGGTCGCATCTACTCACGACATCGTAAAGCGAAGAAGATGAGTAACTACTTACGAACTCAGTAAAAGAGGCGCCGATCGACATGGATCGCATGGTGACATCGTCGATCTCCGTCACTTGCGCCATAGTTTAGGAAAATAATGGGAGATTGATAGCCTCTAGGGTTTCTGAATTTGATTTTGAAGATGAGATACCAAAATTAGAGAGGAAACAAAAAAAGATGGTGTGTGCCAAAACGGAACGGGAATTGATTTCGGGCCTGGCCCAACTCATGCATGTTACATCGGATTGTGTTTGGGCCTAAGCCCAGTATAGGACTCGGTCCTTTTTCATTCTTATATGAAGGAAGGCTTTAGCCATACATCATGAGATTAATATAAAAATTGATTACGGTTAATCTCTAATCTTTCTAATCCCTAATATCTCTAATCTCTAATCTCTAATCTCTAATATGTCTCTACTATTTTAATATGAGAGTTAAGGTTGGTAACCGAACAAACACGTGTAGTGTAATATACGTTCAAACTAAATTCATCAAATCCATACATTTATATATAGGGGTATAAGTAACTTGCTCATTTAGTAAATAAGCAATTAATGATGTGGCATACATGTGGGTGGATAAATCTTTAAAAGGTTAGTTGTCCAATGTATCACATGCATGCCACATAATCAATTGCTCATTTACTAAATGAGCAAGTTGCTCATATCCCTTTTACCCTTATATATATATATAAATAGTGGATACCTAATATAAAGGAGGTCTCAGTTCAAGGCCAGCCTACACTGAAGTTTCTACTTTTAAGAAAAATTATTTAGTAAGACGTGCACCGCACGTGTAAATTACTATAATATTTTAATGAGAGAGTTGGGATTGTGTAACCAAACAAATTGTGCATTATAATTTAAAAGCACGTACAATACACATGTATTACATATATAAATAAGTTTTTAGGTTCGATACCAAACAACGTCAAAACTTTTTATTAAAAAATGTATCTCTAATATTTTAACGAAAGAGTTGGGATTGTGTAACCAAAGAAATGCGTGTATTGTAATCAAACAAGCATGTGCAGTGCATGTGTATTACTAATTTAAATGAGTTATTAGGATCGATGTCAAACAACGTTGTAATTTTTTTAAATAAAAATATATTTTATAAAGAAAATTACTAGTATAAAAAAGGTCATGCCCTGCCAAATTACTGCTCATCTAAACATAACTTAGCTAACTTAAGTACTATAACATCATACTCTCACTTTCTTATGAATCACTTGAGCGTTTTTTTTTTTGGATGAAACAGATAGAGTCAATAGACTCCAGCCTGGCAATCAATTAATAATAGATTATATTACATGAAGGGTTTTACCAGAGGTAAAACAAAAGACGATAAAGAAAGGCCCTACTACAGAGAAAGATAATCTAATCGAAAATAAAACAAGTAAAATAACATAACGCTAAGCAAGAACGATGGAAACAAGGCTACAGTTTTGCAAGCGATACGCTCCAGATAAAGGGCCCGGCTGCTCGAGGAGGAAACAGCTGAATCGGATAGTGCTCGGAAAGGGAGCGCGCACCGGGCAGCCTAACGCGATCCCACACAAGAAGAGAACGTGTGATAACTCGCACCAGAAGCAACGGAGACTGCATACATCCCGTAGGAGCTGATAAGCTGGACGAAGAGATCGCTGTCGCAGAATAAAACAGAGAAAAGATGCGCTGACAAGCCGAAAGCTCTACAGCAAAATACATCCCACCTCAAAAAACACCGCACTGATTGAGAGGCTTAAACAAAGCAACACAGCCATCCCGCTCCCAAAACATCACAAACCATTCATGAAAGAAGCAAAAAACAAGCCCCAACTAGTCGCAAGAGGTAAGGGCACGGCCCTGTTGAAAGATACAGGAGCAAGAAAAACTCCCTGAAAGGAGAAAATAGGCACATAATCATCAAAAGCATCGTTCATAAACCGCAGCTAACCAATGCAGTAAACCGAGAAGAAATATGCACCAAAAAACACCTTCCAAGCAGCACTAACAGTTAGAGGAAATGCAGCGAACCGCATTCCAATCCAAAAGAGAAGAGCTAAAGCCAACAGCGTAATGCAGCATAATACTATAAGCAGCACGCACAGAATAGCTATAATACAGTTCAGAGGAAAGAAGGATCACTATCAAAAAAATTACGCAGCTAGATCCAATCCAGCGACAGCGAGCAAAGCAGTAAGAAACAGTCAGAAACGACAATAAATAGAACTAAAGACAGGCCACTAATAATCTTAATTAGATAAATGTGCGTGGGAGCACAATTCAGATGTCCATCCAGAATAAGATATAGAGAAGTCAGATACTATCATAAGAGACCAAAATATACAAGAAAAGCAGTCCAAGAAATAAAGCTGAACATAATTCTCTCAGTCAGCATACCCCACCAAACAGCAACACAACACAAACTGAACATTACCAATCAAAAGCTAGGGTGATCAAAAAGAGTGAGAGACATCTGAATCAAAAGATCCAAAAAAACCGCCCAGCCTGCGAAGCCCTAACAGGGAGTTCAAACCTGCAAGATACGAAGCGGAGAGGAGGAAAACAAGGTGAGTTAAAAAGAGTTACTAAAACAAGTCGCATAAAGCTTGAAGATTTCTTAGACAATGAAAAGAGTCAAATAATTTTTGAAAAGCCAGTGAAGCACTGTCTTTGAACTTTAGGCTCGAAGCCCAGAGTTTAAAAAGAAAAAAGAAATCATCGGTCATAGACGCGATCGAGTTGCGTCGATGCCGGAATAACCTGGTGTTCCTTTCCTTCCAAATTATCCAAATGATGGTATGAATAGCTAACATCCACGCACTTCGAAACATCGCGTTCGAGGGCATATAAGACCAAACGGAAGCTAATCGGGGGGGGGGAATCAAACCAGTATCCCAAGCCAAAAGTGCTAATCTTCCAAAGAGGGAGGATGAAAGGGCATTAAATGAAAAGATGGTTGACGTCTTTCAGATCCTGATCGCACAACGGGCATAGTTGCCCCAAGCCAAGTTCCTTTTGTTAAGAACCTCAACTGTGAGAAGTTTGTTATTAAACGCAAGCCAAGATGTAATTTTAATCTTAAGAGGGGCACAGGAGTCCCAGATGAAATGTGTTGTCGACGATCGAATGCCCCTAGAGTTGAGGAAATGGTAAAAAGATTTAATCGAGAAAATGCCTGAAGGCGACCAGCGCCAAGAGATACCCTCGCTAGGATACCAGACGTAGCTATTAAGGAAGGCTAAGAGGTTATTTAAAATTTCAAGGAGCGATGGGGGGAGCTCGATCACAAACGGGATGAACCAATGTCTCACATTGTCGATGAGGAAGAAAGAGTTCGCAACCGTGGCTGACGGGGAAGCAGCTAAGCGAAATAAAGAAGGATACGCGGATGACAGTTTGATGTTCCCGATCCACAAATCAGACCAAAATTTAGCTGTGGTTCCGTCAGAGCAGGAACGAGAGATGCTATACTGGAAAGCATTAGACGCCTTCCAAATCCCCTTCCAGAAAGGGGAGGCATGGCGAGAAGTCAGTGGGGGGGAAGTCCCACCAGTTGGAGGAGGATCGATAATTTTTGACACATTGAATCAATGGGAGGTGGTCGAGGTTATGGAGTCTCCACAGCCATTTGCTTAAGAGTGTAATATTATGATCTCTAAGATCCAAAACGCCGAGACCCCCTTCATCCTTGGATGAACAGATTAATTTCCAATGGGCTAGGTGCGATCCAGGTTTAAAGGTGGAAGACCCAAACCAGAGGAAATTACTTCTGATCTGATCAATTCTTTTGATCACCCAGGAGGGAATGAAATAATAAGACATCATGTATAGGGGCATGGCCGAGAGAACCGAGTTAATGAGGATCTATCTTCCTCCTCGGGAGAAGACTTTACCGGACCAAACAGTAAGCCTAGATTCCACTTTATCAATAAGCGGGAACCAATCAGCTCTGAGTAATTTGCCCCATCTGAGGGGGATGCCAAGGTAGGAAATCGGAAAGCTGGCAATGGGACAATTAAAGAAATTGGAGACCTCAACCTGGCGATTGGGGGAACCGCTCAGCCATAGCACAGAGGACTTTTGGAAGTTAATGGTTAAGCCTGATGCCATTTCGAAGCAATAAAGGAGCAGTTTAAGGTTGCGAAGGGAGTGGACGTTAGGTTTGGAAAAGATGATAGTGTCATCTGCGTATTGCAGGTTGAGAACCCCCTCAAAATGGGTGGAGGATCCGAGGCCTTCGATCATTTGAATGTTCCAAGCATTCCTGAGAAGTTTGCTAAACACGTCGGCTACAAGGGCGAAAAGAAGAGAGGAAAGGGGGTTTCCTTGACGGAGACCGCATTTAATTTTGAATTTATGCCCCTCCGAGCCGTTGATATAGATTGAAGAGGTCCCAGAGTATAGACTGGATTTAATCCAAGCTATCCATTTGGGACCAAAACCCTGGTAGGTAAGGATGTCAAGAAGGAAATCCCAATTAACATTGTTGTAAGCTTTTTGAAAGTCAAGCTTGAGAAGGATACCCTCAGAGTGAGATCTATGACAGTGGGATATGATTTCCTGGGCTGAGGCTACACTATCAAGGATAAATCGATCCTTGATGAAACCTGACTGGGCTGAGTCGATAAGAGGGGAGATAATGTCACTCAGCCTAGAAGAGAGAACTTTCATAATAATTTTGAAGGACGTGTTGATCAGACTGATAGGTCTAAAATTAGGCAATAAATGAGCCCCCGCAATCTTGGGAATTAGAACAATGTGCGCATAGTTAATGCGATCAAAAGAGAAATGACCCTGGTGAAGATCCCGAAACAATTTGAGGAAGTCATCCTTAAGCCAATCCCAAAATTTTTGGAAGAAGAAGGCAGGGAAGCCGTCAGGGCCGGGGGCGGAATCACTTTTTAAGGCAAAAATTGCCGATTTGATTTCTTTCATCATGAAGGGGGCTTCGAGAGAGGAGAGATCGTGAGATTGGTTACCATAAAGTTGGAACCAGTCGAGCTCAATGGTGCGCTGTTTTTGCGAACCAATGAGATTTTTATAGAAATTGAGGAATTCACGATGGATTTCTCCATCGGAGGAGACATCAACCCCCTGAACCGAGAGAGAGGATATACGGTTGCAACGTTGCCTATGGGAGGCGAAATTGTGGAAGAAAGCGGTATTGGCATCACCCTCCTTCATCTATTTAATGCGTGCTCTTTGAGCCCATTTAGTATGATCTTGCTGGAGAATATTAGCATAATCCTGCTTGCAGGAGAGACGCTCTGCACGAGCAGCATCCGACAAAGGCTCAATTTCTTCCATCTTATCAAGGGATTCAATGGATTGGAGAAGAAAGTTTTTGAGGAAAAAGGAATTATATTGTCTCTCGGAGCGCCAGATTTTGCATCCGTGCTTGATCGCATGAAGTTTGAGGAGGATGTTGCCTAGTCCTGAAGAACCAGTAATCGAGGCTAGACATTCCACCACCAGACTAACGAAAAGTTGGTCTTGTAACCATAATTTTTCAAAGCAAAATTTGTGCTGGTGGTTGAAAGGAAAGTTCGAAGTTAGGGCGATCGGGACGTGGTCAGAAGATGGGTTAGGGAGAGCTTGGGCGGAAGATTGAGGGAAACGATCGATCCAGGGTTGCGAGACCAGGAAGCGATCAAGTTTGGCAAAAGTGGGAGGGTAACGCTGGTTTGACCAGGTAAAAGACCTCCTTGAGATCGGTAGATCTGATAATTGCAAATCGCGGATGCAATCATTGAATAGGCAGGATTGTGTGTACGAGAAGACAGGGTTCGATCTTTCGGATACAAAACGAGTGACGTTAAAGTCGCCACACAAGATACAGAGATCAGTGGAGAATTGTTGTAACGAAAGGAATTCGTTCCAGAAAGATGGCCGCCTCTCTGAGGTGGAGGGGTCGTAAACCGATATAACGGTAAGAGGACAATTGAATTGCGTCCAGTTAAGTTGAATAATAAGAAAGAAGTTAAGACGCTGGACAGCGATAAGCGAGAATCGCGATTCTTTGAATCCAAAAAGGATCCCTCCTCTCGATCCGATGGCATTCAGCGAAATCCACTTCGAGATCAAGGATCCGCCTAATGCGCACAAAATCGAACGAGAGGGCGATTCCAATTTGGATTCTTGAATGGAGATCATGTCGCAGCGAGAAGAAGAGATAAGGTCAAAAATCGCCCGTTGCTTAGACGGGCAATTCAGACCTCGGATGTTCCAAGAGACACTAATCATGGGACTGACTATGCTCCAAAACTCTAAGACGTTCCAATTTTCTAATGGCACTGATGCGATGGGAGTCAGAAGGATTGATAAGGAAACCCATGTCCTGCGCAAGTGTTGCAAGATTGCTACCAGAGAGCGAATTAAAAATAGGGAAGTATAGGGACCCTAACTGGTGATGGGGAGTCAGTGGGAGGTCGGAGGAAGATGGAGATAATATTTTGTGTTTGTCAGCCCTGCTATTAACAACGGAGAAAAGATCGTTGTGGTAAGGAGAAGTTTTCTTTTTATTAGCCAACAGACGAGCGCTAAACCTAATGAAGCGTTGAGGCAATTGCGAGGGAAGATCCCCCTTAAGATCGGGGCTCTTCGAAGCCAGAACAGGTGAGGGGAGAGGGGATGAGGTGCTGGAGGGGATAGTGAAATGGTGGGCTGGAGCCTTCGTCGATGCAATGGTCTCTGCATCGCAGAAAGAGGAAGACAGAGGAGGGAAGGGAAACGGAAGCTCCGATAAACTCCGGACCTTCGTTTCGGGGGACGGAGAAGTCCAAACTCGGAACGAAGATCCGAGAGGGTCAGTCTTAAGAGAAGGTCGGCCCCGAAGGGGCACGTTAAAGGCTTGACCCAGCAAAGCCAAATGCAACAGCTTAAAAACACAGTTTGCATAGAAAAGAAAGATAAAAGAGAAATACTTGGCTGGAGGTAAAGGCAATACCTGCTTGGCTAGGCACTCACGATTAAGATCATCTTCTTCCTCTAAAAGCAGGGGATCCTCGTTAATCCATGAGGCAGCTTTGGATGATTGCGAGACCTTAAGAATGGCTGACTCAAAAGCAGGATCAGTGCGCTTGGGAGTGGGAAAATGAGCGAGTTGTTGAAATTGCTCCCAGTCCGACGCAAAGTTCGGATTGACCTCCCAAGCCGGCCAGGGAGAAGAAATCTGCTTGCTTTTAGACTTAGGAGATAAAGTTGCTTTCGGAGTAGCGGGGATTAGAGCTGTCGACTGTATGGCCTTTGGGGGAAGCGTAGGGGTACTAGTTGCTTTCACAGGCGTAGAGGGATTAGTGGAGGAAGCGCCCTTCGCTGCGTGAAGATCAGGGTTGATCCACACGAGGTTGGGGGGTTTGGAAGGAGAAATCTTTGGAATGGAAGGGGGAGCTGCAGTCCTAGAGTGAGGAGGGAACTTGCTGCGCGAAGTCCCCCCACGATACACTTTCGCCGCGGAGCTATTGACCTTCGAAGAGGAATCATCTCCAGGATGAAAGGGGGCGTTAAGATCGGCGCCAAATTTCGGAGCAGCAGACCCAGAGGGAGGGAGAGAAGGAGACTCCTTCGCAACAATGGAATCGTGGTAATGAACAGACACAGAGTAAGAGGATGTACCATCCGATAAGCAGCAAGCCTCAATACGGCGGAGGAGTTTGGGGCAGCGGAAGAGCGCTTCAATTTGAAGGCTGCCCGAGGCAAGCCTAGCTTTAGAGATAATGCTGACGATGTCACCGATGCATTTGGCCATCTCTCCGACCAAGCGGAGAGAGTCACAGAAAGGTGGTAGACCAACTAGGGAGACTTTAGACTCAACGGAATCAGCAACCTGAGACTGGGATGGGATCTGCACCCAATGTCGAACAGAGAGCGAGATAGAGCCAATGGACAGGGAGGGAGACGCAATAAGATCTTCCAATATCTTAGGAGAGGGGCAACGGATCACCATATCTCCATTGGAGCAGTTGTAGAGAACCCAATCCCAATCTTTAATGTTACAGAAATTACATAGGAAGGAATTCAACGTGAAGAAAGGAACCGCACCTCCAATGAAGGAAATCGCACCGTAGGTGCTGAAGAACTTCAATCGGTCCGTCAGATCAGTCATAGGGATAAAGACGTGGGTGACATGCTTCTTGGGGAGAAGACGGGGAGAAGTAGCTGAGGGCACAGAAGAGGGAAGGGGTTGCTCCGAGATGCGATGATCTGGGGGAGGCGTGGGAAGCAAAGGGGGTTTGGAAGACGAAGGGTGTTTACGAGTTTTAGACGGTTTAGTGGTAGGTAGCTTGCTGTGAAGGGAGGGAAGATCCACAACACCCAGCACCTGATCAGAAATCGGAGCGCCCATGGGTAACCCTAGAATCTTTTGAAGAGCGTAGCATCGCTGCTGCGCATGGCCAGATTTGAGACAGAAAAGACATTTCATTTTGTTGGGGCAGTTGATTTTGAGGTGGCCGCGCTGTAAGCAACGGAAGTAGATCAGCCAGAAACGGCGCGAATGAGGTGGAGAGGTGGAGGCAGAAGAAAGGGAGAGGGAAGGAGAAAGGCGGGAAAAGGGAGCCGAAGAGACAGTGGGAAGCTTCGCGAAATAGGGCTTAAGCGGATTAGTGGACACCAGCCCATTACGTTGACTGGGCCTAAGAGGGGAGTAGGTAATTATTTTGTTTTTTTTTCTTTTTTACCACTTCAACCCAAGATAAAGCCATGGGCCTTGAAAGATAAAGCCCACTCAAAGAGTGAAACCACCGACGGAGAGAAGTTAGAGAAGAAAGGGAGAATAGAAACAGTCGGCTATGGCGCCGCAATGGTCAGAGCACGAGAGAGAAGAAGCGAAGGGTGGAGCGCGCGGCCGAGATCAATAAAGAAAAAGATCCGCTGCGTGGAAACAGTAATAACTGGGGATAGAGCACGGGGATAAGATACCGAAGAGGGAAGAGCAAGCCCCAGTGGAGAAGGGGGCGAAAGAAATCCGTCCAAGACACGGAGGATGAGGGGGGCCAATACACGGGGGTAGAGATCCGCCGCCCAATGGTAAAGGGGCAATGACCTGCCAGTAAATCGCACAGGAAGGCCACAAAAATAAATGAAATAACAACACTACTAACTGTAAAGGTGGGATTGAGCAAGAAGACTTACAGTGATTGGGCGTGCTGGCACTCAGGGAGGGAATGATACCTGAATAATTTGAAAGCTCTGTACCGCTAGGAGTAAAGAGGGCCGGTGCAGGGAGAGGAGGCTCCAGTAATGGCACGGAATCGCACCAAGATGAGGGCGGGAGAAGGAGGGGAAGGGGACGAAATCAACACCTAGAACGATGAGGGAATGAGGGGAGGGACTCCTCCACAAAGCGAAGAGGGAAGCACTGAGGCGAAAAGGGTTTGGAGAGGAAGACGAGAGGAACAACTTTAACGAAGGGTGGATGGGGGCCGGGAGGTCCCCGGGGCCAGATCTGAACGCTCAACGAGAGGGGAGAAAAAGAGAGCTTTTTTTTAATTACTATTAACAAATGTATCTAGAAAAAATCAAAATCACTTGAGCGTTAAAGAGGGTATTCATGAACTCACAACATCCCACAAATGAGTCATATTGAGCCCACGAATGAGTCATATTGAGCTTGGGTAGAATGATTGTGTCTGTGTGTGTAGGGGGGGGGGGGGGGGGGGGGGCACATCAAATACAATATATAACTTGAAAGCCAAGCATGTGCATTATGAGATACGCATAACAAGGTACATGAAATGAAAATTAAGATTAAAGTTCGCTTTCTTCCATTAGCAATATCATTTTCTGTGTTTGTATTGTTTTGGTTTTGCATAAAAGGTTCATTGAACCCAACAATGGTATCACAGTGAGAGTATCGGGCGTGATCATTGTGCAGGAATTCGCCGTTCACGTCAGCGGAGTTCATGAGGGAAAGTTCAAGAGAAGCCATGTCTTTGAACAATATATTTTTAAATATACTTCCTAAATTCAACTTGAAGAATTATGATCATTGGCGCATCAAAATAAAGTTTTTTTTTCCTCCAAGATATATGGGAATTTATTGAGTTAATTGAGACACGTTTAACATGTTGCACTTTCTCAATCCGAGAAAGATGCGGTCCAAAAGAAAATAAAGTTAGACAGAATTATGTTAAATCACATGCACATGGCATTGGATGAAGCGGAGTTTTAGAAAATTATAAAAGCAAAGACGACAAACAAGGCATAGAGTTTACTGGAAAGACATACAAAGGAGTTGACATAGTGTAGAATGTTTGTCTACAGACTCTAGGGAGAGAGTTTGAAGATTTAAGATGCGAGAGGGTGAGAAATTAGTAGCCTATTTTGATGGGGTAATTGCAGTCTCAAATCAGATACGAGTCAACAAAGAAGATACGACCGACACCACAGTTGTTGAAATAATCATGAGAAGAGTGCGTCCGGAATTTGATATAGTTATTTGTCAAATTGAAGAAAGCAAGGATATCGAACATCTAACTGTGGAGGACTTCACGAGATCACTTGAGGTATATGAACATCGGCTTAATCAGAGATCCAAGCCCTAAAAAAGTGAGCAGCAGATAGTAAGTGATAAAAGTAAGGGACGACAAAGAGACAATCTAATAAGACAATGTAATCATGCTTTTATCCCAAAAAAGATATTTTTTTTGCTTATACTTTTATTGTTTGCTGTTATAATTTTTAAAAAAATACTGAGGAGCAACAAAACATGAGCTTGAGGGCACCCGGATCACCGGGGCGGCCCTGACAATGGGTCTGGATGATCTAGGCAAAGCTTTAATGGCGGGAGGAGGGCATGTTGCAACCAACTCAACTGCCGGTGGCTGAACAGCATGGTTTGTGGGCAGCTCTAAACTACATCCATGTCTGTTACCTATGAATATAGCATGATTTGAAGGCTGATAGAAATTACTTCGTGACAAGTATAACAATATACCTGAAGAGGAGTCGGTATGAAAACATATATCACAGTATTTAGATTCGTCATTACTTCAAACTTAATCATAATCGACACCTCCATACTACGTAACAGAGCCAAAATACCACAAAGAGAAGGTACAAAACACCCAGGTTTCTGCCCAGGTGATCCCACATCATAACTCACAACACAATAAGAAACATAAATACAATGTTGAAGAAAACTTGGTGGAAGTAGCAGCTCCCCTCCTCCCCCTTGCGCTTGTGGTCCAAGTCGTTCTCTCTTCTTTGTCCCTGCGATTGAAACCCATGAGGATATTACTTTGATGTGAGACTAAATAGAAATAGCCACATTAACACTATTATTGCGAAAACAAAACTCATTTTGATCTAACCATAAAACCTAAAGGCATAGCCGAAATAGTAAATCCTCAATGTATCAGTTATTGATAATAATAACTAATCTTTTATATATATCGCTACAGAAATCAAGTGTGGTGCAATTGTTTTTACCAACTTAAAACAAAATCCAGGTATAAATCATATCTAATTTCTCATCGATTATTTTTACAATGCTAACCAAACCTTGTATTATTTAAGTTTGTCCAACAAACAAACAACTAATTCTGAAAACTAACACACTCGTTAATAATTCACCCATTTATTTTTCCAATTTCCCTTATCTTTCCAGTATCTTTCCTGTAAAACTGTTTTGAGAGCCAAATAACTTTTGTACAGAAGTTTTCACTTAACGCTTGTTCCTGTTTTCTTCTCTTTACAAATTTAAGCCACACTAAAAAGTGTACCAAGATAGCCGGCATTCTATACTCTCATTATAGGTTTATAACAGGAAGAAATGTTTTATGAACATCAAGTTTCTTTCACAATGACCGAAAAAGTAGATTGACAAGAACATGAATAAGATTTTCAAGGTATGTAATTGGCGTCTGCAAACCTACAAGGAAATCTAGAAAAAACCTAAAAGGAAATCTATAATGAAACCAAAATTTGAAGAAAAAAGCACAAATCGATATAAAGTATAATTTTGCAGTACAGGAAAAAAAACAGTAAGGTATTTTTGTACGAAAGCATAATCATGCGTGATCACTCTCCAAAAGCGGTTACAGGTGATAAGGCCTCTCCAAAACTATGTAAGGATATTGATTTTGTATGAGAATTAGAAAGGTTCAGACGATGCTCTTGAAGGGTAATCTGGGAATCTTATTCACGGTATATATAGCTCAAAACACAGCCCAGTTACATAGTTGAGAAAGTTCTGTACAAGTACTGATCCACCAGACACTATTAAAGGGACTGTCCTGCTCTACACGTCACCAACAAAGGCAACGACTGGATGTGCAAGTCATGGTTTCGAATCTTTCGAAGCATAAATAAGTGCAAACTAGTAGCTACTTGATTTTGCATTTCCGCCGCACTAGTCAAAATCCAACGGCAAAGTGAAGCAAAGAAAATTGACGTACCCGAGCGATTAGTGTCCAAGAGATACTGTTGATTTAATCGAGGTCACATACATAATACATTATACACTTACATGTACACTAAAGCCTCTAAGAAATATGTATAAGTATGTATATTCATTGCTACACACCCATAACTTATATATATATATATATATATATATATATATATAATATTATTATGGGAGAAGGCCTTAGTGTCATTTGTAAATCTTCTTTTATACATTTTATTTAAATCTACCAATTTACGTGCATTACACGTATAACTCAAACTCTCTCATTATACTCTTTATATTACTTTAAAAAATATGTATTGATTAAAACGTGCATCGCACGTGTTAAATACTAGTGTGTGTGTGTGTATATATATATATACCCATTGGACTTATAAACACATGCCAAAACCAAGCCCACATCAATAACCACCAACTCTAAACCCTGCTACTAACAGAGTCGGGTTTCGGGAGAATTCTTACCCGAACTGCTAGTTGCATTGGTTATTGGTGATGCGGAAGCACAAAACTATTCGGCAATTTTTGGCAAGGAATTCAAAAGGAAATTAAAAGACGATTTTCAACTAGATTTTTAATTGCTTTCTTATTTTAGAGATATTATATTTTTTATTATTTTTCTAGTTTAGAGATATTATATTTTTTAGTTGCTTTCCTAGTTAGAGATATTCTTGAACAAGTAATTTATTTCCTTCATAAGTATGTTAGCTGTTTTCCCTTTTGGAAAGTTAATTCCATCTATTTAAAAGGTGCTAGGAATTATTTTGTATGGAGACTTTTAAATTATATACAATTAGAACTTTTTCTATTCATGTAGATTCAAGAAAACGCTTGTTTATTCAAGTTATGAAAGTTTGTATGAGAGCAAACACCTACTATCTTCTGTCATTCGTCAATTGGTATGAGAGACCAAGAGTCATTCCTTAGGATGCCAGGTGTCAACTACAATGGTGATGGTGCGGGAAGGACGAGCTCGTGTAAATTTCGACAGTCTATTCTCCCCACGGCGCGTTCAACCTTTACCTCGTCGAAACTATTTGGAACGGAGCATAACCCATTGATACGGTTTTTGTTAATGTTAGTAATAATTTTGTCGAAGGACCATTGTTATTAAGTGTTTGAAGAGCACCGGCCTTGAAAGCAATATCCCCTCAAACGTCATCACCCCCACCAACCCTACCGAGGCAAGGAATACTACGCTAAGGCAATTTTTTCAGCATTCTACAAAGATCATAAGTTTAAAGAGTTTGAAGACAGACGACCTCATCCAACACCCAAAATCCCTCTACCTGACCCATGGCTCATGGCTGAGAGAGATGCAACTAGAGAAGATCGGCTGAGTTGCGTGGTGCGGTGTTTGAGATTGGCAAATCAAAGAGAAACAGGCTACACTACAACTCTGTCAACCCTCTTCTCTTCCAAACTATGATCTACTCCATTCTAGTAGATCCTAATAAGCCAAGGCCAAAAACCTTATCGTCTTCTACATTTCCTCCTCCAACATCACACAACACTCCAATGGATCGACATCCGCAAGATTCATACAAAACACCCTATGAACCCCTTGCAGTGCTCTAACCCTCCCTCAATTCACAAGCAATTCCACTCTCTATGTTCATCTAGAGGCCTCTCTCTTGCAGCAATGGTCGCCTAAGTTCCGCTGCCAATATAACTTTCGTTCAAAATGTAAGTCATCAGATTAGATTATATGTTGCATCATATCAAAATTATAAAGAAACTTGAGGGCCATATATCATTTATTTAATACCTGAAAATTTCACTACCTTTACAGTAATATGCTTATATGCATCTAGTTGGTTATGTTAAGGTTAAATACCTTTGTTAGATTTTTATTTTGCTAGCTCCATTAGGTTTATATTGGTTATTAAGGGAAAATTAAAACACAATTGGGTATTCATTTATAGAGTAAAATTATTTCAAAATTTTATCTAAATACGGATGAAATTTTCAGGTATAAATCTGAATATAAGTAACTATATTCAATTCACATTTGAGCACCGTAGCTAACCTCAATTTTGATTACAATAATAACATCTTTTAGGGAGAAATATACTAAGTTTGTCTTTCTGTTCATAGATTAATGATCCATCTGCACTTGACCCCGACTACATGGTGCAAGTTGTTAGGTTTTGTGTGAAATTAACAATTGGGAATTAGGATTAATATCTAGATCTAAGTTGCTTGAGATATTCACCCTAGATATCAAAATTGGAATACCTAGACTGCTATCAGAAGCCAGTATTTATTTCTAAATACTGGTTTGGGTACTGGATTCTCAACCCACTCAACCCGCGTTCCGATATCCATACAATTAGTACGTGTAACACGTGTTACCCATAGAACAATATTACACATAATATTGTTCATATAGTGAGAATATACATATATATCTAACAATCTCCTCTTATATTCTCAATATATAGACGTATTGGATTATCTCATCAGTTCAACATGAAGCGGACTGGCTGATAGCAGTCTTAAAATAGAAGAAATGCATCACTCAATGTACGGTTCATAAGGACTAAATCAATTATAAATCCGAATAGACTAAACCAAAATAATTAAATAGTTTCCAAACCATAACACAACAAAATAGTTCACAATGACTAAACCAACTGGAATAATCTGTCCTAGTTTCAAGATCAAACAAAGCAAATAAACCTCAAGAACAAAATATGAGTTTTAAGCTCATGAACACAAGAGTATTAAACTCAACAGAAGTTTTACCAAGCAAGTGACTAATTTATTCTCGAAAGAAATAAACTGAAACTCTATCCTTGCACACTGCTTTATGTTTACTCCATTTTGAGCAAATCATTATTTTTAAAATCTATGTTGACAGATTCAACTCCTCATCTTTGCTAGCTTATTGAAAACAAGAATATCAAGAGACACATCTCTAAGAATTCCAACGAATTTCACAAAGTATCTAGTTCCACAAAAGAACTTCGTACAATTCATAATTAGCTTAGCAAAAATGTAACGCAAGCATCACAATCAAGTTTCTTTAACTAAATAAAGAACAAGAACTGTTATAGTTTCTACACAAGAACTATACTATGTTTCATATTGGAATGATAGAACAGTCAAATCAATTATGGTTAATTCTGAATCATCATTATTGGAATGAAACAAGAATCCATAAAAGAGATATATCATCAAAATTGAAATGATATAACGACATTCTAAGTATCGGAAACACATCGACAAGTTTTCATGTTTCGTATGGGAATGATATGATTATTTTAAGAAAATTCCCTAGATATATAATACCATCAAAATTGGAATGACATTATATATCTGTGGAATTTATGTGGAAACATAAAAATTATCTAAAACATGTCAACTGCCTAAAATTGATGCTTAAGTTTGAACTTCTCTATGACTCCAATTGGATTCTAAATTTCAAAACAATTAGGATATTAAAGCTTTGACTCAATAGCTTTCAACTTCATTTCTCCCACAGTTTTGATAATTAGATCACTTTCAAGTCTCTTAGCAAGAGCATTAGCCATGTCGCAATTGCACTTTATCTATGAGAAAGTTCAACTAGGCTTCTTTCAGCCTTAATATACTCCTCTTACTATTATAGAGCGAGTTATGAGATACAGTGCATTGTAGCTTGATAGTCGCATAACAGAATTAGAGAGTTAAACTTCTTAATGGCTAACTAGCAACAATTTCTTCAATCGACTCAGCCTTTTTCCCTGCAGAGGATAACACAGAGGTCTGATTTCATGGATGATAGCACAGTGCCTGTTTGCCTTTTATTTCCATAATATTTCTGTTCCTCCTAGTGTAAACACATATCTACTAGTTATCGACTTTCACTAAATTCTTAGCATCATAATGCATCGGATCAGTCATTCATTCGAAGAATGACTAAAGTATCACAAAGCAAACTCTTGAATACCACTCAGGTATCTCATTAGCCTCTTAAGGGCACTCAAATGTGTATGGGATTATTAGTGAATCTGCAGATCATACCTACCTCAAAGGCTATGTCTATTCTAATGCAGATCTTTGTGTACATGAGACTGTCAATTTCTTTAGAATGATTTACCTGTCTCATAGTTGCATCAACATTAGGTGTCAACCTTTTATCAAAATCATAAGGTGTTTCAAAACACACTTTCAATCACTATATCCCCATTTTTGAAACACATTTTGATTTGATGAGTTTGACTAAGAGTTATCCCTTGCCAACTGAAACTCACCCTTATACCTATGGTGTCCACAGTACCTAGGTTTTCATGTTGAATTCTTTGGATAGCACAATTTTAACTTCATTTGTGATAAAGATGTTACTTCCAAGAACATGCATGTCAACAGAACAAGTAAATAATAGTCACTATATTTGACACACCACAAAGTAGAAGACACTGATCTGAATTACTTGATTCATATACTAGGCTCTTTCAAAAATTTGTCAAATTATTTATTCATCGGCTATACATGTTTTAAGAACATTCAATGATTTTACTAAATTATAAATCTTGTTCACTAAACATATTAGTTCAAAATTTTCCAGTACAAAACATCAAGTACAAAACATTTTAAATATCCTTTATGAATGAAAAAATTTTCAATTGATGTAAGGGTAAGAAGAATACTTATTATAGCAATATGACAAACATGTGAGTAGAAATCAAATAAATCTACCCCATTTTTCTCAGTCAATCTTTTAGCTGCTCAAATGCATTAAAATTGCTACAGAACAATCAAAATTTAGTTTCCTCTACAAAACCCCACTTACTATAGTTTTAGCCCCTTTCGGCAGATCAACTAAATTAAAGTATTATTGTATGACACAAAATCATCTCATTGTCTACTAAAGACTCTTCTTAGCTCATTTGTCATTCAAGTTTATGTGTCATTTTGACTGGTTCTTGATTCCAACAGTGAACCATTGACTATGTCAGTAGAACAAGATAATTTCATGCACTTATCTTTGATGAACACATTCTCAAAGAACTTTGTCTAGATTCTACTAATACAAATTAGATAGATCTAAAATCTATCCATAGAACCATATTCTGTACTTTCTAAGCACACACAAATATTTGTTGTAAGTCCTACTTCAGGCCTTCTAGGGTCATGTACTCTAACAAATGTATCACAACACAAATTTTTACTTTAACAAAATTATGTGTGTTTTCATGCCATGATCTACAAGGTGTATTCAATTTAGAGTGTAGTAACACATTAGAGATATGATTAACAATACAACATCACTCATAATTACACAAGACAAACGACAGTCACTAATATAGAATTCAACATTTCACTAAGTGTTTGGTTCTAACTTTTATCAATATCGTTTAACTGTTGTAAGTAGTGTGCAGTAGAAATTATGCCATATGCAAACTTCTCTAAAGTTGTTAAAACATATACACCACCACTATCAAATCTGAACCCTTGATTTTTAGCATTTAACTATAATTTTTTAATTCATTAAGAATAACAAGTGCTTCATTTTTCATATATATGACATACTTATATTAATCATCTACAAAAGCGATTAAATACTTCTGACCAACAATTATCTCACAGTCACAAAGCTACTGAGATCACAAATATCAGAATGTATTGATTCAAAAAGTTATGAACTCCTAGAGACCATACAAAAAGATTTTCTAGTGAACAAATCTGAATTCAAACTTCACATTTGTCATATCTATTTCTATTATAAAAGCCACAATAAATCTGTCCAGAACAGATCTGGACCATACATTTTAATCTTATAATATTTTAGATCTAATCTTAGCCATAGAAATTTCTTAGAGATTTCAGATCTGGGTCATACATTAGGCCATCCGAATTCTCCATCAACTATAGTCCTCGTAACCAAGCCCAAACTCTTCTCTCCGTATGCTATTCTCTTGCTCTCACCAATCCCGTCGCCCCCTCGAACCGGCTACCATCCTCGCAGTCGCAGCACTCCCCCACGAATTGGCCGCCATCCTCGCTGCCCTCTTCCTCCTACTCTTTCCTTTCTCAGCCACTTCATAATCGAACTCGCAAGCCTCTCTGCTTTCCTTCCAACCCTGTTCTGATTTTCAGTTGGGTTCTTCAATCCAGATCCTTCTCATCATTTCAGGTACCTTCTCAATCGCTCTCAAGAACCCACTCAAATCTTTCCAGGTACCTTTTCATCATTTTTACTTAATTTGTTTTATTATATGTTTGTGAGATCTTGGTAATTGTTACATGAGTAAAGAAATTTGTGTTTGATATTCCTTCACTTTTTTTTTCTTACGAAATTGCTAAACAACCAAATTTCCAGGGATTCCCTTGTGATTTTTAAATATGTTCGATGTTAGTCAAACTAAATTGATAATTTTTATTGGATTCTTGGCATGCTGTCAAGATGTTCGATGTTTTGTTAAAGTGAAATAATTTCCTTTATTTTATTCAACGATTTAATATAATCAATCGAATGCATCTTATGTACGAATAAATTAGAATTGAATAACATAACCATCTTTGTATATATAAGTATAAAAGTAAATTATTATATTGACCAAAAATAATGAATTTTGGCAATAAGATTAAAAGTAAATTGTATCTTGCCATTTTTAACTTGTGCAATGATGGGATAAAAGTTTTTTGGGAGGGATGCATGAGGAGTGGGAGATAGTTGTTAGAGTTCAAGGGTTTTGCTTGAAGAGACCAAATTCATTATTTATTGCAGTCAACAATATCTTACTTGCTAGCATATTGAGACTCATCACTCCCAAAATACGCAGCACATTGTGCAATATCCTCGGCTTCGAGCACTTGCCCGCCTTTAAGATTATCGAGGTTTGTTATTTTAATATTTAAACATCTTTTTGGTTTGTGCACATAATTTATTTAGTCAACAACAATTCAACAACTCGCCTACATTAACATAGCATAGAGTATATTATTTCAGCCATTGAGAGATAAATTTTATGTGTATGACACAAAGAATATAAGTGTTCTGTTGAGCTTTCAAAATTTTTTGTTCTTTTGTTTGCAGTTGGTGGAAGATAGAGTAAGTTTTCTGTATCATTATAGCTAGAACAAGGTTTTGTTCTTTTGTTTGTAGTTGGTGGAAGATAGAGTAAGTTTTCTATATCATTATAGCTAGAACAAGGTTTTTTGACATTCGCTAGCTAAATATTATGCCACTGATCAACATTTTGCTTCTTCCATAAGAAGCTATAACATGACAACTTATGTGAAATAAGATAAATTGATATAGAAAATACTAAAGAAGAAAAGCTAAAATGATCATAACTAGGTTTGGTTTCCGCATTAACTAACTTATCTTATTTGCTGAAACTAATTTTGTAGCTAAAACAAGGTTTGACATTGCTTCATTAATGAGGTTTTAGAGTCTGGTGATGATGTATCTACTCAAACAGTAGACATTGTGCAAGTGATTGGTTTCCCTTCTTCACATATTTATGTTGGTTCTAATTAGTGGCATGTATATTGAAAAACAATAGTATGCTTGATTCGAAAAATACTTGATGTTGTTTACAACTTTGTCTTCTCTCTGGTCTATGATTGATTTGAAGAATGATAATGTTCATAACAACTTTGTGTTTTAAATGTGTCTGTTTATTTGTCTCTATTTAGGAATACATATCATTCTATCTAGGAATATGTATCATTTTTATGTTTTCTATGAGCAAATAACACCCAAGATGAGCACTTGTAAGTCATCAGACCTTTTTGCAGGCCATGAGAACATTGGGTTATGACTCAGGATGAATGAATTTATCATGCAAAGCGTCGAGGCGGAGTGTTATAATACCATCTTAAATTGCATAGTTCCAAAACTATCTTTCTTTTGGCTGGCGTTAGACAAGGTGACCCTCTTACTAATCTTCTTTTTGAATCATGTTGGACTGTATATGGAGCTCTAGCTGTAAACGGAGATCTAGAATTGTAAGCTGGTTTAGAATATTTCTATGCTAATTTTATTTTTTTAGATCGATTCATTGAATACGAACAATTTAGCCTAAATTTTATTCAAACCTATCACTGATTCTAAGTGAGCTAGAAATTGTGATATACCTTTACAATAAACTGAACAACAAACCTGAAGAGGTAAATTTAATTGTTCATGTATGATATTGATAGCTTGCATAGTGGTTTTTAAGTAATTTTTTTTTATGAAATATCCTTTAATTTTAATCATGAAACCATGTAATTCCTCTTGACGGAGAAGGTTTTTCTGGGTGAAGGCCTTCTCAGCTTACTGGAGCAATCAAATTATGTTTGCATATTCCTGAGTAAACGTCACATATAAAGCTTTTTGAGTGTTTTTTTGAGTGTTGATGGTTCTTCCTAAAGGCTTTTGGTCATTAGGAGAATCTCCACTTAGAGCGGTCTCATATTCCATCGCCTGGGGGAGCGCAGCGTTGCTGCAATTACCTGTTGGGACTGGCCATGAGACAAACATTTTACCAATTTCTAGCTGAAATGATTTGTATTTTAAATGATAGTTTGCGTAGTGGTTTTTAAGTTGAGTTTTTAAATAAAATACTCTTTAATTTCAATCATGAAACTTTGTAATTCCTCTTGACGGAGAAGGTTTTTCTGGGTGAAGGCCTTCTTAGCTTACTGGAGCAATCAAATTATGTTTGCATATTCCTGAGTAAACGTCACATATAAAGCTTTTTGAGTGTTGATGGTTCTTCCTAAAGGCTTTTGGTCAATAGGAGAATCATAGCGGTCTCATATTCCATTGCCTGGGGGAGCGCAGCATTGCTGCAATTACCTATGGGGACTGGCCATGAGACAAACTGTCACCAATGTCCATTTACAACTGTGTATTTTAAATGATAAGTTGGTTAGTTGTTTTTAATTTTAGTTCCAATCAAATTCTGTCCTATATTATGGTAATTTTATGGTTGAAAGTGTAGCAAATTAACTATGTTTGCCACTCTGTTTCAGTGATTAACTATGAAAAACCATATTCTCCTGTTAGTGTTTCAAATTTTATTTTTTATAGTTATATATCGGTCACTGTACTAGAATATATATTTTATGTTTCTTAGATAATTATTTGCCCATTTTCTCTCTCTAATTCTGTTGCTTCTCTATCGGTACCGTGACCATTGTTGGTCATTTTTCAGTGAGGAGCATATAATTGATAATACCAGTTTTAAACAGCATACTGTAATTATACTTGCATTATGATACCTGTCTCCTGGTAAATTTATTTAGTAATTTTAAAGCATAATCACTATTTTGGGGAGCTGGAAAATTAGCTTGCATGAATTAAATATATGTAAAAATTAGGTTTGCATGAACTTTTTCCTGCATTGTACCTGTATTAGCTTTTAATACTCTTCTTTATGATGCAGACAATGCTGGTATCATCGTTAATCCGAAGGGTGAGATGAAAGGTATGTCGACAATTGTTCCATTGTGTTTCTTATCTTTTTAATGTCTGTTTTGACTTCTAGCATCCTTGTAGCTTTTACAGGGTAATTAGAAGAACATCACCCTCATTGTTGGAACCGGGTTAAAGACTGTTCAACAATTTCCAATGTGTCCTTTTTTAAGTGAAAGTGTTTTTTTTGGTAAGAATAGTAGTAACCAAAGGTCCAAAACAATGAGCACACTTAAATGATTGATTGTGGGCCTTCAAGTTCACCTTCCACTCCACCCAGCGAGCCTACAATAAGACATGGTTGTTTATACTTGCATGCATACAACATATGTAGTGGAGAATCATATGACCGTGATGACAAGCTGACATTCTTATGTTTTGGTTAATGCTTTGGATGATTTGGAAGTATTTCAAAGATGACTCACTCCTAGGATTGGCTTAATTCAGCCATTCTAAGGCCCGCTAAGATGGTTGTGCAGATTTGCATAGATCGATGTTTGAGTTGAGAATTTGGCATCCAATTACCATGGAGCAGATAACTGCCCTCTTTGAAGTGATCAAAGGATTGATATAGGATATGGAGGTGATACTATTGAAGAAGTAAACCAACTTATTAGTATTGAATATACTGGGATTGTATTCAAAATTTTGATTTTAAAGAAAACTGTATTGTATCAAGTTTATTTGTGCTTTTCATCGCTAAAAATAAAAGTTAAGATACATTAAGATGCAAGTTTCGTTTGCTCGATGCAAGAAAGCAAAGACTGCTTTCTATTTTTATTTTTTTTTGATCATATTGTGTTTCTTGTACCTTTAGATCTGTACCGTAATTTTTTGTTTGTTCGTCATTATTCGCTAATGTTAAAATTACTAGCCATATCTTAGAGCATCCACATTCATAAAAGGTAAAAAATGACAAAATGCAAAAAATTGAAGTAGCAATTTGGGGTTTCGCTGTAGTCAAATGCTAAAAAATAGCAAAGTAGCAAAAAAATTGATCGGACAAAATCCGTTAAAAGAAAATATTTTTTTATAAATTTTTGGTGTTGAATAGTATATTTTATTATTTTTAATCTTTGACTAAACTTGAAGCTTCGTCGCGGCGAGAAAAAAAAAATCTTGTCATTTTCAACCATGCTAATTTAATTAACCCCCAAGTATAATTAACTAAGCCTCTAATTAATTAATAAATGAGCTAATTAGCATACTAAGAATAATTAGCAAAAAGCATGGATCGGCCCGGCCCAGTTGAGGACCGGGACCGGCTGAACCGACCCGCCCGGGCTCGGGCCGGGTCCAGGCCTACCATTGCTACAGTATTTTTTTTCCCATTTTTTCTTTCAGAAATTAAAAAAAATATTTTAAAATTACCAAATTGCCCCCCCCCCCCCGACCATATTGCTATTATTGCTATTTTTTCTTTTCTCAATTCGCTTAGATTTGTTAAAGGTCTATTTTGTTAGGATATTGCTATTATCTCAACCATACGAAGCTTTAACTCTCTCATAAACAAAGTCACCTTGAACATGAATATAGAATAGTTTTTGCATTGATGAAAATATTAAATAAATTCATTTCCTACCATTTCCTTTCTAGATTTGTGTCTTCTCAAGTGGACCCTTGAATATTTCTTATCACAGAAAGTTCGTCGTCATCATGCTTCTATTAGGAAAATGGTCATCTATGAAATTTTATTGTATGAACATGATCATTTGATCTGTATCATGAATGTGAACTTTGGCTCGGTCTTTGGTTTTATGACTTAGGGTCAGAGTTTGGTTCCAAGTCAGTCTTTCAATCAAGCTTTAGCTTTTGTCCATTTGACTCAACGATACATGATAAAAATTTGAACTTTGCGAAAGAAGTTGCTGGAGATATTATATATGGTGTACTTTTGCCTCTTTAGAAATAGGAGATTGTGAGAAAGCGATTCATTCAGATGGCTGAGATAGACAATAAACTTAATGATGAAATCAGCAACAAGCAAAAATGAGGAAGATATGCATAGATATGTCCTAATTGATTGTTTGGAATAACTCATAAAATTGGCCAAATTGGTTTATAGGCTTCATGTAGCTCTGGAGGCTTAAAAAAATCTTCGGTAACGTGTCTTCCCTCGTTATATTAATAATACTATTATATATTATTATATAATATATTATTACTTCATCAACTACACGCAAGAAAGAGAGGGTGAATAAGTTGAATAGTGATTTGGGGTGAAATCCCCAAATTACCCCTCCAAACTTAAGTGAGAGATGGGGGATGATGGGCAAGGGTAATCATGGTCGTTGCTTGGTAAATTCAACATGTCCAAAATGTAATATGAAAAAATTTCAACTCGATAATTAAAATTTACCATCACGTGACTTTAAAAAATTAATAAAATAAGAATAACTTGTTTCAGATATGTATTGAAAATCATAATAAAAGATACAAGTGCGGAGGCATAATTGACTTTATTTGATGATGAAGCAAGATGCATCATCGACTGTTCCGCAAAAGACCTGGAACATATTAAGAATAAGGTATAAGAGCATCCACAGCCGTCAATGTGTAAAATATGCATATATGGATAAATGCATATAGCATTTGGGTATTGTGCTGGAGTCGTAAATTGCTATTTTTTACCTATTTAATATTAAAAAAATTTAGACGAAACATCACTTTGCGTCAGACGAATTTTTAGGATTTTTTTATTAATTAAAAACAACAATTTAAGTTTTAAAAAAACAAAAAAAGGTGGGCCCCCTTCGTTGGACGCAACTTCAAGTTGCGTCCAAGGAGGAGTTCCCTTTTGGTTTTATTATTTAAATGTAGTTTAGAATAGGTTATAATTTATTAAATTTTTTTTTTAAAAGTCGTCAGACGCAACTTCAAGTTGCGTCTGACGAATTAAAAAAAAAAATTTTTCGTCGGACGCAACTTCAAGTTTCGTCCTGTATAATATGCATAATTCTCATATCCTCTCTCATATATAGCAATCTCCTGTAGCAGAATATGCATATTATGCATATTTGGCAGACGACTGCAGCGAGTTTTTAACCAAAATATGCATAATATGCATATATAGCATACGACTACAAATGCTCTAATATGTTATTCTCATAGTTTTAAAAATAATTAAGAGCTAATTTCTTATTTCTATATGCAGGAAAAAAATGTTGAATAATTTGATAGAAGGACCAAGAAATGCATTTGAGATGAGTATACTTTTTTGATCAGTTCACAAAATGTCACGTATGGAAAACAACTACAAGAATATTGACTGGATGCAAAATTAAAAAGAATGAACAAGAAGTTACAAGCAATTTTAAGTTTAAGAAAGTTAAAGTCGAAAGCGATAATTGATCTTATGAAAATACGATGATATCAGTTTAGGATTTACTAATTTGTTATTTTTTAATATCTTTATTTAATATTAGTTTTAAGTTCAAGAAAGTTAACGTCGAAAATGATGATTAATCTTATGAAAAATACAATGATTATATTTTATGTTGTTGTCTAGCTAGCTTTGGGTTGATGCTTGCTTCAAATATGATTTCGATGAGCTTGTTTTTGTTGGAGTAATTTTGAAATTCATGATTTGCTTATTAAGATGATTGACTAAGTCGAATTTGTAGTTTAAAGAATATGGGTGTGCTAAATGCAAGTGTGATAGATAAAAATTTCAATTTTATGTGCACCAAGCCACGTGCACTTGGTGCACGGTAAATTTCAACTAGTTTAATGAAGTGTCATTTAGTAGAATTATAAGTTTTAACAAGAACAAACAATTTAATATAGTTCATAATGATACTAAATTTCAAAACAACTTGGATGTTAAAGCTTTTTACTCAATAGCTTTTCCCCCACAGTTTTGAAAATTAGATCACATTTCCTCACAAACAATTAAATATATAGTTCTCAAATCCTAGCTAATTATGCTATGTTCAAGAACACAATTAGAACTATTATTATTAATTGTCTCATTTGTTAAACTCAACTTATACATGTGATTGACAATATATGCACTTTATAAGAGTTAATACAAAATTACTCTATCACATTTTACATAATTATTTGCTTTCTCTAATGGTTCTAACAATGTACACTTGCTCAAACACATTGAGCGAAGAGTTCTTTCCTTTATTCGATCTTCATCATCTTCATAACGCTAAATGAGATAATGACTAACATATTATAATTCAACTTTGGATACACGGTACAATGAACGAGAAAGAACAAAACATAACTAATAGAGTCATATCCTACATTAAGAGATGCTCTCTCCTAAGTTACAGACATTTGTTATACATTTTATACATCAAAAAAAATTATTTTATTTTATTAGAGAAGCAAATATATGATCTCACACAAACTGCAAACAATGGATTTGTCAAAATATCTAAACACATAGTATGATAAAATATTTAACCCTAAACATGCTAGTTTTCAAAGCGAGAATAATTATGATCTAAAACTCTCAATCATATGATCAAACGCACAAAACGTTAACACATTCATCACATGAAAAATACTAAGATTAGAGTAGATCATACCGACACTTCAAGTTAGAAATGTTTTCCAAATTTGATGGAGAAGCCTGCGTAGTGCAGACTTATTCATCCGTGATGCATATCCATCGTCTCCAACACAATTTGTAAGTAACTTCGAAGTTCCTACATTCATAGAATTGTTAAAGATTGGCCAATTAAACGAATTATTGACATTGTTTAATTCTAGCAACAATTTAATTTGGAGATTCAAACTTTATAGTCAAAACATATAGTTTAACTTATCAAAAATAGATATTTGGTTCTAGCACATAGCCAAAACAACTGTTCAACTTGTATTTAATTAAACAAATGATTACTACAGTCTTGAACTTAACCACTTAGCATCATAGTAATTCTATAATTCAAAACATAAACTTAAAACGAATGTTTTGAACTTCCAGCACATAGCAAAATATTTAACATAAATTAAATACAACGAAAGTAAAGAACTTATCTTTCACCATCTCTTTTCCTTCAATTGATTAGACTCATGTCTGTTTGGGAACAAATCCAAACAACAAACCATTCTGCGCCAAAGAGACCCGGCATCGAACACCTTGTGTGCGTCTAAACTGCAAGCTCCTCTTAGGCTTACAACTGCTATAGAAGGCGTAGTCGCAAACAAATCCTTAACAAATTCAACCAATTCGGCAACCTCTCCATAACAAACCATGGATGAAGCTCGAAGTTGGGGACCACACAAGAGTACTCCTCTCCCATCTCCTTCACCAGAATTCTTAATAGATCGGGTTCGGATCCGATAACAAAAGAACAGATCTTGCAAGTGACAACTGAAGATCAAAAGTCCAAAACAAATTTGGGTTCAATCTTCGGGTTCGGATCTACACCTAATACACAGCAAGCGAGATCGGGAGTTCGGATCTACACCCAAAATGGAGTTGCGGCGCCGTCGATCGGCAACCAGTCAAGACGACGAGAGCGGCACAGTCGACGTCACACTAGATCGAGATCGGATCTTCTTCGGCGCCGTCGATCAGCCACAAGTCAAGACGACAAGAGCAGACCAGATCGGGATCGACTTCGAACGAAGAAGACGATTCATGGCGAACGACTGTGGGATCAACGACTGGCGGCGAGCGACTCCGAACACAATAGCGATGGTCGGGGATGGCAACGACGGTGGCTTCGAGGACTTCGACGGGATCCGACGGAGCTCCTTTCCCCTCTTAATTAATCTCACAATTGATTAATACTATCGCAAGATTGTTAGATTTTGTGTGAAATTAACAATTGGGAATTAGGGTTAATATCTAGATCAAAGTTCCTTGAGATATTCGCCATCGGTATCAAAATTGGAATACCTAGATTGCTATCACAAGCCAATATTTATTTCTAAATACTGGTTTGGGTACTGGGTTCTCAACTCACTCAACCCGCGTTCCGATATCCATACAATTAGTACGTGTAACACACGTGTTACCCATAGAACAATATTACACATAATATTGTTCGTATAGTGAGAATATACCTATATATCCAACAATCCATGCCTATGCGAGAATGATGGAAATGGTACAATCGCCTACTTCCATGACACCAAGAACACAGTTCAGCCTGCTGACCCCTTAGATGAAGTAAGGACTAAGGTCTTGAGTGGCCTAGCGTGGGATGAAGAAGATACTATCCAATCAGAGCAGGTGATTGCAATATAGAGGTAGTATCATATGCAGTACAGCCAGGAGATACATTCTCTACAATATCAAGTCTATTTTCAGCTGATGGGGGAGAGATTCAGAGGATGAATGCAAAAAATTTAAAGAATCCAGAGTCTTTGGTAATAGGGTGGGTGTTATTCATATCTACAGGCACCACAGCTCCACCATCTTCACCTTCAAGAGGTGAAGATAAAGGTTTGTTCAATTTCGAGAGTTTAATCATTCAAAGAACTTGAGGAAATATTCTCCACCTAGGTTAAAAATTATGTAGCAGAGACACTTAAGAGACACTTGGACAGTGGCAAGAAAACAACTATAGGTGAACCTAAATCCATGTCAGTTCTAAAGAGTAATTGCTTGACCTAAAATGGTGGAACTAAAAACTAATGACCATAGTGGATAGCACTCGTAGTCATAGTTTTCTGTCCTTGTTGCTACTCAAATACATAAGTGCGCTGTGAAAATAAGTACATCTTGGTCTCTTCTAAATACATTGGATACAGAGATCAAGTCCTTAACTGAAAAGGAATTATATCATTGTGAAAATTGTTCCTTTAAAAGGATTGAAAGACATAATCAGAAAATTCTGGAAATCTCACAAAATGAATATACCGTGTATAGGTCAGTCACGAAAGGAAAACAACAATCGTTATATTCAAACACTACCAAAACAGAAGGAAAAAAATTAGCACTTGAAGTAGACTCTAGCATTCAGGATCTTTGGAATAAACTGCTATAGAACAAATAAGGAGAAAAAAGAGCCCTTCTATGTATCAAGTAGCTTATACGAGTTTGCATAACTCACCTCACTTGAAGTATCGCAGGAAGAAGAAACTCTGTATCTATATCAGCATCATATCATGCTTTTCTAATACTGGCTCAGCAACTCTTTTCATCAAATCTAGCCAAGAAGAACGACACTACCCTGATTGTAGGCATCTCAATATCAGTAGCCATCCTTGTAATCGGATGTTTGATTCTGTTCCACTGGCAAGCCAAATCTCGTGAGCAGAGCATTGAAGATCTTAGCAAGTTGGATAAGACTAAAAGCATGATGAGCATTGCTGCTCTTGAGAGCCAATTCCTTCCCCGAAACAACATTCAAGGTGAGGGCAAGTCCTGCAATATTCATAGGGTAATTAAAAAATTACTGGCAAATAAACCAAAATTTTCATGCCAAACAATCAATACTAGTTAAGTTTGTGTACAGATTTTGAACCCACAGATAGGCCAATTACATACAGTTTGACTGATGTGGCGCAAGTCACAAACAACTTCGATGAAAGGAGGAAAATTGGAGAAGGTGGATATGGAAGTGTGTACTATAGAATGTTTGGCAAACAGGTAACAATAAAATCTCATAATTTGCTGTATATTTACGTATTACAGTTTGTAAGATCTAGTTTACTATCTTAAACTGCCCAGCCAATAATTTACCAGGAGCTTGCCTTTCTAGAATAAGAAAACAGCAACTAGTATCGACTGATGTTGACTTAAGCTTCATATTATCATGAAAATTATATATGAATTAACGAAATCTTTCTTCATGACAAGAGTTAGCCATTCATGTATTGCTGCCAGAAATAGCGATAAAAAGATGAAGTCAAGCAAGTTGAAGGAGGTCTTTGCAGAGCTCAAGGTTTTAAGCAAAATCCATCATATAAATGAGGTAGGTGACCAATACATCTGGTTTTCAGCAATCGTTTAGTTGACACAATGTATCCATTTATAATGCAATTACTGAAGACTTTCTACCATATTGAGCTTGATTGGGTATGCAACTGGCGAGGACCATTTACACCTGATTTAAGAGTATGTTCACAACGGTTCTCTTGGCGATCATCTCCATGATCTGCTTCTTAAAGGTACTGTATATGGCAGAATTAGTTGTAGTGGTTATTGGTGATGTTAAGATCACAAAACTATTTGGGAATTTTTGGCAAGTAATTTAAAAGATGGTTTTCAAATAGAAATTTAATTTGCGTTCCTGATATAGAAATATTACAGTTTTTAATCAGATTTTTAAATGCTTTCCTAGTTTAGAGTTTTTTTATTTTTAATTATTTTCCTAGTTTAGAGATATTAGATATTTTAATTGCTTTCCTAGTTAGAGATATTTTGAATAATTTATAATTTCTTTCCTTTAAAAATAGGATAGATGTTTTCTTTTTCTGCAAGTTTATTCCACCTATTTAAAAGATGTTCAGAGTTATTTTGTATGAATACTTTTATATTATTTACGATGAAAAAAATAATTTTTTCTTCAATTATCTTCTCGTGGATTCGAGAAAACTCTTCTTTATTCAAGTCCCTTGAGTTTGTATGAGCGCAAACACCCTTCTATCTTCCGTCTTATGTCAGATCTCAAGAGTCATTCCTTGGAATGTCATGTGTCAGAATGCCAACAATCGTTAACAAGAGGAGAGTTCCTACAAAAGTACAACCCCTAAATCTTGATTTCAGTATCCCACCAATCCCGATCCAACTAATCCAGGTCGTTTTTCAAGGGGTCAATCTAATACAACCCCTAAATCTCGAGATCGAAAAGTAAGCTATTGGATCAAAAGCCTAATCCCAACCCAAAACCACCAATCCTATGATTAAATAATTTCAACATTTGAAAGTTCTATTCATGTGAATCATCTTTTCTAAGCAATGAAGATATAATTGTGTAATGAATATCATCTCATGTCTAATTTGTTTTTCCTTGCATGTAGATAGAATTTGTATAATTTGGTACCGATTTCTATTATTTTGGTTTTATTATACATTAATAATTCCCTGAAACTAATTAAAATGTTCAAGTGCGTGATTGAAAATATTAAATTTGCAAACATAATTATTTAAATTCATCAATTCGTTTTTTTTAAAAATACTTATTGTTTTTTTAAGCAACATATTTTCTCAAATAATTAATTAAAGAAACATATTAGATTAAATAAATGTCCGATCAAACCCAATATAACGATCAAATACTACTGATCCGCCCGATCCCGATACAAATATTTGGAAAAACCTGAACCCGCACCCGCTCTTGAGTTTCAAAACCTTGGTATCGGTTTCGGATATTTGAAACGATACGTCTCGAAAGGTATCGTGTGTTTCGTTTGGTTTCACTGTGAGTATCGATTTAGGGAGTTGTCTATTTTATATAAATATGTAACATATACATAGAGAGATGAATTAAATATTTAGATCCCACTTATATTGAACACATCACATCCGAATGAAAGCTAACATATTTCCATTTTTAGAGAACTTCAAGATCGCTTTCAAATCCTAGCCACGTCAATTAACCTATCGAACAAAGAGACTATCTATGATGGCTTGTACCGCATGTGAAAACAGAAGATCAGTACTTTGAGATTATCCCTTTACTGTTAATAATTCATGGAGCACATTGAACCATGACGGTTCGAGATGATACCACCGTGGTTAACATGGGAGAACAAACTTTGTGGTCAATGGAAAATCGATTAGCGGTTGACCGTTATTAGGATACTCAATTGGGGTAGATTCGGCCTTCTTCAGTCATAACTCGACGAGTTAATCTTCAAGGGGGACAATATGATGCAGCACAAGACTATTCAACAATTTTTTGCAAGGAATTAAAAGGAATTTAAAAGATGGTTTCCAGCCAGATTTTTAATTGCTTTCCTAGTTTAAGGATATTGGATTTGTAATTATTTTCCTAGTTTAGACATATTAGTTTTTTTTAATTGCTTTTCTAGATAGAGATATTCTTGAATAATTTTGTAACTTCTTTCCTTTTAAAATAGGTTAGATGTAGGGGAGGGATGGATCCTTCATAATAAATTTGTTTTCTTATTGGACCTAGATATGAATCTTTGTAGATCTGAGTCTGATAACTCGATGGATAATCCGAACTACATACAAATTACATATGTTTTAAACATATATCCTAAATCAAGATGGATTTCAATGCTAGATATTGTATTTTAATTTTTTCCATGTCCAGTAGAAATGGATTTGTGACTTAGCAATCCAAATGTTAATATACTATATAGTTCAGAATACACATGCCAATAAATTATAGTTTTTTTTTAAATTACAAAGAAGAAAAATGATACTTAGCAATTGAGATAAGATTCTTTTTCGTTTCAATAATTTGTATTAGTATGTTTATTTTAGTATTTTGAATGCGTAAAAAGGAACATTTTACTAATTAGTTTACAGGTAGAAATTTTTTTCCCTCAAGAATCTAATAATTTATGGAAATAAGTGGATTTTGGATAATCCATAAACATGATCCAATCCCAAAAAAAATAGTGGGATCCAACCCGGATCTGACCCGAATACGTTTGATTCCCAGGTGGATCTTGAAGCATCCGACCGAATCTGACCCGTTAGTCCGTTACCACCCCTAGTTAGAATTTTTTTGTTCCGCAAGTTTATTCCACCCGTTTAGAAGGTGTCAAGAGTTATTTTCTTTTAAGACTATTGAATCATTTCTAATTAAAAGTAAGAAGTATTTCTTCAATTTAATAAGGTTGCAGATTTTGGCTTGGTAAAGCTAGTGGAATGCAGCAATGAAGAAGACTATATGGCAACACGATTAGTTGGTACTCCTGGTTATCTCCCACCAGAGTAAGCATGCCTTCTAAAACCATAACTACAGTTTTACTCACTTCAATACTTCAAGCTATTAGTAATCAATGATGTCATATGTCATAATAACAGGCCCGTTAAAAGGTCAGAACCTTCTTTAACCTCTCTTCGCTGGTATAGACTAGTGTACACCAACCAAAGTCAGATGATCTCAATATGGTGCCTGGATGAAGATCAGCAAAATCACCAAGAAATGAAGGTTGGCTTCAAAAGAATGGGAAGCATCACTTGGAGGTAACAGCCAGGTCTTTAGTGGTGTTTCTAATGGTAGATGACAAGTTCTAATCATTACATTGAGGAATCCTCCCTATATCTCTATCTTTTAATAGACTAATCAATGGTTCAATAAGCATTGTCATCTATGATCAGAAATTAAAGCAGAAGAGGTAATTAAGATGTCTGCAGTTGTCTGTTATATGATTCATATAATTTAATTAACCTGAAGATATCAGCAAAGTACTGGAAATTGGTTTGTTGATACAAAATATAGGGCAAAAGTCAATAAACACCCCCATCGTTTCCAGAATAATCCAGAAAACCCCTTCGTTTAATTTCGTCAAACAAACTCCCCTCCGCTTTAATTTTGGATGAAAATACCCTTTTCTCTGTTTCAAAAAAGATTGAAGGAGACAATAAGAATTACAACAGAGAAAAGTGTACTTTTGTCGAAGATTAAAGCCGAGGGGAGTTTAATTGATGGAAAAAACTGTAGGGGGATTTCTGGATTATTTTGGAAACAATGGGGGCGTTTATTGACTTCTGCCCTGCAATTTATATAGTCGAATACGTGGAAAAAAGTTAACCAAACAAAGTTGTCTTCGTGCACAGTAATCAACATATGATCTACCAGTTACTTTACTGACCAGGTTGGATATCAGGTAAAACGAGGAGACCAGTAAAGAAAACAGAGAAGGGAAAAAACAATAGAAACAACAGCTCTGTATAATTGAACAACTCGAGAACATTCTTAAATAAAAGATCTCTCGAGTTAATCAAGAAGGATTTAAGACATAAAATATAAAACATGGCTGGGTCTGATTCCATCTCCAGAAAGGGCCAAAATCAAGGAGGTAGTTCTATAGGCCAGTAAACTTAACAAAATAGATCACAATTATCCAACAAGATGCCAAAAAGCACTTTAGTCTACAGAAACCACAGTGCAAGTAACTTCACAGAACAATCATCCTATTACCTTGAACCCATAACAAAACCAAATGCCCTTTTCTAAGAGCAATTCAAACTGAAAGGATGGGCCGAGAGAGTAGTAGGCATATTCAGTCACTGTGAAGCATTAGCACTATCAACTGTACGCTGCGAGTTCAGTTTGGCTGGGTCGGGTATCCAGAATGCAAGAAAGGTGGAAGCTGCAGCAAACATGACCCGACGTGGGGCCCATTTCAAGCATGTGACAGGACCAATGCAACTGTCAAAAGAAGCAACCTGCACAGAGAAACAGAAGGTGGTGACTGCTTCCAAAAGAATGTAATGAAATATATAGGCAGTAACGAATTTCAGCCAAACTTAAATATAGCATGCACATGGTTACGCATACCTACAAGATATCCGTTCTTTATTCCTTTCTCATGTCAGAACAAATATCAAGGTATGCCTAAAAATGTGATATCTCAACAGCACCACACAAGTTCTCTCCCACCCAATAACGAGTGTGCCAATCATGTATAAGAATTCATGAAAAAATTCACAAATTTACAACAATTTGTGAAAATGACATCCCTTGGAATAAGTATCAAATTTCTAGCCAACCAAGCAATGGATGAAGGAGTTAGTACCATATACCCTACAAGAAGAACATTTTGCTTACACTTATAGAAGACCCGGGCTAGGAAACCTTACTCTAGACCTACTAATGATGATTCATATGCTCGTCTACTAAGAAGAAACTCTTTAAAAAAAATCGTAACAAGAAAGAAAAGTGTAGAAGGAAAAGATGCAGGGAGTCCTAACATTTATATATGTGGAATGGAAAAGGTAAACAGCACTCCAACTGATGCAGTTAGCAAATTATTAAATAATAGAATCATGTCTACTTTAATGAAGAGAGGAATTGGTATTTTGGTATGATAAGTTATACCTCATTTTTCTTGCTGATATCCCAAGCATGCAAATTTCCATCTCCAGAGCCTGCAAGATAAACACGGAGTCTTATTCTTGAGATCCGGGGAAGAAGGTCAACAGAACAAAAATTACTTTTAGAAACAACTTTGCAGTTAAATACATAAATAATTAAATCAATGATTCTTCAGTAAGATAATGTTGATCTATGTGGTCAACTGCTAAAAATTGGCCTGATAGAAGACTAGTATATTCAACAACCAGTATATTTGCAGTTAATACAGTGGCATCCTATATGTTTAACTATAAGCTATCTGCATTTAATTTCAATCCATAGGGAAGCTCTACTTGAACTCACATGATCACCAATAATTTCTTGACGATGAACTGCAAGTTACAGGACTCAAAATAGCAACCTTTAAGAAGTGACCCTCTTAAAGATAATTTCGATGAAGAGAGAATACTACAGAAAAGTAAGATGATATTAAGGGGAACAGAATTTTGATGAAAAATATATGACATTTGTTTACTATTGCCTCACATGATTACTTGCAACCTGGACAGAGAACTCGTCTTTCTAGTGTATTCTGAATTTAGATACACCATAATAATTTGAGGGCACAGTTTGGCCACAAGAAAAAAGGGTACAACTCATAGATTTTTCATAAAAGGATTTGTAAACCGGCATAATTGGCTTCCCGTCCAGGTGCCGCACGAAGTCTGGCCATATTAGTTGGTATATACGCTCCCAGCTTCTAATCTGGTCATAAATACACCTAGAAAGATTATTAGTCAAGTTCCCTAACCATGTGTTGAGTAAAATTCTCAATATACAATCTCCGCAGCTGTATCTCACATGACCTAGTTCCGGTTTTACAAAACAAATTTCTAGGACCCAGGTATGCTGCACATCCAGACAAGCTAATTAAACATGATATCTGAACTCTGAAGATTTAAAGGTTCAATCATTGTGAAAAATGTAATTCACGTTTACTCTTCTCTATTTCCCTTTTATCAGTGACATATCTTATCTCTCTTATTTGTATATCCCAAACATAATTATCCCCAAGGCAGGAAAAATTGTTTGGTTTTTGTGCTTCTGGGCATACAGCTAAACAAGTCCACAAATATCAACTCATAGGTTTTCAAATGACCCAAAGATTTCAACAAAGCTATTTTTCCTCCAGGACCACCACTAATACCCTAGTTACATACTGTCACCATTAACGAATTAAATTTAAGAAATATAAGGTCAATACATACATAATACGCACTAGACCATTGGCATTAATTTTGTGTGCACATAACAAAGTACAACAATTAGCTACAGTGGACTTCACTGATTCAATAGCTGTGCAAGACAAATGATAACAATCCCTGTTGAAGGCAATTCTATGTTTTCGTTGAAGTATCAAAGCAAAACGAAAGTCATATGAACACACCCTTCTTATAACTTAAACATATTGTTTTACCTGACACAACATATTGCCCATCAGGAGTAAAGGTAGCCTCAGTTGTTAAATTGGGGGATGGCTCGACACTAAAACCACAGCGCTGCATAAAAGAGTGGAGTATTTTATATCTAGCCTCATAATTGTTTCAACCATGAAATGAAAAGAAAATCAGGAGGCCATAGGAAATGCTTAGGCATTTGAACCATCAAATTTTGATTGAGAAGAAAACCGAGCAATATATAGAGGACCTCAATTCATAACTGGCAGTTTTGATGTTGTAGTTAATGTATGTTATTGTATTAACCTTTAAAACAGAGAATGTGAAATACAATTTGTAGATAATTCAGCACGCACAATACATATATTAATTTATTTACACGTGCAACACATACAACTTTCTTGCACAGTGATTCTTCAATGCATCTCGTACATATGGTGAAGCCTCATTTATTCATCCAGGGTATCCAACCAAACACACCCTTCTCACATTATATATTAAGTACAGATACAGATAGTTTAAATCAATCTAAAGTTGCAGGATAAAAACACAAATCTCAATTTTATTTACAGAATAATTGTTAGTCTATGACATGTAATTTGGGTAATCAATATTCTAAGTAGACAGATTTATAATTGTAGTAAAAACTCATTATTGCTCCGAAGAACATGAAATAAATATTGATATGAAACTGAAAGAAGAATCAGCTAACAATTCGATAAGAATAATGTCAAAAATAAAATTATAAATTATAAAATCAAGCCGACTCAAATTACTTTATAAAATCGAGCTGACTCAAATTACTTGAGGAAACACATTGGTATTTATTATAACAGTCTCGAATGTATTGATTATGATCTTTCAAATACCATGCATTTATTAGTAAATATTTAAATATACAATTATATGAATTACCATTTTAGACTTTAGAGTGCAAACATTCAAGTTACAACATAAAACATCATGGGGGGTATAATAGGGATGGCAACCGGGCTGAGTTGACCCGCGACCAGCCCACTCGAACCCGGCCCACAATTATTAAGTTTGGGTCCGGGTCAAACCCGCAGGTCTACCGGGGTCGAAAAAATGTAAACCCAGCCCGCTCGACCCAGCCCGCAAACCCGTTGACCAAGTCAAACCCACCCGCCCGCCAACCCGCGGGTTTCAATCCGTTGAATTTTTGGATTTGACTCGTGGGTTTGACCCGTTTGAATTTTTTTGATTTTTTTTCCCTGTTTTTTTAATCTTTTTTTGGCTACAAAATATATGCCTATATGTATATATATATACTGCAAATATATACGTATATATATGTATATATGCATAAAGATATAATCTAAAATATTTCAAAATTTTATTAAAATGAGTGTGAACATCAAAATTAATTGATTACTATTCACTAGTCAATTAGACAACCCTCACCCTAGCTATTTATAGCCAACTCTACCTCCTCACTTCTCTCATCTCACCAATGTGAGACTAAAAGTTTTCAAAGTTTAAAATCCAATTGCATTTAGTCTCACATTGGTGGGATGAGAGAAGTGAGAATGAGTTGGCTAATTGGCTATAAATAGCTAGGATGAGGTGGGCTAATTGGGTAGTGGGTAGTGGGTAGCGGGCAATTAATTTTTTTGTTCACAATTCACACCCATTTGACTCATGAATTTTAACTCATAAATTTTTTGTTTAAATTTTTTGGAGTTAAAAAAAATTAACTAGTGAATTTTGCGGGCCAGCACGAAACCCGGCCCGACCCAATAAGGGTTCAACCCGTACGGGTTCGCGGGTCGACCCGGGTCGACTTTCTCTCTTCCCAGCCCTTCCCTGCCCGATTAATCCCCCAACCCGGCCCGAGCCCGCCCGAAACACAAGCCAACACGAATGGGTTGGGCCCGGCCCGGTCGACCCGAAGGCCATCCCTAGGGTATAATATCTGTAACAATAGATAGCCAAAGTCGCACCTCTCACTTAGTGCATTAAATTTAATGTACTCACATCATAGTCTCAATAGACTAACCTTATCCCCACCATATGCATCCAGAATATGGATATTGTTACCGGTAGTTGTTAAGAGCATTGACTTCCCATCATTACTGAATTTGATGTCATAGACATCAGATGTATCCCCACCAACCAAAAAAGTATCGAACGGACCCTGAAATTTTGAAAAAAAAATGAATTTTAAATAGATACGTGACAGGAAATACGTAGAAAAAAGTCTCCCTTGCAGACCTTGTCATATGAGCGTGAATCGTATAACTTAATAGTACCACCTTCCATTGCCACAGCAAAAACAAGGCCTTGTTGATCATATGCAACAGTAGGCCTACCACGCACTCGTATAATTCCCTGAAGACTAGAATTGTAAGCTTGACTTGAAATCAAAAGTTTGGACTAATAAGGTTAGCCTAAAACAAGTTATGTTTAATTTTCTTCAAATATATGTGAAATATGTGAATGCATGAAGAAGCCGAAATTTACACCTGGCAAGCATTTACGCGGAGATCCCATATCCTCACACTATTGTCAATTGAACCCGACATAAAGCTGTCATTGAGAGGGGACATACCAAGGGAAACAACTCTACAATGAAAATACATCAGTTCACATTTGCAACATGCAACTGAAAGTAAGTTATATTCCTGTTTCTAAGAGTAAAACTGCAACTGAAATCTTTCTAATGAAGCACAGGGAGCTATGGACCCACCGTTTACGATAAAAAAACAGTAAAACTGCAAACCTAGGAGAATCATCACCTGTCTTTGTGCCCTTTGAAGGAGCGGAGGTATCGATTATCATGCAAAGAAAGATACTGCAAGGACTCTGTCCAATAGAAAGGAGGGTGAGTATATAATTATGCTGAATGTTTTAAAAAGGAAATTTGGAAAAATTTATATTTGGTGATATGGACTATGAGGAGATGCACCACCTTTGGACTTCGAATTATATCTTGAAGAAAATATAATGCAACTCGGATGGTGTGTAAAGCATACACGGTCAGCACCACGTTTTTTGTGATATGTAGTCTTCAAACACCTGGTTATAAGAAATACAAACTCAACAAAGCTCCTTCATATGTAAGAGAGGCACAAGGACAATGTTCAAAATTGAAATCGACAAAGTTCTCCATAGGATCAAGATGAGCAAATTTTGGCTTCAGAAATTTGTGATTAGGGTCATGTCTGTATTGGGAATGGACCAAACCCCATCCACACAGACCAAATGAAACCTACTCCCTATTCCAGACCTACACAAAGCCAAAATAATGAGATTCTGGAGAGAATTTCACTAAAGAAATTTTTTCTGTATAAAATATGATGGGTTCCAACCATTAAGGGAGAGAGGAGAACATAGAAAAACAAGCTATCTGTTTTATTCAGCTCTTTACGCTTACATATCCTACATCCATCTTTGAGCCAGTTCACTAAAACCTACAGCCTCTATTATACTTCTCTCTGATCTGTTAACGGGATTCATTTTATACAATCGAATATCCTTTTGTTGAAGAGCCAAAGAGTTAAGCAAGAAACTTTAAGGAAAGATGAAGGATGGGATTCATCAAAATATCTTTACCATCTAAATTTTCCCCATCAGCAAATTGTTGGCTATGACAAGACAAAACTCCAAAAAGAACAGAGACGGTTTTATGATTGACAGTGAAGGTTTTATGATTAACCATCAACCTTCTCGAGACCTTGTATGTACTAAGTTTTTCAGTTAAAATTTGAGTTCATGTGCAAGAAAGGACCTTGTTGTGGACCCTGAGAAGGCTAATTTACAAATAGATGTAACCCTTTTCCAAATTGAGGTAAATTATGCAACCAATAGAAAACCTCAGAAGTCCCCTCGACCATAAAAGAATCTATAAAATCTATACAAATATATAAGATGATACGATATCTTATAAAGAACTGCATTCATGTCAGGAAATACCAAAGAGAATCGCATTCATGTCCACATATAAGCGGAAGGATTATTTCATATATGGAATCCATTTCCAATAATTTAATACCATAAATTGTTTGATGATATACTAGCTGCAAACACACAAGGATGAGTTAAAAGCTACGCACTTGGCATTTGCGGTATCATAAAGGCGCACAGAATCATCTTCACTTGCAGTGACCAACAAATCATCGGTTCGATGGAAATCAAGCGAACTTATTTTTTTGCCTTCCTGAAAGTTAACAAAATGAGATCAACAAGAATGAGGAATACACAAATCAAAAAGTAAAAATACATGCATCATACATATATTACTGACAAAAGCAACAATAGTTCTCTTTCCATTCAGCAAAATATGTGTACACAATTAATCCAAATGTAGAACTTTAATTAGTTCATTTCTCTGTACATAAAATGTTTTACAGGACAAGAATTTGTTAACAACAAACGAGAAAAGGGAAAGGAATTTCAAAAGAAAAATACAGCATCTGAAATTTTTATTTATTCCCATGTCAAAATAGCAGTGAATTGTGTTGTTTTTGGGCAGCATACATGTGGTCTTCAAAAGATTATGGAAGATGAAGCTCTAAATGGCTTTTGCATACTAAACGGCAATTGTTCATTCCATATTTTTTACTAAATTAAACTCATGAGACTAGCTACCATAAAATTGAAAGTATTTAATTTTTTTGGGAACAACTTATGAATGAATATGGTGAAACTACTTGCACTGGTGTTTGTTTACTAACAAAGAATTACATGAGTGAGCATAACATTTATTTAAGAAATATGATAAATTACAATTACTGATTTGGGACTGAGGGAGTGAACATAACGTTTTCTATATAAAAAAAGAAATAAAATGGCTCTTTTCCACTCTCAAATGTTCTCCTCACATTAAATGTGAGATCCTTGACCAAAAAAAAAGACTGTAAAAGAACTATGTAAGAGGTTTCCAGTTAGGTTCTATGTGCAAAAAAACATCAATGGTGCGCCCATCGACCATACACTTGTCTAGTAGATGAGTTCAAATATCTCAATTAGCATACTTAGCTCAAACCATATAACCAATTTATGTTAGCAAACTTATCTATTCAGGTAATATTTAGTTACTCCAATTTATACTCAAATTGGTATAAATTATTTTTATGCATTAGAAAGAGCAAATTATTCATCTGAACATACATATTCCTCATGTCACGCAAATAATAAAGGAATCTGATTACGATGGCAATTTAAGATTACTTTCAAAACAATGCTTGTGCCTTGCGCAACCATGGGGGAATCCCAGATTCCTTTGCATATGAAACTGTACCCACCCACGCACCCCCCACCCCGCAAAAAAAGACAAAAATGATACCTATCGTGAGATAAACTTTCTTTAAACGCTGGATTTCCATATTCTCGATCAGCACTAACATTTTCCTATGTTAGCAAATAATTCAGTCTCATTTCTCGCGTCGTACAAATGGCACTAAATGGATAATCCAAAACCCAGATCCATAATTCAGTGGATTCGGATACACAATAATACTAAATTTTAGGGGAAGTAAAATAGATAGCAACAAATTTCTAGGGTTTACATCAAATCTACTCTTGTTAATAAGTACAGTAAGAAAAGAGAACGAGATGAGCAACTACTCACAAAATCGGTGAAGGCACCAACCGACATGGACTGAATGGTGACATCGTCGATCGTTGCCATTTACGTCGTAAATTAAGAAAATGGAAGATTGATAGCTAGGGTTTCTGAATTTTGATTTTGAAGACAATACCAACATTTGAGAGAGAAAGATGTGGGCTTTTAGCATTGTGTCAAAGAAAAAGGGAGGGCGGTTAGTTTTTGGGCCAGGTTGAACATTTTCCTATGCAAACAATCAGATTGAGTTTGGGCCTAGGCCCAATGTGGGACTCTTTGTATGTATAGCATGGGTCTAAAATAACATGTATTCCATGCTTTCATATGTCTTCTAGCTAAGAATGATATGTAATGTGGCTGCCGAATTTATAAATTGTTATAAATTGTCATAACATGCAATGTAGTACTATATAATTTGTAGTGTATCTTCCTTTTTTAATTTGCATTTTCATGCTGATGGGCACATAATTCAATTGTAACCAATAAAACTGGATATACACACATGATATTGTGATAGATAGTGCATGTATTATAGGTTATTAGGTTATGTCCTACATATTTACTAGAGGTTTTTATCCCAAATGGCACTCCGATATTTTCAAACGTCCCCAAAATTTTTCCGGCATCTGATATCCGAAATGAACAAATTTAGGACGACACAATATAGAAAACCAACATTCGAACTTTGCTAGTCTTTAATTATTGGCTTCCATTTTGGTTTGTATATAGTTCAATCTCTATTTGATGAGGGGAATCCAGAATACCACACTTTTGAGAGGAGTTACTAATCCTCTCCAAAAGAGGAATTTGATTATGATGGTAATCTAGGATTACTTCCAAATTTATATTTGTGACTTCCGGAACCATGTATGTAAACCACAAGAGGAATCTCAAAATCCCTTTCATATTAGACCGTACCAAACCCCTAAAGGAAAAAATGATCCATTTCATGAAATAAATTTCTTTAAATTTTGAATCTCATTGTTCTCGATTAACATTAAATACAATTTACTATGTTAGCATATAAGGGGTGGCAATTTTATCCGCTAACCATATAACCCGATCCGAATCCAATCCAAAATTTAAGGTATGGATCCTCCAAAATGGATTCGTTAGCTTAATGGGTAGGGCATGGATTCTAAAGATAGATCCATTCTCTTATTGGATCCTTAAGGATCTGAACCCGATAACTCTCTAAGAGAGAGACAAAGAGCGTATATATAACTAACTTAACTTTTAGTTATACAATCAGAAATGCATATGTATAGTCTAATATTTAGATATTCTATATTATTTTTTAAACCTAGTATAAACGAATTGTTTAAAATAGGCAATACTAACATTAGTATACATCTATGTTGCACAAACACTTCTATTCGGTAACTGTATTGTTTCACACACGTGCCTGCCACTCATGTCGGACACCCAAATCCGACACGACACTTGATAATTCAGGATAGTTATTCAGAATCTTCTTCGTGCCAATGTGTCATGTCGCACCGTGTCGGTTTCCGTGCAACAAAGGTAGACACATAGTGACAACATTCTTATTTCCTTTTAATAAAAGTGAAAATGTGTGCTTAGTCATTGAGATAAGATTAAAATTTAATCATATGATTGTTGTTTATATGTTTACTTCTTATTTTAAATGTGTAATGAGTAACTTTCAATTATTATTTTATCCAAACTCATAAGAAAGAAACGATGAAATTGGATCCCAAATCTAATTCGAAAACGTTTTGGATCCCAAATGGATCCTTCATTTTTCAGTGGGTTCGGATCCGCACATGGATCCTACAAAATCTCCCGGTGCCATACAAACAACACTAAATGGATAATCCGAAACCCGAATCAGATAACTTAATGGATTCGGATCCCAAAGTCCATCCTACAAAATTTTAGGGTCGCATCTACTCACGATATCGTAAAGCGAAGAAGATGAGTAACTACTTACGAACTCAGTAAAAGAGGCGCCGATCGACATGGATCGCATGGTGACATCGTCGATCTCCGTCACTTGCGCCATAGTTTAGGAAAATAATGGGAGATTGATAGCCTCTAGGGTTTCTGAATTTGATTTTGAAAATGAGAAGAAAATTAGAGAGGAAAAAAAATGGGGTTTCAGGCGTTTAGCGTTTGTGTCAAAACGGAACGGGAATTGATTTCGGGCCTGGCCCAACTCATGCATGTTACATCGGGTTGTGTTTGGGCCTAAGCCCAGTATAGGACTCGGTCCTTTTTCATTCTTATATGAAGAAAGGCTTAAGCCATACATCATGAGATTAATATAAAAAGAGTAATGCTTCATCCACTACCAATTTCACTACATTTCTCTTGACTACTTTTATGTGGCACACTCCAATAGGTAGGAAAAGATAGAGTAGGTGGGGGAACTCTCCAATAGTAGTTTGCCACCTAAGGTTCTTAGTGAAGGAAATGATAGTGAAATTGGTAGTGGCTAAAGCATTACTCATATAAAAATTGATTACGGTTAATCTCTAATCTTTCTAATCTCTAATATCTCAAATATCTCTAATCTATAATCTCTAATATATCTCTACTATTTTAATATGAGAGTTAAGGTTTGTAACCGAACAAACACGTGTAATACACGTTCAAGCTAAATTCAACAAATACATACATTTATATATATAAAAAAATAGTGCATACCTAATATAAAGGAGGTCTCAGGTTCAAAGACAGTCTATGCTGAAGTTTCTACTTTTAATAAACTTATTTAGTAAGACGTGCACCGCACGTGTAAATTACTACTAATATTTTAACGGGAGAGTTGGAATTGTGTAACCAAACAAACTGTGCATTGTAATTAAACAAACACCTGCAATACATGTGTATTACTAATATAAATAAGTTTTTTGGTACGATACCAAACAACAACGTCAAAATTTTTTATTAAAAAATGTATCTATAATATTTTAACGAAAGAGTTGGGATTGTGTAACCAAACAAATACGTGCATTGTAATCAAACAAACACGTGCAGTGCATGTGTATTACTAATATAAATGAGTTATTAGGATCGATGTCAAACAACGTCGCAATTTTTTTAAATAAAATTATATTTTATAAAGACATGCATCGCACTTGTAAATTACTAGTATAAAAAAGGTCATGCCCCGTCATATAACTGCTCATCTAAACATAACTTAGCTAACTTAAGTGCTATAACATCATACTCTCACTTTCTTATGAATCACTGAGAGTTAAAGAGGGTATTCAAGAAGTCACAACATCCCACAAATGAGTCATATCCAATCGTGTGCATATTGAATACAATATATAACTTGAAAACCAAGCATGTGCATTATGATACGCATAACAAGGTACCTGAAATGGAAATTAAGATTAAAGTTCGGTTTCTTCCATTAACAATATCATTTTCTATGTTTGTATTGTTTTGGTTTTGCATAAAAGGTTCATTGAACCTAACAATGGTATCAAAGTAGCCGCGTGATCGTTGTGTAGGAGTTCGTCGTTGCCGGGACAAGATCAAGAGAAGTCTTGTCTTTGAACAATATCTTTAAAAATATACTTCCTAAATTCAACTTGAAGAATTATGATTATTGGCGCATCAAAATTAAGTTTTTCTCTCTCTCCAAAATATATGAGAATTTATTGAGTTAATTGAGACAAATTTTAACATGTTGCACTTTCTCATCCAGAGAAAGATGCAGTCCAAAAGAAAATAAAATTGGATAGAATTATGTTTTTTTTTTCATCTTTTTATTAAGTCATCGCTTCATTAAAAAGAGATTAACGAAACAGATAACAAAATTACAAAGTAGGCCCGAAGGCGATTAACATGCCAGAATTATGTTAAATCACATACACATGGCATTGGATGAAGCCAAGTTTTAGAGAATTATAAAAGCAAAGCAAAGACCGGCATAGAGTATACTGGAAAGACATACAAAGGAGTTGACATAGTGTAGAATGTTTGTCTACAGACTCTAGGAAGAGAGTTTGAAGATTTAAGATTCAAGAGGGTGAGAAAATAGTAGACTATTTTGATAGGGTAATGGCAGTCTCAAATCGGATACGAGTCAACAAAGAAGATATGAGCGACACCACAGTTGTCGAAATAATCATGAGAAGAGTGCGTCCGGAATTTGATATAGTTATTTGTCAAATTGAAGAAAGCAAGGATATCGAACATCTAACTCTGGAAGACTTCACGAGATCACTTGAGGCATATGAACATCGGCTTAATCATAGATCGAAGCAATCGCCATCGATTGAACAAGCACTAAAAACTGAGCTGATAGTAAGTGATAAAAGTAAGGGAGGACAAAGAGACAATCTAATAAGACAATGTAATCATGCTTTTATCCCAAAAAAAATATATTTTTTTTGCTTTTACTTTTAATGTCTACTTTTATAATTTTTTTAAAAATACTAAAGAGCAACAAAACATGAGCTTGAGGACACCCGGATCACCGGGCCAGCCCTAACAATGGGTCTGGATGATCTAGGCAAAGCTTTAATGGCGGGAAGAGGGCATGTTGCAACCAACTCAACTGCCGTTGGCTGAACGGCATGGTTTGTGGGCAGCTCTTAACTACATCCATGTCGGTTACCTATGAATATAGCATGATTTGAAGGCTGATAGAAATTACTTTGTGACAAGTATAACAATATACCTGAAGAGGAGTCGGTATGAAACCATATATCACAGTATTTATATTCGTCATTACTTCAAACTTAAATCATAATCGATGCCTCCATACTACATAACAGAGCCAAAATACCACAAAGAGGAGGTACAAAACACCCAGGTTTCAGCCCAGGTGATCCCACATCATAACTCACATTACAATATGAAACATAAATACAATGTTGAAGAAAACTTGGTGGAAGTAGCAGCTCCCCTCCTCCCCCTACAGTGCTTGTGGTCCAAGTCGTTCTCTCTTCTTTGTCCCTGCGATTGAAATCCATGAGGATATTACTTTGATGTTTCGCTAAATAGAAATAGCCACATTAACACTATTATTGCGAAAACAAAACTCATTCTGATCTAACCATAAAACCTAAAGGCATAGCCGAAATAGTAAATCCTCAATGTATCAGTTATTAATAATAACTAATCTTTTATATATATCGCTACAGAAATCAAGTGTGGAGCAATTGTTTTTACCAATTGAAAACAAAATCAGGGTATAAATCATATCTAATTTCTCATAGATTATTTTTACAATGCTAACCAAAACTTGTATTATTTAAGTTTGTCCAACAAATAAACAACTAATTCTGAAAACTAACACACTCGTTAATAATTCACCCATTTATTTTTCCTATTTCCCTCATAGATTTCTCATAGATTATTTTTACAATGCTAACCAAAACTTGTATTATTTAAGTTTGTCCAACAAATAAACAACTAATTCTGAAAACTAACACACTCGTTAATAATTCACCCATTTATTTTTCCTATTTCCCTCATCGTTCCAGTATCTTTCCTGTTAAACTGTTTTTTGAACCAAATAACTATTGTACAGAAGTTTTCTCTTAACTCTTGTTCCTGTTTTCTTTTCTTTACAAATTCATGCCATACTAAAAAGTGTACCAAGATAGCCGGCATTCTATATTCTCATTATAAGTTTACAACAGGAAGAAATGTTTTATGAACATCAAGTTTCTTTCACAATGACCATAATGAAAAAGTAGATTGAAAAGAACATGAATAAGATTTTCAAGGTATGTAATTAGCATCTGCAAACCTACAAGGAAATCTATAACGAAACCAAAATTTGAAGAAAAAAGCACAAATCGATATAAAGTATAATTTTGTAGCACAGGACAAAAAACGGCATGGAATTTTTGTACGAAAGCATAATCACGCGTGATCACTCTCCAAAAGTGGTTACAGGTGATAAGGCCTCTCCAAAACTATATAAGGATATTGATTTTGTATGAGAATTAGAAAGGTTCAGATGACACTCTTGAAGTGTAATCTGGGAATCTTATTCACGGTATATATAGCTCAAAACATAGCCCAGTTATTACATAGTTGAGAAAGTTCTGTACAAGTACTGATCCACCAGACACTATTAAAGGGAATGTACTGCTATACACGTCACAAACAAAGGCAACGACTGGATGTGCAAGTCATGGTTTCGAATCTTTCGAAGCATAAATATGTGCTAACTAGTAGCTACTTGATTTTGAATTTCCGCCGCACTAGTCAAAATCCAACGGCGAAGTGAAGCAAAGAAAATTGACGTACCCGAGTGATTAGTGTCCAAGAGATAGTGTTGATTTATCTGAGGTCACATACATTATACACTTACATGTACACTTAAGCCTCTAAGAAATATGTAAAAGTATTATGTATATTCATTGTTACACACCCATAACTTATATACATACATATATATATATATATATATTATAATGGGAGAAAGCCTTAGTGTCATTTGTAAATCTACCACTTTCCGTGCATTGCACGTGCAACTCCAATTCTTCTTTTATACAATTTATTTAAATCTACCAATTTACGTGCATTACACGTATAACTCAAACTCTCTCATTATACTCTTTATATTACTTTTAAAAATATGTATTTATTAACACGTGCTATATTATATTACTTTAAAAACTATAAATTGATTAAAACTTTAGAACTTGAGGAAATATTCTCCACCTAGGTTAAAAATTATGCAGCAGAGAACTTAGAGACACTTGAACAGTGGCAAGAAAACAACTATAGGTGAACCTAAATCCATGTCAGTTCTAACGAGTAATTGCTTGACCTAAAATGGTGGAACTAAAAACTAATGACCATAGTGGATAGCACTCGTAGTCATAGTTTTCTGTCCTTGTTGCTACTCAAATACATAAGTGCGCTGTGAAAATAAGTAGATCTTGGTCTCTTCTAAATACATTGGACATAGAGATCTCAAGTCCTTAACTATAAAGGTCTTATATCATTGTGAAAATTGTTCTTTTAAAAGGATTGAAAGACATAATCAGAAAATTCTGGAAATCTCACAAAATGAATATACCGTGTATACTTGGTCAGTCATGAAAGGAAAACAACAATCGTTATATTCAAACACTACCAAAACAGAAGGAAAAAAATTAACACTTGAAGTAGACTAGCATTCAGGATCTTTGGAATAAACTGCTATATAACAAATAAGGAGAAAAAAGAGCACTTCTATGTGTCAAGTAGCATATACGAGTTTGCACAACTCACCTCACTTGAAGTATCACAGGAAGAAGAAACTCTGTATCTATATCAGCATCATATCATGTTTTTCTAATACTGGCTCAGTAACTCTTTTCATCAAAACTAGCCAAGAAGAACGACACTACCTTGATTGTAGGCATCTCAATATCCGTAGCCTTCCATGTAATTGGACATTTGATTCTGTTCTTCCACTGGCAAGCCAAATCTCGTGAGCAGAGCATTGAAGATCTTGGTAAGTTGGATAAGACTATAAGCATGATGAGCATTGCTGCTCTTGAGAGCCAATTCCTTCCCCGAAAGAACATTCAAGGTGAGGACAAGTCCTGCAATATTCATAGGGTAATTAAAAAATTACTGGCAAATAAACCAAAATTTTACAAGCCAAACAATCAATACTAGTGAAGTTTGAGTGCAGAAATTGAACACACAGATAGGCCAATTACATACAGTTTGACTGATGTTGCGCAAGTCACAAACAACTTCAATGAAATGAGGAAAATTGGAGAAGGTGGACATGGAAGTGTGTACTATATAATGTTTGGCAAACAGGTAAGAATAAAATCACATAATTTGCTGTATATTAACGTATTACAGTTTGTAAGATCTAGTTTACTATCTTAAACTGCCCAGCCAATAATTTACCAGGAGCATGCCTTTCTAGAATAAGAAAACAGCAACTAGTATTGACTGATGTTGACTTAAGCTTCATATTAACATGAAAATTATATAAGAATTAACGAAATCTTTCTTCATGACAAGAGTTAGCCATTCATGTATTGCTGCCAAAAATAGCGATAAAAAGATGAAGTCAAGCAAGTTGAAGGAGGTCTTTGCAGAGCTCAAGGTTTTAAGCAAAATCCATCATATAAATGTGGTAGGTGACCAATACATCTGGTTTTCAGCACTAGTTGACACAATGTATCCATTTATAATGCAATTACTGAAGACTTTCTACCATGTTGAGCTGATTGGGTATGCAACTGGCGAGGACCATTTTTACATGATTTAAGAGTATGTTCACAACGGTTGTCTTGGCGATCATCTCCATGATCCGCTTCTTAAAGGTACTGTATATGGCAGAATTAGTTGTAGTGGTTATTGGTGATGTAGGATCACAAAACTATTTGGGAATTTTTGGTGTTGTAGTGGTTTTCAAATAGAATTTTAATTGTGTTCCTAGTATAGAAATATTAGAGTTTTTAATCAGATTTTTAAATGCTTTCCTAGTTTAGAGATATTAGATTTTTAATTATTTTCCTAGTTTAGAGATACTAGATATTTTAATTGCTTTCCTAGTTAGAGATATTTTTGAATAATTTTATAATTTCTTTCCTTTAAAAATAGGTTAGATGTTTTCTTTTTTCTGCAAGTTTATTCCACCTATTTAAAAGATGTTTAGAGTTATTTTGTATGAATACTTTTATATTATTTGCGATGAAAAAAATAGTTTTTTTCTTCAATTATCTTCCCGTGGCTACGAGAAAACTCTTCTTTATTCAAGTCCCTTAAGTATGTATGAGCGCAAACACCCTTCTATCTTCTGTCTTATGTCAGAACTCAAGAGTCATTCCTTGGAATGTCATGAGTCAGAATGCCAACAATCGTTAACAAGAGGAGAGTTCCTACCAATGTACAACCCCTAAATCTTGATTTTAGTATCAGACCAATCCCAATCCAGCTCATCCAGATCGTTTTTCAAGGGGTCAATCTAATACAACCCCTAAATCTCGAGATCGAAAAGTAAGCAATTGGATCAAATGGATCAGCCTAATCCCAACCCAAAACCACCAATCCTATGATTAAATAATTTCAACATTTGAAGGTTCTATTCATGCGAATAATCTTATCTAAGCAATGAAGATATAATTGTGTAATGAACATCATCTCATGTCTACCTTATATTTTGTTTTTCCTTGCATGTAGATAGAATTTGTATTATTTGGTACCTATTTTTATTATTTTGGTTTTATTATACATTAATAATTCACTGAAACTAATTAAAATGTTCAAGTCTGTGATTGAAAATATTAAATTCATCAATTCATTTTTTAAAAATACTTATTGTTTTTTTAAGTAACATAATTTTTTAAATAATTAATTAAAGAAACATATTAGATTAAAAAAATGACTGATCAATCACTTTGTTGAACAAGTGCAACCCATTCAGAAAGTGTTTGAAATTTTCCACACGGAAGTCATTGAGGCGTTACAGGAAGGTAGGTTAGTGAGATCATGGTCATATGTGTAGTCCCTACATTCTTGGCCCCACAGAAAGAGGACAACTGTGCAATCGACAAGTTCACGATTTCCTACAAATTTTGTATTATGAGAATTGAAGACATGCTTGATCCAATTCATAAATTGTAAGTGTAATGCAAAAGTGATTTACATTTTAAAAAATTTATATCTAGACAGGTAATGAGTGGAAGACAAAAGTAGGAGTATAGGGTTGCAGTCGACGAGCATTGCCAATCAAGTGTTATTTGATGTTGGAGATAAGAACATGATCCATATTGGTATTTATCATAAATGGAATGCAAAGGTATTGACGGTTGGAGTTGAGGACAAAGTGTTTTTATGTAAAGAGACTATCTATAATGGCTTGTACCGCATATGGAAACAGAAGAAGATCAGTCCTTTGAGGCTATCCCTTTACTATTAATAACTCATGGAGCACATTGAACCATGACGGTTCGAGATGATACCACCGTGGTTAACATGGGAGAAGGACCTTTGTGGTCAATGGAAAATCGATTAGCGGTTGACCGTTAATAGGATACATAATTGGGGTAGATTTGGACTTCTTCAGTCATAACTCGACGAGTTAATCTTCAAGTGGGACAATATGATGCAGCACAAGACTATTCAACAATTTTTTGCAAGGAATTAAAAGGAATTTAAAAGATAGTTTCCAGCCAGATTTTTAATTGCTTTCCTAGTTTAAGGATATTGGATTTGTAATTATTTTCCTTGTTTAGACATATCAGTTTTTTTTAATTGCTTTTCTCGATAGAGATATTCTTGAATAATTTTGTAACTTCTTTCCTGTTAAAATAGGTTAGATGTAGGGGAGGGATGGATCCTTCATAATAAATTTGTTTTCTTATTGGACCTAGATACGAATCTTTGTGGATCAGAGTCTGATAACTCGATGGATAATCCGAACTACATATAAAATACATATGTTTTAAACATATATCCTAAATCAAGATAGATTTCAATGCTAGATATTGTATTTTAATTTTTTACATGTTTAGTAGAAATGGATTTGTGAATTAGCAATCCAAATGTTAATATACTATATAGTTCAGAATACACATGCCAATAAATTATAGTTTTTTTTTAAATTACAAAGAAGAAAAATGATACTTAGCTATTGAGATAAAATTCTTTTTCGTTTCAATAATTTGTATTAGTATGTTTATTTATTTACCTAGTTTAGACATATTTGTTTTTTTTTAATCGCTTTTCTAGCTAGAGATATTCTTGAATAATTTTGTAACTTCTTTCCTTTTAAAATAGGTTTGATGTAGGGGAAGGATGGATCCTTCAAAATAAATTTGTTTTCTTATTGGACCTAGATATGAATCTTTGTGGATCTGAGTCTGATAACTCGATGGATAATCCGAACTACATATAAAATACATATGTTTTAAACATATATCCTAAATCAAGATAGATTTCAATGCTAGATATTGTATTTTAATTTTTTTCATGTCTAGTAGAAATGGATTTGTGAATTAGCAATCCAAATGTTCATATACTATATAGTTCAGAATACACATGCCAATAAATTATAGATTTTTTTAAATTACAAAGAAGAAAAATGATACTTAGCTATTGAGATAGGATTCTTTTTCGTTTCAATAATTTGTATTAGTATGTTTATTTTAGTATTTTGAATGTGTAACAAGGAAAATTTTACTAATTAGTTTATACGTAGAAATTTTTTCCCTCAAGAATCTAATAATATATGGAAATAAGTGGATTTTGGATAATCCATAAACATGATACAATCCCAAAAAAAATAGTGGGATCCAACCCGGATCTGACCCGAATACGTTTGATTCCCAAGTGGATCTTGAAGCATCCGACCGAATCTGACCCGTTAGTCCGTTACCACCCCTAGTTAGAATTTTTTTGTTCTGCAGGTTTATTCCACCTGTTTAGAAGGTGTCAAGAGTTATTTTCTTTTAAGACTATTATATCATTTCTAATTAAAAGTAAGAAGTATTTCTTCAATTTAATAAGGTTGCAGATTTTGGCTTGGTAAAGCTAGTGGAATGCAACAATGAAGAAGACTATATGGCAACACGATTAGTTGGTACTCCTGGTTATCTGCCACCAGAGTAAGCATGCCTTCTAAAACCATATTTACAGTTTTACTCACTTCAATGCTTCAAGCTATTAGTAATCAATGATGTCATATGTCATAATAACAGGCCCGTTAAAAGGTCAGAACCTTCTTTAACCTCTCTTCGCCGGTATAGAATATGGTGCCTGGATGAAGAACAGCTAAATCACCCAGAAATGAAGTTTGGCTTCAAAAGAATGGGAAGCATCACTTGGAGGTAACAGCCAGGTCTTTAGTGGTGTTTCTAATGGTAGATGACAAGTTCTAATCAATACATTGAGGAATCCTCCCTATATCTCTTAATCTTTTAATAGACTAATCAATGGTTCTATAAGCATTGTCATGTATGACCAGAAATTAAATCAGAAGAGGTAATTAAGATGTCTGCAGTTTTCTGTTATATGATTCATATAATTTAATTAACCTGAAGATATCTGCAAAGTACTGGAAATTGGTTTGTAGCTACAAAATATAGGGCAAAAATCAATAAACACCCCCATCGTTTCCAGAAAAATCCAGAAAACCCCTTCGTTTAATTTTGTAACATAAACTCCCCACCGCTTTAATTTTGGATGAAAATACCCTTTTCTCTGTTTCAAAAAAGACTGAAGGTGACAATCAGAATTACAACAGAGAAAAGTGTACTTTTGTCGAAGATTAAAGCCGAGGGGAGTTTAATTGATGGAAAATATTGTAGGGGGATTTCTGGATTATTTTGGAAACAAAGGGGCGTTTATTGACTTCTGCCCTGAAATTTATATAGTCGAATACATGGAAAAAAGTTAACCAAACAAAGTTGTCTTCGTGCACACTAATCAACATATGATCTACAAGTTACTTTAATGACCAGGTTGGATATCAGGTAAAACGAGGAGACCAGTAAAGAAAACAGAGAAGGGAAAAAACAATAGAAACAACATCTCTGTATAATTGAACAACTCGAGAACATTCTTAAATAAAAGATCTCTCAAGTTAATCAAGAAGGATTTAAGACATAAAATATAAAACATGGCGGGGTCTGATTCCATCTCCAGAAAGGGCCAAAATCAAGGAGGAAGTTCTATAGGCCAGTAAACTTAACAAAATAGATCACAATTATCCAACAAGATGCCAAAAAGCACTTTAGTCTACAGAAACCACAGTGCAAGTAACTTCACAGAACAATCATCCTATTACCTTGAACCCTTAACAAAACCAAATGCCCTTTTCTAAGAGCAATTCAAACTGAAAGGATGGGCCGAGAGAGTAATAGGCATATTCAGTCACTGTGAAGCATCAGCACTATCAACTGTACGCTGCGAGTTCAGTTTGGCTGGGTCGGGTATCCAGAATGCAAGAAAGGTGGAAGCTGCAGCAAACATGACCCGACGTGGGGCCCATTTCAAGCATGTGACGGGACCAATGCAACTGTCAAAAGAAGCAACCTGCAGAGAGAAACGGAAGGTGGTGACTGCTTCCAAAAGAATGTAGCGATATATATAGGCAGTAACGAATTTCAGCCAAAATTAAATATAACATGCAAATGGTTACGCATACCTACAAGATATCAGTTCTTTATTCCATTCTCATGTCAGAACAAATATCAAGGTATGCCTAAAAATGTGATATCTCAACAGCACCACACAAGTTCTCTCCCACCCAATAACGAGTGTTCCAATCATGTATAAGAATTCATGAAAAAATTCACAAATTTAAAACAATTTGTGAAGATGACATCCCTTGGAATAAGTATCAAATTTCTAGCCAACCAAGCAATGGATGAAGGAGTTAGTACCATATACCCTACAAGAAGAACATTTTGCTTACACCTATAGAAGACCCGGGCTAGGAAACCTTAATCTAGACCTACTAATGATGATTCATATGCTCGTCTACTAAGAAGAAACTCTTTAAAAAAAATCGTAACAAGAAAGAAAAGTGTAGAAGGAAAAGATGCAGGGAGTCCTAACATTTATATATGTGGAATGGAAAAGGTAAACAGCACTCCAACTGATGCAGTTAGCAAATTAATAAATAATAGAATCATGTCTACTTTAATGAAGAGAGGAATTGGTATTTTGGTATGATAAGTTATACCTCATTTTTCTTGTTGATATCCCAAGCATGCAAATTTCCATCTCCAGAGCCTGCAAGATAAACACGGAGTCTTATTCTTGAGATCCGGGGAAGAAGGTCAACAGAACAAAAATTACTTTTAGAAACAACTTTGCAGTTCAATACATAAATAATTAAATCAATGATTCTTCAGTAAGATAATGTTGATCTATGTGGTCAACTGCTAAAAATTGGCTTGATAGAAGACTAATATATTCAACAACCAGTATATTTGCAGTTAATACAGTGGCATCCTATATGTTTAACTATAAGCTATCTGCATTTAATTTCAATCCATAGGGAAGCTCTACTTGAACTCACATGATCACCAATAATTTCTTGACGATGAACTGCAAGTTACAGGACTCAAAATAGCAACCTTTAAAAAGTGACCCTCTTAAAGATAATTTCGATGAAGAGAGAATACTAAAGAAAAGTAAGATGATATTAAGGGGAACAAAATTTTGATGAAAAATATAAGACATTTGTTTACTATTGCCTCACATGATTACTTGCAACCTGGACAGAGAACTCGTCTTTCTAGTGTATTCTGAATTTAGATACACCATAATAATTTGAGGGCACAGTTTGGCCACAAGAAAAAAGGGTACAACTCATAGATTTTTCATAAAAGAATTTGAAAACCGGCATAATTGGCTTTCCGTCCAGGTGCCGCACGAAGTCTGGCCATATTAGTTGGTATATATGCTCCCAGCTTCTAATCTGGTCATAAATACACCTAGAAAGAATATTAGTCAAGTTCCCTAACCATGTGTTGAGTAAAATTCTCAATATACAATCTCCGCAGCTGTATCTCACATGACCTAGTTTCGGTTTTACAAAAACAAATTTCTAGGACCCAGGTATGCTGCACATCCAGACAAGCTAATTAAACATGATATCTGAACTCTGAAGATTTAAAGGTTCAATCATTGTGAAAAATGTAATTCACGTTTACTCTTCTTCATTTCCCTTTTATCAGTGACATATCTTATCTCTCTTATTTGTATATCCCAAACATAATTATCCCCAAGGCAGGAAAAATTGTTTGGTTTTTGTGCTTCTGGGCATACAGCTAAACAAGTCCACAAATATCAACTCATAGGTTTTCAAATGACCCAAAGATTTCAACAAAGCTGTCACACATTTTTCCTCCAGGACCACCACTAATACCCTAGTTACATACTGTCACCATTGACGAATTAATTTAAGAAATATAAGGCCAATACATACATAATACGCACTAGACCATTGGCATTAATTTTGTGTGCACATAACAAAGTACAACAATTAGCTACAGTGGACTTCACTGATTCAATAGCTGTGCAAGACAAATGATAACAATCCCTGTTGAAGGCAATTCTATGTTTTGGTTGAAGTATCAAAGCAAAACGAAAGTCATATGAACACACCCTTCTTATAACTTAAACATATTGTTTTACCTGACACAACATATTGCCCGTCAGGAGTAAAGGTAGCCTCAGTTGTTAAATTGGGGGATGGCTCGACACTAAAACCACAGCGCTGCATAAAAGAGTGGAGTATTTTATATCTAGCCTCATAATTGTTTCAACCATGAAATGAAAAAAAAAATCAGGAGGCCATAGGAAATGCTTAGGCATTTGAACCATCAAATTTTGATTGAGAAGAAAACCGAGCAATATATAGAGGACCTCAATTCATAACTGGCAGTTTTGATGTTGTAGTTAATGTATGTTATTGTATTAACCTTTAAAACAGAGAATGTGAAATACAATTTGTAGATAATTCAGCACGCACAATACATATATTAATTTATTTACACGTGCAACACATACAACTTTCTTGCACAGTGATTCTTCAATGCATCTCGTACATATGGTGAAGCCTCATTTATTCATCCAGGGTATCCAACCAAACACACCCTTCTCACATTATATATTAAGTACAGATACAGATAGTTTAAATCAATCTAAAGTTGCAGGATAAAAACACAAATCTCAATTTTATTTACAGAATAATTGTTAGTCTATGACATGTAATTTGGGTAATCAATATTCTAAGTAGACAGATTTATAATTGTACTAAAAACTCATTATTGCTCCGAAGAACATGAAATAAATATTGATATGAAACTGAAAGAAGAATCAGCTAACAATTCGATAAGAATAATGTCAAAAATAAAATTATAAATTATAAAATCAAGCTCACTCAAATTACTTTATAAAATCGAGCTGACTCAAATTACTTGAGGAAACACATTGGTATTTATTATAACAGTCTCGAATGTATTGATTATGATCCTTCAAATACCATGCATTTATTAGTAAATATTTAAATATACAATTATATGAATTACCATTTTAGACTTTAGAGTGCAAACATTCAAGTTACAACATAAAACATCATGGGGGGTATAATAGGGATGGCAACCGGGCCGAGTTGACCCGCGACCAGCCCACTCAAACCCGGCCCACAATTATGCTGTTCGGGTCCGGGTCAAACCCGCGGGCCTACCGGGGTCGAAAAAATGTAAACCCAGCCCGCTCGACCCAGCCCGCAAACCCGTTGACCAAGTCAAACCCGCCCGCCCGCCAACCCGCGGGTTTCAATCCGTTGAATTTTTTGATTTGACTCGTGGGCTTGACCCGTTTGAATTTTTTGATTTTTTTTCCCTGTTTTTTTAATCTTCTTTTGGCTACAAAATATATGCCTATATGTATATATATACTGCAAATATATACGTATATATATGTATATATGCATAAAGATATACTCAAAAATATTTCAAAATTTTATTAAAATGAGTGTGAACATCAAAATTAATTGATTACTATTCACTAGTCAATTAGACAACCCTCACCCTAGCTATTTATAGCCAACTCTACCTCCTCACTTCTCTCATCTCACCAATGTGAGACTAAAAATTTTCAAAGTTTAAAATCCAATTGCATTTAGTCTCACATTGGTGGGATGAGAGAAGTGAGAATGAGTTGGCTAATTGGCTATAAATAGCTAGGATGAGGCGGGCTAATTGGGTGGTGGGTAGTGGGCAATTAATTTTTTTGTTCACAATTCACACCCATTTGACTCAGGAATTTTAACTCATAATTTTTTTGTTTAAATTTTTTGGAGTTAAAAAAAAAATAACTAGTGAATTTTGCGGGCCAACACGAAACCCGGCCCGACCCAATAAGGGTTCAACCCGTACGGGTTCGCGGGTCGACCCGGGTCGACTTTCTCTCTTCCCAACCCTGCCCGGCCGGGTTAATCCCCCAACCCGGCCCGAGCCCGCCCGAAACACAAGCCAACACGGATGGGTTGGGCCCGGCCCGGTCGACCCGAAGGCCATCCCTAGGGTATAATATCTGTAACAATAGGTAGCCAAAGTCGCACCTCTCACTTAGTGCATTAAATTTAATGTACTCACATCATATTCTCAATAGACTAACCTTATCCCCACCATATGCATCCAGAATATGGATATTGTTACCGGTAGTTGTTAAGAGCATTGACTTCCCATCATTACTGAATTTGATGTCATAGACATCAGATGTATCCCCACCAACCAAAAAAGTATCGAACGGACCCTGAAATTTTGAAGGAAAAAAAATGAATTTTAAATAGATACGTGACAGGAAATACGTAGAAAAAAGTCTCCCTTGCAGACCTTGTCATATGAGCGTGAATCGTATAACTTAATAGTACCACCTTCCATTGCCACAGCAAAAACAAGGCCTTGTTGATCATATGCAACAGTAGGCCTACCACGCACTCGTATAATTCCCTGAAGACTAGAATTGTAAGCTTGACTTGAAATCAAAAGTTTGGACTAATAAGGTTAGCCTAAAACAAGTTATGTTTGATTCTCTTCAAATATATGTGAAATATGTGAATGCATGAAGAAGCCGAAATTTAAACCTGGCAAGCATTTACGCGGAGATCCCATATCCTCACACTATTGTCAATTGAACCCGACATAAAGCTGTCATTGAGAGGGGACATACCGAGGGAAACAACTCTGCAATGAAAATACATCGGTTCACATTTGCAACATGCAACTGAAAGTAAGTTATATTCCTGTTTCTAAGAGTAAAACTGCAACTGAAATCTTTCTAATGAAGCACGGGCGGCTATGGACCCACCGTTTACGATAACAAAACAGTAAAACTGCAAACCTAGGAGAATCATCACCTGTCTTTGTGCCCTTTGAAGGAGCGGAGGTATCGATTATCATGCAAAGAAAGATACTGCAAGGACTCTGTCCAATAGAAAGGAGGGTGAGTGTATAATTATGCTGAATGTTTTAAAAAGGAAATTTGGAAAAATTTAAATTTGGTGATATGGACTATGAGGAGATGCACCACCTTTGGACTTCGAATTATATCTTGAAGAAAATATAATGCAACTCGGATGGTGTGTAAAGCATACACGGTCAGCACCACGTTTTTTGTGATATGTAGTCTTCAAACACCTGGTTATAAGAAATACAAACTCAACAAAGCTCCTTCATATGTAAGAGAGGCACAAGGACAATGTTCAAAATTGAAATCCACAAAGTTCTCCATAGGATCAAGATGTGCAAATTTTGGTTTCAGAAATTTGTGATTAGGGTCATGTCTGTATTGGGAATGGACCAAACCCCATCCACACAGACCAACTGAAACCTACTCCCTACTCCAGACCTACACAAAACCAAAATAATGAGATTCTGGAGAGAATTTCACTAAAGAAAATTTTTCTGTATAAAATATGATGGGTTCCAACCATTAAGGGAGAGAGGAGAACATAGAAAACCAAGCTATCTGTTTTATTCAGCTCTTTACGCTTACATATCCTACATCCATCTTTGAGCCAGTTCACTAAAACCTACAGCCTCTATTATACTTCTCTCTGATCTGTTAACGGGATTCCTTTTATACAATCGAATATCCTTTTGTTGAAGAGCCAAAGAGTTAAGCAAGAAACTTTAAGGAAAGATAAAGGATGGGATTCATCAAAATATCTTTACCATCTAAATTTTCCCCATCAGCAAATTGTTGGCTATGAAAAGACAAAACTCCAAAAAGAACAGAGACGGTTTTATGATTGACAGTGGAGGTTTTATGATTAACCGTCAACCTTCTCGAGACCTTGTATGTACTAAGTTTTTCAGTTAAAATTTGAGTTCATGTGCAAGAAAGGACCGTGTTGTGGACCCTGAGAAGGCTAATTTACAAATAGATGAAACCCTTTTCCAAATTGAGGTAAATTATGCAACCAATAGAAAACCTCAGAAGTCCCCTCGACCATAAAAGAATCTATAAAATCTATACAAATATATAAGATGATACGATATCTTATAAAGAACTGCATTCATGTCAGAAAATACCAAAGAGAATCGCATTCATGTCCACATATAAGCGGAAGGATTATTTCATATATGGAATCCATTTCCAATAATTTAATACCATAAATTGTTTGATGATATACTAGCTGTAAACACGCAAGGATGAGTTAAAAGCTACGCACTTGGCATTTGCGGTATCATAAAGGCGCACAGAATCATCTTCACTTGCAGTGACCAACAAATCATCGGTTCGATGGAAATCAAGCGAACTTATTTTTTTGCCTTCCTGAAAGTTAACAAAATGAGATCAACAAGAATGAGCAATACACAAATCAGAAAGTAAAAATACATGCATCATACATATATTACTGACAAGCAACAATAGTTCTCTTTCCATTCAGCAAAATATGTGTACACAATTAATCCAAATGTAGAACTTTAATTAGTTCATTTCTCTGTACATAAAATGTTTTACAGGACAAGAATTTGTAAACAACAAACGAGAAAAGGGAAAGGAATTTCAAAAGAAAAATACAGCATCTGAAATTTTTATTTATTCCCATGTCAAAATAGCAGTGAATTGTGTTGTTTTTGGGTAGCATACATGTGGTCTTCAAATGATTATGGCAGATGAAGCTCTAAATGGCTTTTGCATACTAAACGGCAATTGTTCATTCCATATTTTTTTCTAAATTAAACTCATGAGACTAGCTACCATAAAATTGAAAGTATTTAATTTTTTTGGGAACAACTTATGAATGAATATGGTGAAACTACTTGCACTGGTGTTTGTTTACTAACAAAGAATTACATGAGTGAGCATAACATTTATTTAAGAAATATGATAAATTACAATTACTGATTTGGGACTGAGGGAGTGAACATAACGTTTTCTATATAAAAAAAAGAAATAAAATGGCTCTTTTCCACTCTCAAATGTTCTCCTCACATTAAATGTGAGTTCCATGACCAAAAAAAAAGACTGCAAAAGAACTATGTAAGAGGTTTTCAGTTAGGTTCTATGTGCGAAAAACCATCAATGGTGCGCCCATCGACCATACACTTGTCTAGTAGATGAGTTCAAATATCTCAATTAGCATACTTAGCTCAAACCATATAACCAATTTATGTTAGCAAACTTATCTATTCATGTAATATTTAGTTACTCCAATTTATACTCAAATTGGTATAAATTATTTGTATGCATTAGAAAGAGCAAATTATTCATCTGAACATACATATTCCTCATGTCACGCAAATAATAAAGGAATCTAATTACGATGGCAATTTAAGATTACTTTCAAAACAATGCTTGTGCCTTGCGCAACCATGGGGGAATCCCAGATTCCTTTGCATATGAAACTGTACCCACCCCCCCCCCAACAAAAAAAAACAAAAATGATACCTATCGTGAGATAAACTTTCTTTAAACGCTGGATTTCGATATTCTCGATCAGCACCAACATTTTCCTATGTTAGCAAATAATTCAGTCTCATTTCTCGCGTCGTACAAATGGCACTAAATGGATAATCCAAAACCCAAATCCATAATTCAGTGGATTCGGATACACAATAATACTAAATTTTAGGGGAAGTAAAATAGATAGCAACAAATTTCTAGGGTTTACATCAAATCTACTCTTGTTAATAAGTACAGTAAGAAAAGAGAACGAGATGAGCAACTACTCACAAAATCGGTGAAGGCACCAACCGACATGGATTGAATGGTGACATCGTCGATCGTTGCCATTTACGCCGTAAATTAAGAAAATGGAAGATTGACAGCTAGGGTTTCTGAATTTTGATTTTGAAGATGATACCAACAATTGAGAGAGAAAGATGTGGGCTTTTAGCATTGTGTCAAAGAAAAAGGGAGGGCGGTTAGTTTTTGGGCCAGGTTGAACATTTTCCTATGCAAACAGTCAGATTGAGTTTGGGCCTAGGCCCAGTGTGGGACTCTTTGTATGTATAGCATGGGTCTAAAATAACATGTATTCCATGCTTTCATATGTCTTCTAGCTAAGAATGATATGTAATGTGGCTGCCGAATTTATAAATTGTTATAAATTGTCATAACATGCAATGTAGTACTATATAATTTGTAATGTATCTTCCTGTTTTTAATTTGCATTTTCATGCTGATGGGCACATAATTCAATTGTAACCAATAAAACTGGATATACACACATGATATTGTGATAGTGCATGTATTATAGGTTATTAGGTTATGTCCTACATATTTACTAGAGGTTTTTATCCCAAATGGCACTCCGATATTTTCAAACGTCCCCAAAATTTTTCCGGCATCTGATATCCGAAATGAACAAATTTAGGACGACACAATATAGAAAACCAACATTCGAACTTTGCTAGTCTTTAATTATTGGCTTCCATTTTGGTTTGTATATAGTTCAATCTCTATTTGATGAGGGGAATCCAGAATACCACACTTTTGAGAGGAGTTACTAATCCTCTCCAAAAGAGGAATTTGATTATGATGGTAATCTAGGATTACTTCCAAACTTATATTTGTGACTTCCGGAACCATGTATGTAAACCACAAAAGGAATCTCAAAATCCCTTTCATATTAGACCGTACCAAACCCCTAAAGGAAAAAATGTTCCATTTCATGAAATAAATTTCTTTAAATTTTGAATCTCATTGTTCTCGATTAACATTAAATACAATTTACTATGTTAGCATATAAGGGGTGGCAATTTTATCCGCTAACCATATAACCCGATCCGAATCCGATCCAAAATTTAAGGTATGGATCCTCCAAAATGGATTCGTTAGCTTAATGGGTAGGGCATGGATTCTAAAGATAGATCCATTCTCTTATTGGATCCTTAAGGATCTGAACCCAATAACTCTCTAAGAGAGAGACAAAGAGAGTATATATAACTAACTTAACTTTTAGTTATACAATCAGAAATGCATATGTATAGTCTAATATTTAGATATTCTATATTTTTTTTAAACCTAGTATAAACGAATTGTTTAAAATAGGCAATACTAACATTAGTATACATCTATGTTGCACAAACACTTCTATTCGGTAACTGTATTGTTTCACACACGTGCCTGCCACTCATGTCGGACACCCAAATCCGACACGACGCTTGATATTTCATGGTAGTTATTCAAAATCTTCTTTGTGCCAATGTGTCATGTCGCACCGTGTCGGTTTCCGTGCAACAGAGGTAGCACATAGTGACAATATTCTTATTTCCTTTTAATAAAAGTGAAAATGTGTGCTTAATCATTGAGATAAGATTAAAATTTAGTCATATGATTGTTGTTTATATGTTTACTTCATTATTTTAAATGTGTAATGAGTAACTTTCAATTATTATTTTATCCAAACTCATAAGAAAGAAATGATGAAATTGGATCATCCGTATCCCAAATCTAATTCGAAAACGTTTTGGATCCCAAATGGATCCTTCATTTTTCAGTGGGTTCGGATCCGCACATGGATCCTGCAAAATCTCCCGTTGCCATACAAACAACACTAAATGAGTAACTTTCAATTATTATTTTATCCAAACTCATAAGAAAGAAATGATGAAATTGGATCATCCGTATCCCAAATCTAATTCGAAAACGTTTTGGATCCCAAATGGATCCTTCATTTTTCAGTGGGTTCGGATCCGCACATGGATCCTACAAAATCTCCCGTTGCCATACAAACAACACTAAATGGATAATCCGAAACCCGAATCAGATAACTTAATGGATTCGGATCCCAAAGTCCATCCTACAAAATTTTAGGGTCGCATCTACTCACGATATCGTAAAGCGAAGAAGATGAGCAACTACTTACGAACTCAGTAAAAGAGGCGCCGATCGACATGGATCGCATGGTGACATCGTCGATCTCCGTCACTTGCGCCATAGTTAAGGAAAATAATGGGAGATTGATAGCCTAGGGTTTCTGAATTTGATTTTGAAGATGGGGTTTCAGTCTTTTTTTAGTCTTTTAGCGTTTGTGTCGAAACGGAACTGGAATTGATTTCGGGCCTGGCCCAACTCATGCATGTTACATCGGATTGTGTTTGGGCCTAGGCCCAGTATAGGGAATTTTTTACCAAGCTATCCCACTTTTTGTACTAGTAATTTCCGCGTGCGATGCACGTCTTAATAAATACATTTTTATTAATAGTAAAAACTTTAATGTAGTCTAATCTTAAATCTAATACTTCCTTTATATTAGATTAGATATGCACGGGCAACACACGGATTTGTTTGTCTACAAATATTTCTATTAATTGAATTTAATTTGGACGTATATTGCACGGGTTTGCTCGGTTGCAAAATTAGGGTTTGTTTGTTTACAACCCCAACTTTCCCATTAAAATAGTATGGAAGTATGTACGAAACTATCCCTGTTCGAAAATTTAATACCAAAAGATCTCTGTCGCTAACGGGGTTAACGAGTCTAGTAGTTTTCCCAGCGTTAACCCCGTTAGTGTGCTGATGGGGATACTACTTTTCCCCTCGAGTGGGGGTGTGCCAAAAAACTCATTCAATATAGTGACGCTAACCCCGTTGGCGTTAGTTTTAAAACCGCTCGCGTTAACGGGGTTAACGTTCGTAGTTGGGACAGTGGGGGGTGACTTTTTCAAATTTTTTTACCAACACCCTCTTTGAAAAAGTCTCCCCCCCCCTGTCCCAACTACGAACGTTAACCCCGTTAATACGAGTTGTTTTAAAACTAATGCTAACAGGGTTAGCATTATTATATTGAATGAGTTTTTTGGCACACCCCCACTTGAGGGAAAAAGTTGTATCCCCATCAGCATGCTAACGGGGTTAACGCTAGGGAAACTACTAGACTCGTTAACCCCGTTAGCGATAGAGATCTTTTGGTATTAAATTTTCGAACATGGACAGTTTCGTACATTCTTACAAAAGGTGGGATGGTTTGGTATAAAAAAAAATCCAGTATAGGACTCGGTCCTTTTTTCATTCTTATATGAAGAAATGTTTCAGCCATACATCATGAGATCATCAAAGTCGTCCATCAAAGATCAGGTGTATCTAGAACATCCATTTCAAATTACTCCTGATACAAGGGGCCCACCAAATGGCGCGAAGGAGACGAAAGTGCGTAGCTGGCGTTAAGTCCAAACGAGTGACAAGGAGAGAGTGGATGTGACGGCATGCGGCGATGGGACAGGGTGTACGAGGTTGCAGGGGACAGCTGACATCTTGAAGAGACAGGACGAAGACGGGCTTGAGGCGAGTACAAACCTAGGTCTGGTGAACAAAAGTTGGCTTCATTTCTCAAAAGCAGATATCGAGGATTCGATTAAAATAGCTCTAAAAGCATTAATCTCTAGCAGAAAGTCGCCCTCTTCAAAGAATGGGCCGAAGCCCAATAATGAGGCTCAGTTGGGCATCACGATTGTAACCCAAGCCCACGAAGTGCTAGAGCCAAGCACTATGCACTCCATCAATCAGGGGCAAGAAGCTAATCAACAGTCCGCTGACCCCGATTATATAGGGGGGATTATTGGAGCATTAGAAGATATTAGAGAAGACAACTTTATGTCAGAAACAGATATAGAGAATGAAGACAAGGAAGTCAAGGGAAGCATATGCAGCAGTAATAGCAAGAAAATTACTGAGTATCAGAGGAAGGGAAAGCACCAGATAGATAAAGGAGGGATTCAAGAGCTCAATAGGGAGGACTTACCCAAGATGCCATCCAAGGCAACAGAGCAAGACACGACTAGTGGAGGTATGGGCACTTCCGACTTCTTTGTTCTTAATTCGCCAAACGATGATTCGCTTATCTATTTTGCTAGTCTTTACGGTCTAGCCATGGGTTCTACGAAATCGAAACAACTAGAAAATGTTGTAATTATTAGAGGGGGATCTTTAATAACAACTGCTTAAGTCCGAGGGTTGGGTAGCGGTAAATGGTAGGTGTCTGTAATCGCTTTTAATGGTGTACATCTTCTGGAATGTTAGAGGAACGAGGAAAAGAGTTAACAAAATATCTATTAGTTATACCATCAATAAAATTCGGCCTAGTATTTGTGGGTTGTAAGAAACCAGAATAGGGAACCCACGGTGGAAGAGTTTAGAACTATTAGAGGATTGGTAAACTTTGAGTGGATATTCAAATCAGTGGTGGGTTATTCAAGAGGCATAGCGGTTGGGGCGGATGCGAGACTATTTGAGATTGAAGATGAATATATTAGAACATTCACAATTTCTATTTGGCTAAGAAGGATATGTGATGATTGGATGCATGTGGTGACTAATGTGTACGGACCGTATGACTCGAGACTACGCAGGGATCTATGGAAGGAGCTCCACGAGATTAGGAATAAATGGGAGGGGGCATGGGTGGTAGGAGGGGACTTCAACATCACCATATTCCACACGAACATATAGGTAGAGGCCACAGGCAAAGCGAGCAGGAGTCGTTCAACAATACTATAGATGAGCTGGAGCTAATGGAGTTGGAGATGAACGACAGATAGTTTACTTGGTCCAACATGCAATGTAATCCTACTCTGGCGAAGCTAGATAGAATTTTGGTGTCTAGCGATTGGGAAGAATCATTTCCGCCTGCAAAAGTGAAGTCGACTACGAGATACACGTCCGACCACTTGCCTCTAATCATAGAGTGTGGGCAGGTTACCACTAACAAGAGATCTTCCCTTAGGTTCGAGAAAGCTTGGACGACAATGGAAGATACGAGGCAAGCCATCGAAGAGTCTTGGGCTACGCACCCCAGCAACACAACGGCAGTAGGAATTTCGGTGGAGAAGGTAAGGAGGTTAAAAGGGTGGGTGAGACAGAAGAAGGGAGAAATCAACGTAAGAAAGGAGACTCTAGGCCAGAGGATTCACGAGCTAGAAACCTTATAAGAAGAGAGGGATCTACTGCACACGAAAAAAGACAAAATGGCTACGAGTAGACTAGAGCTGCAGCATATAGGGACAATAGAAGAGATGTATTGGAGGCAACGATCGAGAATTCAATGGCTTAGGAAAGGGGATGCGAATACAAATTTCTTTCAGAAGGTGGCAAATGGAAGAAGGAGGCAAAATCACATAACAGGACTTGTCATCGACGGCATGTGGACAGAGAATGAGGGGATTATCAGAGAACACTTAGACAAAAAGTACTACGAACTACTGAGCAGAAGAACAACCATGAGATGCACTCTCTTGACATATATGTGGAACTCATCTACACTAGATGGTAGTGAAGGTATTGAGAATAGATTCATAGAGGAGGAGGTACGCAAAGCAATTAAGAAGCTCGGATAGGACAAAGCAGCAGGCCTAAATGGGTTGCCAATCTTCTTTTACAAAGTTTACTGGCATATCACAAAGGAGGACTTAATGAATATCTTTAATGAGTTCTATGAGGGACACACAAACCTGGACATACTCAATTATGCCTCTATTATTCTGATCCCTAGGAAAGGCGAAGCTCGCACGGTTGAGGACTTCAGGTCAATTAGCCTCCTGAATGGATCGTTTAAATTTTTCGCGAAAGTGTTAGCTCAAAGATTGACACCCCACTTAGACGACGTAGTGGCCCAATCGCAATGTGGCTTTATCTGTGGAAGGGACATAATGGACAGCATAGCTTCAACTCATAAAATAATGTACATGGGATATAGAGGCAAAGCAGAGGGTTTCCTTCTAAAACTATACTTCCAAAAGGCCAATGACTCGGTACATTGGAAATCTGTAGACGAGGCTCTGGAGCTAAAAGGCTTCGAATCGAGATGGCGAACTTGGATGAAAATGTGTGTTCAGGGCGGGAAATCGGCCATATATGTTAATGGGTGGCAAGTAAAAGAAATCAGATGCAGAAGAGGGCTCAAGCAAGGGGACCCACTATCACCGCTGCTATTTGCCATTGTGGCAGAAGGCTTGGCAGAAATGATAAAGAGGACACAAGAGCAAAAGTCATCAAGGGGATTGAGATTAAAGGTGGGCCACAGCCAATGTCAATTCTACAATACGCCGGTGACACCCTCTTGTTTGGGTCGGCCAAAACTGAAGAAGTTGTAGCTATAAAGGTAGCCTTGGTACTACCAATCTCGGCGAACGCTATCTCTGCCATTTTGGGATGTGAGGTGGGGGAATTCCCAATTAAATACCTAGGTTCACCAATTAGACCAGGATCTTTACTACGAGAGGATTGGACTTCCTTGATTGAAAATATTGCTAAAAAATGGGTAGGATGGAAGAGTCATTTTTTGTCATTACGAAGGAGGATTACACTGCTAAATTTGGTACTTAGCGCCATCCCACTCTATATAATGTCGGTTTACGAATTACCAAAGTGGGTTATCAACAAGATAGACAAACTTAGAAGACGATTTTTTTGGAAAGGAACCGACGAAGGGAATAAAGGGTTTCATCTGGTCAAATGGGATAGAGTGTGTAAGAAAAAAGAATTCGGCAGGTTGGGAACTCTTAACCTTCACGACATGAACAGAGCTCTATTGTGCAGATGGTGGTGGAAGATCTATAACCGGCACAAAGGGTGGTGGAGCTACTCGTTCAATCTATTCCGAAGAAGAAAGAAATATCGCTATGAAGGAAGAAGCATGTATGGAAGGGTATCGTTCTTATGGAAAGGAGTGGCAAAACAAAAGGAAATTTACAACACCAATACCAGGTGTAGAGCAGGAAACGGGAAAAGTATCAGATTTGGAAATATAAGTGGGGAGTAGGGCCTTGAACAACCTGTTTCCGCTAGCAGCGACATTAACAGAAAACAAAGATTCACTAGTGGCCGACATATGAAGGAATGGGAAACTGAGGCTAACTATATGAGATCGACAGTCAACCAAGAGCATTACTCAGTTCGAAGAACTCAATAGGTTTGTGGCAGAAGGAGGGCAAATGAGCAATGCTGCAGATGAAAGATGGTGGAACATCGATGAGTCAAAACAATTCTCGGTGTTGTCGATGAACAAATGACTTAACGACGATGGAATTAGATGCAAAGAACAAAACATCATCTGGGGAACACAGGCCCCCTTAAAAGCGAAAATTTTTTTGCTGGCTGGTGTACAATGACGTGATTCGGTCCAAAGCCAATCTTAGGAAAAGAAATATGCAAATAGATGTAAGGTGCGAGTACTGTTTAGATGCGAAAGAAAACGTCATACATATCTTTTTCACGTGTCATAAGGCTGCACACTTATGGGAAGTCATCTGTAGGGGGTTCGAATGCGATCAGTGTCATACGTCAGTTACAGAGGTGTGGATAATTTAGTCAGGGTAAAGAATAAGTGGGCATGGGATATAGCGGTAGCGACAACAATGTGGAACCTTTAGCTAGACCGGAATGATTTGTGCTTTCGCATTAAGTTATATACATTCTCAACTTCAATGCAAAAAAATTTTCTTCTCATCCATGACTGGGCAGGTTACATCGGAGAAAAGAAGAAGATGAGGTTGATCGAGGAGAATTAGAGGCAATTCACAGTGGAAAATAAAGGCGCAACAAGGGGGAAAGGTTTCCTTTTACTGCTTTTGATGTTATGATTGTAATAAACAGTTTATTTGTGGTTTGGTTTTTAGTAGGACTGTAAGTGGATGTTATTTGGAGCTTCAAGCTCCGGCTTTTGGGTATTTTTAGGCACTACTTTGTTTCATTAACAATCATTAATGAAGCGATGACATAGATCATCTTTTTATAAAAAAATAAAATAAAATTGATTACGGTTAATCTCTAATCTTTTTTAATCTCTAGTATCTCTAATCTCCAATCTTTAATATATATCTACTATTTTAATATGAGAGTTAGGGTTTGTAACCAAACAAACCCTAATTTTGTAACCAAACAAACACGTGTAATACACGTCCAAACTAAATTCAACAAATACATACATTTATATATATAAAAAAACCGTGCATACCTAATATAAAGAAGGTCTCAGGTTCAAGGCTAGCCTACGCTGAAGTTTCTACTTTTAAGAAAAATTATTTAGTAAGACGTACACCGCACGTGTAAAATACTAGTAATAATAATATTTTAATGGGAGAGTTGGGATTGTGTAACCAAACAAACAGTGCATTGTAATTAAACAAACACATGCAATGCACGTGTATTACTAATATAAATAAGTTTTTAGGTTCGATACCAAACAATGCCAGAATTTTTTATAAAAAATGTATCTCTAATATTTTAACGAAAGAGTTGGGATTGTGCATTGTAATCAAACAAACGTGTGCAATGCATGTGTATTACTAATATAAATGAGTTATTAGGATCGATGTCAAACAACGTCGGAATTGTTGGATCCTGTAGAAAAGGCAAATAACACTAGAGGGGGGGGGGGGGTGAATAGTGTTGTTTAAAAAATAATTAAGAAATTGAACTTTTCGTTCTGTCAAGTCGACTTAAAAAGAGAATACAGTCGACTGGGGCGTCAGATGAGAAGCGTATTTTATACAGGTCTATTCAGTTGACTTATAGCGGAAACTCAGTCGACTTACCAGACAAGTGTTCGAAGAGTATTTTATACAAGTCTGATCAGTCGACTTATAGAGGAGACTCAGTCGACTTGCCATACAAATTTTCGAATGAAACACAGAAAAAATTGAAATGCAAGTGAAGAAAATACAACCAAAGAGAGAGTCTAGAATTTGGAGAACTTCATTTAAATTGTCATTTCCTTTATTAAATTTAGATACATTCTTAGATATCTCTTCATGATTTTTTTAAAGAGATACAAGATCTGTATCCAAATTAGAAAGTCTAGAATTTAAAGACTTGACTTCAACATTTAAGTCAAGATTCTCTTGAGAAATGTTTGATTAACTTTCTCTAAGTTTTTAACTCTAATTTTTTCTTTCTTAAGTTCTTGAAAAATCTCATTAGAAGCATCTAGTAAGTCATTTGAATCAAAGTTATCACTTACTTCGTTTTGTGTAGCCATAAAGCACACATTATCAACTTCGTTTGTCTCTTCATTTTCTTCTTCCGATGAAGAGCCGCTATCGTCCCAAGTTGCTTAATATGCCTTCTTGTTCTTCATGTATTTGTTCTTTGTGTACTTATCCTTCCTGAAGTTGGAAGCCTTTCCTTTAGATTTTGCATTCTATAGTGGGCAATCCTTCTTCATATGACCTGTCGTGTTACACTTGAAATAAGTTGGAAGTTCATTAGTATCTTTAGATTTGGAATTAAATTTAGCTTAGAAACTTTTTGAACTTTCTCGTGAACATGGCTATCTCTTCCTCATCTTCTTCTTCATCATCGGAGTCCGACATGGCCTTGAACGCGAGTGTCTTTTTCTTTGATTGTTGAGGTTATAGATCCTTTTTGCGTTCTTCAAGTTGAACTTCATATGCCATAAGATTTCCCACAAGATTCTCAAGAGAGAGTTGTGTTAAATCGTTGGCCTCTTCTATGGCGGTGGTCTTCTTCTATCATTCGGGGGTTAATGCATGAATAACTTTCCTCACCATTTCAGCTTTAGTGTACATCTTTCCAAGCGCCACTAGAGAGTTTGTAATATCTGTGAACCTTGTGATCATATCTGACACATTCTCGTTTTCCTTCATGCGGAACATCTCGAACCTGTGAACAAGAACATATATCTTAGATTCTTTAACTCTATTAGTACCTTCATGAGTTACCTCGAGTGTGTGCCAAATTTGATATGCCGTTGTTGCATTGGACACACGATTGAACTCCTCCCCGGTAAGAGCACAGAATAGAGCGTTCATCACCTTTGCATTGTTCATTGTTTCGCTCTTCATGTCATCATTCCATTGTGCATAAGGAATTGTAGGAGTTGTGTACCCGATCTCCGTCATGTTCCATATCTCATAGTTGATGGACTGAATGTAGATCTTCATTCTACACTTCCAATAGTTGCAGTTGATTCCATCGAATAAGGGTAGCCTTTGTGTGGATTGGCCTTCATGGTATTGGCTTGCATTAGAAGTAGTTGTCATTGCACTCAACCGGGCTCTGATACCAAGTGTTGGATCCTGTAGGCAACACAAATAACACTAGAGGGGGGGGGGGGGGGTGAATAGTGTTGTTTAAAAAATAATTAAGAAATTGAACTTTTCGTTCTGTCCAATCGACTTAAAAAGAGAATACAGTCGACTGGGGCAGATAAGAAGAGTATTTTATACAAGTCTGTTTAGTCGACTTATAGCGGAAACTCACTCGACTTACCAGACAAGTGTTCGGAGAGTTTTTTATGCAAGTATGATCAGTTGACTTATAAAGGAGACTCAGTCGACTTGCCAGACAAGTTTTCGAATAAAACACATAAAAAAGTTGAAATGCAAGTGAAGAAAATACAACCACGGAGAGAGTCAACCACAGAGTACACAGCGATGTATCCTGGTTCGGTCCTCCCGACCTACATACAGTCCCCAAGTAACCTACGTGATATTTTCTACTATTCTTGAAAAAAATACAAGAATACCCTACGGCGTTTGACAACAACCTTGTCAAACCCGTAGACCTCTCTTACCACTAGAGATAGCACACCCACTTTACAACCTAGAGTGAAAATCCGACTCTACAACCTAGAGCCATACTCTCCAACCGAGAGGACCACTCTCATAACCCGATAGTGAAGAATAACAACAAAAGAGTTACAACAACCTATAGCCTTGTTTGTGATTTGTGATTTTTTGTATGGTGGCTAATAGGTCAACTTCTGAAATCAGTCTAAAATAATTTCGATGTTATACCAGACTGGTTTTCAGAGAACCAAGACTCATAGAATATGAATGCCTTTTAGAATGCTGGTTCATTTAAAAAACAAAAGCTTGAAACTTAAGAAAAATGCTTGGAACCTTAACCAAGTAATTTTTACACTCTATTTATAGAGTTAGAATCACTGGACGTTGAGAAACAGTTGCACCAACTGTCAACCAACGGAAATAAATATTTTGAATTTGAAAAACAAGTTTTAAAAACAGAAAACTGTCGAAACGGCTTGAGCAGTCGACTGGGTTGCCATAATAAGTCGACTGGTCAGAGCTTGTATGAGTTCAGACAGATTCGTACTAAGACAGTCGACTGGTTTCGAAGACTGGTCGACTGGTACTCAACAGCTGATCTTTTTCAAGCTTGTTTCGACTTTTTAACTTTTGTAAAACACTCAATTATTAAAAGATATGTGTGAGTGTGTGTGTGACAAGGCTATTACAACATTCTAAGACTCAAAGAATAAAAAATTACAATTGTTACATGACACTTAATACAAAACATTTGAAGCACTTGAGTCTTGTCATGAACTTGAGTCTTTGACTTTAGCTTGAGCCATTGTCTTTATGTCTTGAAGCTTGCTTGATAAAATGTGACTTGAACTTAGATTTTTGTAGTTTGAACGATTCTTTTAAAAGCTTCATTGGATCAACTTTGCCTTTGTGTATTGCACCATGGTATTTGTCTTTGATACATCCTGCAATATATATAGGTGGTAGCACAACTTTGCATCGTGTTTTAGTCATCAAAACCAAGAATCAACAATAATTTTTTTAAATATAAATATTAGGTGCTATAACATGCTCTCGCTTATGAATCACTTGAGCGTTAAAGAAGGTCTTCAATAACTCACAACATCCCACAAATTAGTCATATTGTGTTTGGGTAGAATGATTTTGTGTGTGTGTGTGGGGGGGGAGAGGGGGGGGGGGGGGGGGGGGGCTTTTCTTTGCTTCCGCTTTCGTGTTATCCAATCGTGTGCACATTGAATACAATATATAACTTGAAAGCCAATGCATGTGCCGGCAGGGGGGGGGACGCTTTTGTTTGCTTTCGTGTTATCCAATCGTGTGCACATTGAATACAATATATAACTTGAAAGCCAATGTATGTGCATTATGATATGCATAACAAGGTACCCGAAATATAAATTAAGATTAAAGGTCGCTTTCTTCCATTAGTAATATCATCTTCTATGTTTGTATTGTTTTGATTTTGCATAAAAGGTTCATTGAACCTAACAATGGTATCAGAGTAGGAGTATCGTGCGTGATCATTGTGCAAGAGTTCTTCGTTGCCGTCATCGAAGTTCACGAGGGACAAGTTCAAGAGAAGTCATGTCTTTGAACAATATCTTTAAAAATATACTTTCTAAATTCAACATGAAGAATTATGATCACTGACGCATCAAAATAAAGTCTTTTCTTGAATCCCAATATCTATGGGAATTGATTGAGACAGGTTTAACATATGTGGATGATAGGGCATATGTTGCAGTTTCTCAAACCGAGAAAGACGCACTCCAAAAAGAAAATAAAGTTGGACAAAATTATGTTAAATCATGTGCACATGATGTTGGATGAAGTCAAGCTTCAGAGAATTATAACAGCAAAGACGACAAACGGGGCATGGAGTATACTGAATGTAACACCCTAGTTTTCATTTATGAGATATTTCTATGATTTTACGTGTTTTGCACGTATGATTTTTTTTTGTATAATTTTTCGTATAAAATATTTTTATAGTATTTGTTCTCCCTTAATTTTTCAAAAATTATTTTCTTTTAAAACATAATTGAAATCTAAAGCCCAAAATTGTCTTTTTAGCCCATTGTATTAATAAATTATTTTAATTATTTGAGCCCATGGTCTTTTGGCCCAATAGTAAGCCCATTTAGTTTAAATTCTTTTTTAATTAACCTAACTTGTGTGGTAGACTAATTTAATAAACAATTAATTATAAGTGCACAAACAAAATTTTGTAGGGGTACTAGTTTGCATTGCACTTGCACGTGCATGCACAAGAGTGTGCAAAACACACCCTTGGGAGTGGCCAGATGGAATCAAGAGAGACGGAGAGATGGGAATAGTGGTGAGGTGGTCAACTCATTCATGGGTGGTATGGCAACTTCCAAACTAATCCCAGCTCTTAATCTCTAACTAATTGATCTAATCCTAGCCATTCAATCCACCTAAAATTTTGTATAAATACCTCTTTTTTCCTGAGTTGCTCTTGCACCTATTTTTTCATTATAAGTGAGACCTATATTAGAGAGTAAAAGATTGAGAGTTAGAGAAAGATTAAGTGTGTGCTAGTGTGTGTGCATCTTTGGAGGCCAACCAAATCGACAGGAATAAGGAGTGCTCGAGTTCCATCAAGCACAAGGAGGCAAAGGCAAATTGCGGCTCGATCTAGGAGGAGAAGGATCGCACTTTGTTCAAGGAGATTTATAGGAGTTCTTTCTTTGTTTCTTCAAATAGGTGGGTCTTTCTCATGACTTCTAATCTAGATACCATGCTAGGTTTTGTGCTAACCATGCAAGAATAAATAAGTGAAAATATTGCTCTTTGATAATACGATGATTAAAGTGAAAATGGAATACAAGTGAAATTGCATGAAATGAATGGGTGAACTTGATCGAATGATATGATTGATGTGTGACATTTCGATATTGATCTAGCATGCTAAATTAGAATAAATGTTTATCCATGCAGAAGAATTGTGGTTATGGAAAAAGTGCAAATTTTAGAAGTTGTGTTCGTGTGGAAATGTACTAATAGGAAGAATCTCTATATTAGTTAGATTAGTCAGTAAATTATGCATGTTGTGATGGATGTTAAATGAATTCTAAAGCTGTGTGTTAGTTTTCGTGGAAATGAACATATTGTAATCTAAACCAAATTTTTGTGTGTTAATCAAAAAGAAAGAAGAAATGATTCCAACTTTCGATTTTTGTTGCTGATCAGTCGACCGAATAGGCGTAGATAGTCGACTGTCCTAAATATTTAGTTATTCGAGTTGTAATTCTTGCAGAACAGTCGACCGTATATGTTTAACAATCGACTGTCTCGTCCATTTTGTTTTCGAATTTTAAAGCATCGCAGAACAGCCGACTGGTCTTGTCAACAGTAGACTGCCCTGATCCTTTTCGACTTTTAAAAACTCTACAGAACAACCGACTGGCCAAGTTTAACAGTCGACTATCCCGACCATTTTTCTTGAGTCTTTTAAATCCTTGCTGATCAGTCGACCGACTGTGCTCCAAGAGTCGACTGTCCAGACTATTTTGACTTCTCAGATTTTAAATTGCCTCGTGATAAAAAATAAATATACTGTTTGAAAGAGTTTGAAAAAGATATTTGATACTGGAAAGAATAAAGATTGAATGTGACAAATTAGAAAAGTGAACTTTATTTGTCTTTTTGCGTGAAATTGTATAGGAAAGTGAAATGAAATATACTGTTGAATTATGAAAGATTTCATGAATATGAATGCTATGAATATGAAAAGGAAAAACTATTGTTAATCATAAAAGAGAACTTATGAGTTTGAATAACTCAATTTTGTGTGATTGCGAATTTAAATTGAGAGCTATAGTGTAGCTAAGCCTCATACCGGCATTGAAATGAATTGAAACAAAATTTGAAATGAAAAGACTAAGATTTGGGTCATGTTGAATAAATGGTTAAGACCGGTATAATGGAAAGGCTAACTCTAGAGAATTGATTTTGTTCATGATTCAAATAAACTAAGGATTCAGATACATAGTGGTGATGTGACAAAAGTGAGAGAAAAACACGAGTATGAGGGCCATCGGATTGGCAGTGTGAGAGTGATTCATAGACTACCTACTTGATGCGTCATGACATGGCGTGAGCACTGCTCCGGAATTATTGTCCCGGTGGCGACGCTTGTGGGGTGTTTGGTGACTGGGGGTGGTGCCATCGTTCCATGGCGGATACTGAATTGTCCATAGTCTGCCTGCTTGATGCATCATGTCAGTGCGTGGGATTCCTCTCCAGACTGTCTGGACATGGGCTCGTAGATTATAGAACATCTAGGATACTTACCGTAGTTACCGTAGTAGTTTAAGTCATGACGAGGGATTGAACCCTATAAGATGAAGTACGATTAAGGGTTTGCCCTCAGACCTATGTAGTATGGGATGCATAGAATCCAAACAAGTGTGCATTAGTGTCATTTAACATAACAACTACATTAAGGACTAAGTGCACAGCACAACACGACATCAATATGATAGTCCCTTAGCTTTGTTTGTGAACAAGTTTGTGGTTTGCTAGGTATTGAGAATCATTATACTGTTTCCGGCATAGAGAGGATGACCGTATATAATATTTCGTCAGCGAATGAACTGACGCGCCTACAGTTTTACATGTAGGGTAAAGATGCTTGACAAATTGAAGTATACATGCTGCTCAATGATTGATTCAATTGTAGTTTTATGTAATTACTGTAAAATTGCTTCCGCTGTAATAATGTAAATGTGTAATGTAATTCTGATGTAAGAAATATTTTTATTTCCTTGTAAAATTGTACGAAAGAAGTGTAAAGATCTTGTGAAACTTCGAATTCAGTTGTATTTTGGAATTCGGGGTGTTACATTGTAGAAGACATACAAAGGAGTTGACATGGTGTTGAATGTTTGTCTACAGACTCTACGAAGAGAGTTTTAAGATTTAATTAAGATGTAAGATGATGAGAAAATAGTAGCCTATTTTGATCGGGTAATTGTTGTCTCAAATCAGATACGAGTCAACAGAGAAGATATGAGCGACACTACAGTTGTTGAAATAATTACGAGAACAGTGTGTCCGAAATTTGATATAGTTATTTGTCCAATCGAAGAAAGCAATGATATCGAAGATCTAACTGTGGAAGACTTCATGAGATCACTTGAGGCATATGAAGATCGGTTTAATCAGAGATCGAAGCCATCGCCATCAATTAAACAAGCCCAAAAAACTGAGTTGACAATAAGTGATAAAAGTAAGGGAGGACAAAGAGAAACCCAATCAGATCATGACTCTCATAGCGGTCGTGGTTATGGTCAAGGAGAAGCTCGCGGTCGTGGTTATGGCAGAGGTCAAGGACGTGCACATGGTTATGGTCGAGAGGCACCTCAGAACAATGAAGAAGGTCATCAGTGACATAATTTTTTATGTGGCATAAGACCAAGAAGAGGTCGAGGAAATTATGGCAACAACGGCTACATACCAAGGTATAATAAATCCCAATCCTAGGTTTATTATTGTAGTAAGCACGGTCATATTCAGAATGAGTGCAAAAAGAAGATAGCAGACGATGAAACCAATCCAAATCATGTATAAAATGAGATCAATCCTCCTGTCAATCCTCTTATGATGTTAATTTGCAAGACATAAGATTCAGTTCAATATGGTGTCTGGTATTTAGATATAGGCTATAGCAACCACATGTGTGGAAAAAATGAGTTATACATGGAGTTGGATAAAAGTGTGAGCGACACTGCTAACTCTGAATATGATAGGAAAACTGTAGTAAAAGGCAATGGAAAAAAATTTGTACGAGCCCGCAATGACGATCATATTATATACATTACGATTCCTGGTATGGAATCAAATATGTTAAGGGTTGGCCAATTTAAAGAGAAAGGAGACACTTTACATATTGAGAATTGTATATGTGAATTGAGAGATGATAAAAAGCATTTGATAACACGTGTAAAGACACTTTACATATTGAGAATTGTATGTGTGAATTGAGAGATGATAAAAAGCATTTGATAACACATGTAACAATGACGAAGAACGAGATGTTTTCGTTGAAGATAAACATTGATGTTTGGCCTTGTCTTAGAACTATTGTTTATGATGAAGCATGACTTTGGCACTTTTGGTATGGTCACTTATATTTTGATGGGTTGAAGAAGCTTCACAGCTGGAATATGGTTCGAGGGTTGCCACTCATAAATCTTGCAAATCAAATTTGTGAAGGTAGTGTTATTAAAAAGCAAGAAAAGGATGTCTTCCCAAATGGAAAATCATTGAGAGCAAAGGAGCCTTTTGAGCTTGTGCATACAGATCTATGTGAGATAGGTTGTCCGTCTATTAGTGGAAGCATGACATTAATTGATGATTGCAATGTTGGAAATTTGGTGTTTTAACACCATTTGACGAACCAGTTTTGGGGTAATTTTTTAGTAAGTTCCATTAAATATTACTGTGAGATCCTTTTAGATTGTTGTTCTCCTTCGTGAGTACATCAAAATCGTATATTTACTTGTTAAAAGCGATTATGGGGTAAATGAAAAATTGTCTCCCTAAGTGAGATACTTGATGGGAGAAAATTGGTTGAGGGACTTTAGTCCCATATCAGAAAAAACAAAAATACTAAAATGGTACATATAATAAACATTTTCTTAGCTTTGTAAGAAAGCAAGTTAAAAGGCTTTCCCCCACGCACATAGGAGGTGCAAATCCTGGACTGGGATTACAAGCGGCTTGTGTGCACTTGCACGTCATGCAGACACGAATGCCAAACAATCTTGAATCCCGTCCGACATTCATGTATTGAAGAAAAAGTGTATGTGGAACAATCTCTTTGTTATATTCAGAAATGCAATGAAAACAAAGTTTACGGGTTGAAGCAAGCTTTTTATGGATTGAAGCAAGCACCCCGAGCATGGTATATTCGTATTGATACATATTTTCATATGTTTGGCTTTCAAAAGTGTCCCTATGAGCAGCCCTGTACATGAAGAGAGATTAAGAAAGGTGATATTTTATTTTTTTCTTTATATGGTTAAGAAAGGTGATATTTTTTTTTATATATGGTGATGACTTTGTATATGAAATAATTATTAGTGTATGCTCTAGAGACCAGTTATGTATTGACATTACTAGTTTACATTGAATTATGACATTTATTTCATATATGAGGCAATTTTTATTGTGATTAAATGAACATAATAAAGTCCTTAGGATAGTATATTCAATACCTTGGGATATTAAGTGCATGACTTAATTGTGAGATCCTACTAGTTGTAATGAGTACACTATAATTAAATGTCCCTTGTCAAGTATTATTGTAAATTACGACAATAATAATGCATAGAAACTAGTTTGTGCATAAACTGATAGCCATATCGCACGAGTTATGGATATGAGATATCAAGTCTTCACATAGGAACACATTAGAGTAATAATGTACTAGACTGTTCCACCATGAGAACAATGCATGGATCGTTACGTGAGTGTCATAAGCGGTTTTCACAGTGACCATGGTGTACGTAGTCTTTTTACTTGAAGTCACTATGGTTCCCTACATGAGAAGTTGTATGGTTTAATGTCGTCAAATGTTGTCTGTAATAAGGTGATCATAAAGTCGACTATTGAATATACTACAAATCATGTGGAGGGATATGAGTGACTTAGATAGAATTTGTCCTGCTTACATAACATGAGCGATATCTATGAGCCCCTTGATTGAGCGAGACTACAAAATGCATGGTCGTGCTTAAATGAGTCAATATGAGATATTGAGCTCATTTGTTTTAGTAAGTTTACTCGGACATCAAGAAACCAAAGATTGAACTATACAAGGGTAACATGCTCTGTGTCATGTGGTCAATAAAGATATATGAACAAAGAGAATACTATACTACATGGTAGCATTGGTCACGGATAGGTTATCTCAAATCACTGCCATTCTCATAACTTGATTAGCAATGACATATTGCTATATAACGCTCACTGCTTATAATACTAGAATATGATTTTAGTATTATTGTCAACATAATGGGAACCTACAGGGTCACACTTAGAATGGATCAAAATTGGGATTTAAATTCATAAGATGAATTTAATTGGGGATCTAAGTAAGACTTGGACTATTGACATTGGTTGGACATTTAATTAGATTAAATAAGCTGACTAAAGTTCAAATACCTACACACGAATCTGACCCAAGTCAGATTATGAGCCCAATTGCCTCATTACTGTGAGAGAGAGAGAGAGAGCACAAGGAACATCCTCTTCCCACAGCTAGCACCGCAGCGTAAGGGAAAGCTTGATTTTATTCATTCATGTGGATACCGTACAGGCACCGCAATATTGCAATGCTGTGATTGACATACTGTGGGGGCAGTAGATTCATCTTTAAGGTATAACTCTTAAACACGATTTATCATTTTCACATTGATCCGTATCTAGGTTTTGATTTATTATTTTTTTGTAATTTTTTCGCTGCGTATTTAATCTGTGATTGCCTTCGAAACCTAACAATAATATTGTTATGGTTTATGAGTTCAAGAAGTGTATGGTTTGTGAGGTCGAGATGATTAATGCGAGCCTCATGTCTTTCTATCCTGGGAATGAAGTTTCCCAAGGAGATGAAGGGATTTTTGTTTGCCCAAAAAAGTAAGCTCGATAGATACTAGAGAAGTTCAAGATGGCGAATTTGAAGCTAGTCGACACTCCAGTTGAAACCAGAGTGAAGTTGAGTAAGAAGGTGGATCCTCCATGTTTCAAGAGTTTGGTAGGTAGTCTTCGCTATTGGGCTGCTAGGAGACCCGATATTCTTTATGGTGTTGGGTTCATTAGAAGATGCATGGAGCATCCTACTCAAATTTATCTTCAAGCTGCAAAGAGGATTTTGCGATGTGTTAGAATAACTATGGATTATGGTATGTTCTATAATTCTAGTAATTATCCTTCACTTTTTGGATATACAGATTTTGATTGGGTAGGTGATACATGTTGACCCCAAGTTTGGTGTGCACAAAACGTATTATTTAGAATAATATTTTCAGTTGAGATTTACATGTAAAAGGAAATCAAAATAAAGAGCTAAGAAGACTAGCAATCAAGCAAAAGATGAATGTATCAAAGAAGATAGCAAATATCAAGAAGATTTCAACACATGAAACAAGTGCTTCAAAGCCAGCAATTATTATTTATTTATTTATGCTTTTGTGGGGAATTACTATGTAAAGAGTCGCTGATTGATTGATTAGTTTGTGGAAAGAATATAAAGTGGATTCACCAAATAAAAGAGAACCTGCATGATAGCAGTCGACCGTCACACAGTCGACCGCACTTTATAGTGCAAACGTGAGACAGTTGACCGACCATCTCTTCGTCTCTTTGAGATGGACGGTCAACTGCACATCAAAACAGTCTACCGCACTCGTATAGTTTCGATTATATGGAAAGTATCTTTTCCATTTTTTGAGAGATACATTTCCCCACTTTATAAATAAAGGCGAACCCACTATGTAATTCACATCCATTGCTAATATAACTCTTTTGAAATAATCATTCAATCAACACTCTGAGTGTGAGAGATTTTAATTGTCTTCTTTAGTCAAGGTCTTTTTAGATCTTTAGAGTTTTTCTTTCTTCCGTTCGGTGAGTTTTGCGGGACTTATTTGTAGAAACCCTGCGGTGTAATAGGTTTCTCGGCCTGAATTCCGAGAATCATTGTACAAGGGTTTAACGTATACTGGAACACTTGTGGCAGAGAATTGCTACAAGTAGGTGGTGTGGACGTAGACCTGGGGGTCGAACCACGTTATATCGTTGTGTCTTTGCTCGTTGCTCTATTTGCTTTCCCTTATTATATATTTTATTTGAATTTTTAACTTCTGCAAAACCACCCTATCCCCCCCTCCAAGGTGATTTACAATACAGAGAAGATAATTTTATTTAGAGAGTTTGCTTGCTTCCATTGGAAATATCATCTTCTATGTTTGTTTTATTTAGTTTTGCAAAAAGTCCACTGAACCTAACGATGATTAATCCCTTACAGGAAAGTTGATGAATTAAAAACATTCTTGAATAGCAAGTTGGGCTTCAATATAATCCCCTAGACCCGAACCTAAAATCTACATCAGTCACGCTCGGTCGCCCGCACGTGACTTGCGGTCAACTGTCCCTCTCTTGGGAATACCAGAAAGGTGGGCGGTCAACTGCATAATCGACCGTAACCTTTTATGATCTTGATGCTGTTGTCGTTACTTGCTTTCACTCTGTCGCTTCGACCTCCGTTACTTCATCATCCTTTTATCTAATATAGTATGCAAGACATAAACCCAACAATCTCCACATTGGATTGCATACTCATGAATCCACACATGTGTGATTTAAACTCTTCTAGACCCTTTCATCACCGCTTTGTAAATAACTCTGTTTTGTGACATCTTCTGCTAGTTGAATCCACCTTTACTTGTTTTCCTCCAATCGTATGCCCCCTTCAAGGGTACACCACATTAGATGTTATCATGGAGGTGCCACATTTTATACGATCTCCACTTGACCCCAAGGCTATTTTCACCTTCCAACGATATTCGAACGCTGCAGTATCGCTTTCGTAATTCTAGTGATGGCTTACTAGATGATGCTTTAGGAACAATGAGCTTTCAAACACTCGATTGAGTTTTCCTGCACCCACAAAGTTGATAGAGATTGTGCTAACCCTGTTTAATCCCCCCTCTTACCATTCATCACCTTACGGTGACTCTCCAAAATTGTCAAAATTCTACCTCGAGCTGTGTACATACAACCTTGAGAATCAAGAGTTCCCATGGATATTAGATTCTGCTTTATTGAACAAATGTGTATGACCTATTCTAGTGTGAATGTGCAAATGTTATATATAAGATCTAAACATGGTGGCTTAAGTGGAGAAGCTTCATTAGTGTTTTATGTGACAAACGTATACCTTTGAAGTTGAAAAACAAAATTTATATGACGACTGTAAGACCAACAATGATGTATGTAGCAGAGCGTTGGGCAACAAAGAAACAACATATTAAAAAATGAGTGTAACATGAATGAGGATGTTAAGATGGATGTGTGATAAAATCATGAAGGATAAAATTTAAAACAAACACATGCGAGATATAGTAAAGGTAACTCCTATCCAAGATTAATTAAAAGAGAATCTCCTTGGGTGGTTTGAACATGTCCCACGTAGACTTGGTGGTGCTCCGTTAGAAAGAGTGATTTTATAAGTAATGAGGATAGAGTTAGGGGTAGGGGAATACATAAACTTATTTGGCTGAAAATTGTGAGAAAAGATACGATAGCTTGTGACCTTATATAAGAATAGTAACTTGCACGTGCAATGCACGTTCTAATCAATTTTTAAAATTGTTTATAAAGTAAATAGTAAGACGTAACCTGACATCGAACCTGAAACCTCCCTTTACTCATACATACTATTTACATATTATCCTTAGTGACACAAACTTTTATTTTATACGAGTGACACTTTTATAAATAATCATGTTTTAAATAAATTTGAGTTTTGAGGGTATTATGGTAACTAACAACAATTGAGTAAATGAATGGTTAATATAACTTCATCTTTAAAATGTGGTTGATATTAGATGGTTGAGTGATATTACAAATTACATGTTGTCTACAAATTCTACAAATGACAACCCCAACTAGTTGGAATTTTGTTGTTGTTGTTGTTTGTTTGTTTTTTGTTTTTTTAAAGGTAAAAGGTGGAATAACACCACCATCTTTCATTAATACGAAGTTAATAAAACATCCCTAAAGGACTGAGGGAGAGTACAGATAACCACACTGTAGAAAGTAAAACATAAACCTCCCACACCGCCCTGGAGGGTGGGACAATTAAAAGTATTACAACTAGTACAAATAGGCGGGTACAAAAAACAAAGCTAAACACAAACAAGGAAAGTAGCCCTCCCGACATCGCCCTATCCCACGTGAGAATCAAGGAACCCGTGCCCCCCTCAGTAAAGTGTTGGACCGAACTTGACCTCCTCATCATCATACTTGTCTATTTCTCCGCTGATTCTGCCAAGCCAATTTCCTTGGCTGTGATTTCGCTGGATAGTAGACAAGGACAGTGGGAATCTCGTTAATCCATTTTTGGCAATCCTCCCTCCCACTCCTGTAGCCGCAGCTCCATGTTGATGTTGTTGTATACACATAACTTAGATCGTGGCATATACTTAGACCGTAGTTGCCAACTGCGTCAACAAAAAAGAATAGGATGCAGTTGGGAACTGCGAGGATCTATTTTGGAAATTAGTTTCGAAAATGATCTATTTTGAGAATTAGTTTTAAAAAAGTGGCCTATTTTGGGGAAAACGTCATTTAGATATACACATAATTAGGCCCATTGGACTCACATGAGCCCAAACCCCGAACCGTCGCCTCAAATCGCAGCATATTCTCTTATCAGAAAAAGAAAGAAAAACTTTCAGAAAACAAAATTCAAGAATCCTTCAAAATTTCGAGATCTCAAAAAAAGAAAGTAATGGCGAGAGAATCTGTGCGATTCGTTCAGATCTGAGCGCGAATATCAAAGTTGTTGAATGGCGGGCGCTGTGTCGGCCCTCTTCCTCCTCGACATCAAGGGGCGAGTCCTCGTATGGCGGGATTACCGCGGCGACGTGTCGGCCGTACAGGCCGAGAAGTTCTTCACCAAACTCATCGAGAAAGAAGTAAGTAATGAGTCGGATCTCAGATTCTAGATTCGGTTTGCACGATTATTGATGAGAAATGGGAGATCCCGTACGGAATTTGGTTATGCTAGGGTTTCGGATTTCGGCAATTCGATTGAATTTTGTAGACTTTGTGCATGTATTTTTCTGTTTATTTTGTAGTTGATGGTTCTAGGGTTAGTTATCGTAAGAACTGTTGCATCATATGTTTTTTGGATATAATATTGAATTTTGAAATGTTTTGGTTTGAGTATTGGAAGAATTGGATTTGGTACAGGGAGCGGAAGATGATTTATGTCTGGTAGTCTGGTAGAGGTATTTTCTATGTAATTAGTTGGTTAGATAACTGAGTTGTTAATTTATTCGATGAAATTCTATTAGTTGGAAGTTGGAAGTGAGAATCCATAGTAAAGTGCTATATAACTTAGGATTTCTGCGTTAGATTGCCCCAATTGTTAAATAAACGACAACATACGGAAGAGAGTAGAGGTTGTCAAATTGAAGATAAAATGCATGAGGAGACATAACAAAGATTGATCAGAGACAGCGGTTTGCTATTTTTGCCAATTTGACATTTTTTGAAAAATGAACGTCTGCAACGGTTTGCTATTTTGCCATATTTTGGCAAAGTCGCTTCTCAAATTTGAGAAACAAAATGAAGATTCTCAAATTATAGGAGACCTATTTTAAAAATATTTTTTAATAGGATTGGACGAAACAAGTTGTTTCGTCTGCTATTTTTATTTATTTATTTTTTATTTTCACAATCAGACGGTACCTGTTGTACTGTCTTAAAAAAAACTGAAAAATTCACAGACGAAACATGTTGTCTCGTCTGAAGCAAAAAATGCTTGGACGGGACAACATGTCCCGTCCTAGAATCCAGGGAGGATTTCCATACTTAAATTCATAATCTACTACTAATTAATCACTAATTAGCCTAATTAATTACCTACTTATTAATTTAATAATCTAAATCCACTACTAATTACTAACTTAATTTAATGTAGTATTAAGATTTTTTAAAAAAAGAATTGAAGTGAGTGGGACATGTCTCGTCCGCTAAAAAAAAATTTGACATAATTATAGCAAAGAACCGTTGCACCGAAATTCTCAAATTGCTATTTCCATTTGCCATTTTGCCATATTTTTTAGCAAACTGTTGTGGATGCTCTATCCGCTCCAGTAAGAAAAATTGATCAGATGGAAGTTAGGGGAGCAAAAATGAGTAGTTAAGTAAGGTAGGCCCAAATAAACTTGGGTTGAAGTTATTAGTAAGAATATGAAAAATGTTAATTCGACGAAGGAGTTGGGGTCACTAAAGTTGAGTGGAGAGAAGTATTCATGTACCCCTTTTTTTTGGATAAGGGCGTTGTTGGTGTTATTGTTTTCTTTGGTAGTTTTGATTGAGAGAGGCTTTGAGTAGGTATGAGTTTTTTAAAGAATCGTTTTGTTACTTTATTGGATAAAATTCTACTAATTGAAAGAGAGACTTTGATTATGTAATGATTCCTTTAGAAATGAGTTGTTAATATATTTGATAGAATTCTACTTATTGGAACTTGGAAGTGAGTACTTGAGAGAACTCAATATAACTTAGGGTTTCTATGTTAGTTTTGGGTGTTTTAGTAAATGACTTCGTGGATGTAGATTCTACTAGTTAGATTCAAAACTTCTTCTCTTACTGCAACAAATTTGAAGTAAAAATGTGTGTAATCTGATATGCTTAATAAAACCTAGATTTTTAGAACGAAGTAAAAAAGTATTTGATAGAATTCTACTTATTGGAACTTGGAAGTGAGTACATGAGAGAGCTCAATATAGCTTAGGGTTTCTATGTTAGTTTTGGGTGATTTAGTAAATGACTTTGTGGATGTATATTCTACTAGTTAGATTCAAAACTTCTGCTCTAACTGCAACAAATTTGAAGTAAAAATGTGTGTAATCTGATATGATTAATAAAACCTAGATTTTTAGAATAGAAGGGATGCCGAGGTGTGTATTGGTGCAAATATTAGATATTGTTTTAGATTGTTATTTTTTCAAGAAATTTATGTGAAGTGATTTTTCTTCTGAAGATGAGGGTTGGAAGGAATATAATTTCTTAGTCAGGTTTTGAATTTCAGTATTTTTTAGAGATTTCCTCTGCAAATATGCAATTCTTGAATATTGTGATTTTTTTTATCGGCTCATTTGGCATGAGAAAGGAGTGTAGTGTATGATTAATTTGGATTTTGAAGAAACATGATACTGGAAGAATCTGAATAGCAAGCACCAATTTAGGCCTAGTTTTTCTTGATGGAGCCTTTTTTTTTCACTTATATTTTCTGTGGAGCCTTTAGCCTTTTCAGTGTCCCTATTGTTTCTTTCTTAAATCGGCCCGATATTCTGTTTTTTTCTATGCCCTAACCCATCACATTCCTTCTCTTTCTTGTATTTTTTCTCACGTTTATTTTCGGGTCTCTTTGTATATCACCATATCTGACGACATCGTGTTAAACTAAAAATAAATTTCAATTTGTCGAATAACATATATTCCAACAAAGAGGAAACCTTAGCAATATCATGATGGTGATGAAGGAGAGAAACCCACCAAATTAACGAAGTCCCACATGGGTTCCGTCTTTAGCTATTGAATGCTTTCTCCTACAGTACTATGCAAGTATTAAATGTCATGTTCTGCGCACCGCACTACATGGTAATTTATCAGTTTGTCTTAGGAATTCTTGGTTGTTGCAAATTATGTAACACGAAGAAGGCACTATATATATTTTTTCTCTCTTTGATGTCCTTGAATTTGGATCCCTATGTTTGGAATTAGGTGATGTGTTTAGGTTTCTGTCCTCCAATGTATAATCATACTCATGGTTAATTATCATACTGATTATTGTGTATGAGAAAATAGGATTGGTTAGGTTTCTGTCCAATGTATAATCATAGTCGTGGTTAATTATCATACTGATTATTGTGTATGAGAAAATAGGATTTTTACGTTTATCTTAGAGCATCCACAATGGTGTTTCTCATATTTGAGAAAATGGCACAAATAGAAATAGGAAATAGGGGTGATCTCTGCAGTGGTCGTTTGCTAAAAAATTCTCAAAAAATAACAAGACGAAACAACATGTATCGTCTAGCACTTTCAGTAAAAAAATATATTTAAAAATGTTAAGTTAATAATGTTTAAGTTAATTAACTATTGATTAGATATTAAAATAGTTATTTTAAATAAATTAAATATTAAATTAACACCTAAGCCCACAAAAATCTACATGAATTAACACCTAAGCTATTGGACTAAACACCATATGGCTGGACGGGACATGTTGTCCCGTCCAAGCCATTTTGACTTCAAACGGGACAACATGTCCCGTTTGACGAATTTTCGGTTTTTTTTGTGTTCAGACGGTACATGTTGTACCATCTAATCATTAAAAAAATAAAAATTAAAAAATAGGCCAGACGAAACAACTGATCACATTAAAAAAAGAAAAAGAAACGGGACAGAACAACATTTTTCGTCCCGTATAATTTGAGAATCGCTAGTTCGTTTCTCAAATATGGGAAGCGACTGTAGCGATTTTGCCAAAATATGGCAAAATAGCAAATGACTGCAGGCTATCGTTTCTCAAAATATGAGAAAATGGCAAATATAGCAAACGACTGTGGATGCTCTTACTCTTATGATTTTCTTATTTGATATGTATTCAAAAGAGAGAAAATATAGGAGCGAAATACTACCACGGCTTGAATAGGTAATATTTATTTATAGTCAAATTTAGATGTTTGTATGCACTGATTAGAAATTTATGAATCTTTTAGGCAACATATTTAGGTTTTATTGGGAGTATTTGTAATATAACTTTCTTCCATTATAGATGTTCATTTAATCAATTAGGTCTTTAACTTTTAATTGTATCTTGTTGATAACTGTAAAAAAAGAAGGTTGGAGTAAATTTTTTCCTGTTTCAAATTCTCTCCGAATGATAATTCTTTCCTTATGATCTTATCAGGGCGATCCTGAATCCTATGATCCAGTGATCCACAATGATGGAGTGAGTTACATGTTCATACAGCATAACAATGTTTTCTTGATGACAGCAGCAAGGCAGAACTGCAATGCAGCCAGTATTTTTCTATTTCTGCATCGTTGCGTTGATGTAATCTCTCTCTCTCTCTCTCTCTCTCTCTCTCTCCCTCACAGACGCGCACACACTTTTCTGGTAACTCACAGTTAGCTGATGGCATTCTTTTCCTTTTTCTTTCCTGTTGTTTTTGGTTAATTAATGAACATTGATCATTTGAAGCAAGTGGATTTGATTATTTCCCCCTTTCACATTTGAATTGCAGGTTTTTAAACATTATTTTCAGGAACTGGAGGAGGAATCATTGAGAGATAATTTCGTTGTTGTGGTAAGGAAAAAGACCAAATTTTAATTATGTATAGATTTTTTTTCTGTAATGTATAGAAACTAGAATTGCCCGTGGGCACGTGCCTACGGCACGTCTTCGAAACGATACAAAACACGAAAAGCCTTGTAAATAGTAAAACAACAATTATGTAGCTCAAGTTTGAATAGTATGACAATAATTAGTTGTACATAAAAGTCCATATTTTCATTCGTGTATGTTGAAAAATAATTATAAATGGGGTTGTAAAATCTAACTTCTTAGAACTTTAAGTGTGGAAAATAATGAAATTTAACTGTTTAAGAGAATTTTTCTATTTTCAATATAACATGTGCAATAAAAAAAGCATAAAAATTCTAAAAATTTACAAACACGAAATCTTAAAAATCTAAATTCCTAAGTAAATAAAGAAAGAATGGGAGAGAGATAAAGAGAGAAATATGAAAAAGTGAAGAGAGAAGAGAGAAGAGAGAAGAGAGAAGAGAGAAGAGAGAGATAGTAATAAAGTAATGAATTTTTTAGTTTTGAGGGGAAAAATTGGTTTTGGGGTTTGAAATTTTGGGAGGGAAAATGTGTTTTATGAGGTTAGATCGGGACCTCTAATTTTGAGGGGATCGAAGGTGAGCCACTTGATAGCTTTCTTTGTGTTTTATTATATAGATAATGGGGTCTTTTTTGTTTTATCTTTCAACAGTATGAGTTGCTTGATGAAATGATGGACTTTGGGTATCCCCAGTATACTGAAGCTAAAATTCTTGGTGAGTTCATCAAGACAGATGCTTACAGGATGGAAGTTACACAAAGGCCACCAATGGCAGTAACTAATGCTGTGTCATGGCGAAGTGAAGGGATACGATACAAAAAAAATGAAGTAGGTTGCTTCCTACCTGTTCTTAAGACTTCGATTTCTAATCACCATGGCTACAAAATATTCTCATGTTTCCCAGGTCTTCTTGGATGTGGTAGAAAGCGTTAACATCCTTGTCAACAGCAATGGACAAATTATTCGTTCTGATGTTGTTGGAGCTTTAAAAATGAGAACATATTTGAGGTGCATAATATTTTGTTCTGTCTTCAATTGTTTAATTAGTCAATTGTTTAATTAGTCAACGTAACATTAACCGCTGATGCTGTATTACTTGATTTCCATATGCTACCATCTTTTGAACCTTTTTGTTCCTGGCCATATTACAGGACCTAGGTTCCATTATTGTAGATCATGCTTGTATGGAGCCTTCTTAAAGGACTTAATGACTTTGCAGTGTTTTTAGTTTTCCAGATATGCACAAGATGCCAAATATAGAAGTCTCATGTTTCTGGAATTAAAATCTTTCAGTCCTCATCATAACTCAAAAGACTTTTGGGTGTACTGGCTATGATATTAATATGGAATTAGATTCATTCAGGTTCAAGCCCTGCCTGGTGTGTATTACTCAGTTTTTAGAATATACTGATGATACATCCTACATTATAGCTGCAAGGGTGTGTATTAGATGATAAGCAAAAATCTGTCAACTAGTCAAACCTTTTCAGAACTATGGAATTATGGTGTAGTGGTTGCACTGGTAGGGGCATTAACCTGAGTTAAGTCTGTGACGGTAACGAAGTAAAGAAATCATGTTTGGTTTGATTGTTTTTCAGTAGTATTATGCTGAGTAATAAAGGCTGTTCTTGTTAATTCAGGGTGACTTAAATTAGCCTTTTATGTGGTGGTTTTAGGAATTCAGATATTTGATTATTGATTCAATTCTTTAATTCATTTTACTAAGGATAAGGACAGGATAATAAGATAAGGAAGAGATTTTTAAAATGAGATGAACCAAGAAATTGTGACATGTTTGATAAAGGCTTATATACTTAGAATTGCATAGCAGCAAGGTTACTCTACGTGAGTGGTGACTGACAGAAGCACTACAGTAGGAATAATATTTTGTAGATGGTCTTGGAAGCAAGCTGCCACTTTCAATACCTGCGGACATGGTTCATTTTTTATTGGTATCTCAGATATCTGCAAATGATGAGCACCTCAAATATCTGATGACCGAAATTTGTCTAACATGGTTGATACCACAAGTTCTCCTTTATGGGTGTTTGATAACTTGCAAATGCAAGTTGCAATTGCATTTGCAAGTGAGGATTTTGAATTTCCCCCCAAAAACTAATGGACAATATTACCTAAGTAAGTTTTGGAGGGAAAAGATGATTGAAATGTATATGATAGAGGTTATGATGGAAAGTAGGGATATTTGGTAATTGAGTCCAAAATGTTTGGAGGGAAAGTTGAACTTTACACTTGCAAATGCAATTGCACTTTGCATTTGCAAGCTACCAGACACCCCTTTAATGATTTTGGGCGAAACAGATAGGTGTTAGACCATCTCCAACCACGCTAGCTATCTCTCAATTTTAGCCAAAATAGCTAGTTTAGAGATAAAAATCTGCTCCAACGGGACTCGCCAAAGCACTCGCCAAAATAGAAATATCAAATTCACTCGCCAGATCTGGCGAGTTTGTATTGCTCGCTAAAAAAATCAGGGAGAAAAAAATCGCAAGAGAAAAAATCGCGTGCGATCAGACTTGGAAAAAAAATCGCGATTGGATCAGATGTAGAAAAAAAATCGCGATTGGATCAGATGTAGAAAAAAATCGCGATTGGATCAGATTTGGAAAAAATCCCGATTGGATCAGATGTAGAAAAATCGGTCATTTCCAATATGATACTTTTTGGAAAAAATCCCGATTGGATCAGTCATTTCCAAAATGATACTTTTTTTCCAAGTCATTTTCGCGATCTGATTTAATCTGGGTTTGATTTTTTTGAGGGTTCTCTGTTAATTTGCTTGGGCTGTTTTTTGGGCTTGGTATTTTTTGGGCTTTAAAATATCTATAATTATCTAAAATAGCTAGTATGGATGGAGTGGAAATTTTTTTGGCTAGCCAAATTCTCCAATTGCTCTCCATTCTGGCTATTCTAGCTAGTTAAAATAGCTAGCATGGTTGGAGATGCTCTTAGGGATATGACATTACTGTTTACCAGCTTTGACCTGTCTTTTTTATTTTCCATGAAAGCCAAGAAGCTTTGACTGAACCAAGACAGAGGATGTTATGCAACATGCACTAAGAGCTCATTAAATATTTAAGATCCTAAAGGATTTACCATCCAGACCACACCCTCAGAATTTTCTTTCATTCTCATATTCGCCCCTCTATATTTCCAATTTTACTATAATTTCCAATTTATCCTGTCATGTAAATTTTTATTATTATTAGCATATTGTCCTGATTTTTTGTTTTCCATGGAAGCATTTACCCTCCAAAATCTTAATTTCAATGTTTGTGACAAGAAAAATGATTAAAGAATGTATTTGTTTCAGTGGGATGCCGGAGTGTAAGCTCGGGCTAAATGACAGAGTTCTTTTGGAGGCTCAAGGCCGAACAACAAAGGGGAAAGCCATAGATCTAGACGATATTAAGTTCCACCAGTATGTTTCTGGCTTCTAATTTCTATCCACTTATCGTGTAGTTTGATTTAATATTGAGTATGACTATTATTTCTGGTAACCTAGATCAGTTGTATGGGTAAATTTGAGTTTTGAAACATCTCAATCTGTGTCTAGGTGCGTGCGTTTGGCACGATTTGAGAATGACAGAACAATATCGTTCATACCACCTGATGGGGCATTTGATCTGATGACATACCGTCTCAGTACTCAGGTATTTCCTTGTTTTATGACTTTTATTGGTTTTGTGTAAGAACGTTCCTGGAGAAACTGGAGCTTGTATGCGATAAATATATGTTTATAATTTACAACATATCTGTAGATTTATCTAATGCTTACAATTTATTGAACATCAGTACAAATTTACCTTGTTTATAATTGATAACATACCCATTCAATTTTCCTGGCTAGATGCACGTTTTTAAGTGATATTTTAGATGAAAATGAACAAGTTATTAATTTGATGTCCCATGTACTCCAAAAGGATCCGATTTTTGTAACCATTGATAACTTTCTTATGATTAATAAGTCTGAATTTGATTACAAGAAAATGTAGTCATGTAACAAAACACTACTTAGTGTACTTATCAAATCACTAGATTCCATCACATCAGCTTTATTTATTAAAACAGGACTATAGAAAGCTTAGACTGTCCATTTAAACTAGGTATCCCTCTGTAGATTCAGATTGTGTAGATTCAGATTGCGTTTGGCCTAGCTTTTTTTGGGCTTTAAAGCTACTTCTGAAGGAGAAGCTAGAAAGTAGAGCTTTGAAATTAAAAGCTGAAGCTGTTTGGATAGTCAGTTTTTTTAAAACTTTAAAGCTACTTTTAAACTAGAAGTTGTTTGGCATAAGATGTCAATTGTAAGCTACTTTTATACTCAATTTAAGCTTTTGATTTTATTTAAGAATAAAATATAAGTTATCAAATTACAAAAAAATCTTTATATTACTAATAAATGAAATATTTAGAATAACCTAGAAAACTGTTGATTTCTTCTTCTCATTAGTGCTTTTACTTAATATTAACTCCATTCTATATGAAAAATATTGTACATTTTATTTCCTGGATAGCGAACAAAATATCTCTAGCTAATTTCCCTTCTACATCAAACGCTTAAAGCTAGTAGCTAGAAAAATAAATTACTACAGTATTTAAGAAATAATAAAAGAACTCAATGAAATTTGTTTGCTTTGATAGGAAATTAGTAATGTACGTACTAGGATGCCTGCACTGCCATTTTCCATTTCTAGAACATAACATAACAGTATAATCAGAGTGAGAGTCAGTCACTACATGGACTAGAGACTAGTATCAACAGTACAACTCAAGTTACAAATAACAAAGGCCGAAAGGCCCGAAACAGACTGCTAAGTTATAATACATTAGTTAATACATTAGGGAAAAAGCATCCTCTTCCACAATGCTGTTGCAACCAAAAGAGAAGAGCAAGCATTGACAGAGCCTCCAAGGCTGGGACTTGGGAAACCTCCAAATTGTGAAACTTGCTCATGAATAATGAGAAATTGGACACATCTACAAAAGGAGCACAGGAAAACTCAGTATGCTCCCTTAAGAAACACTCAGTGGCATGGTGGAAGATGGTTATTCATAAGCTGAGAAACCATACATGGTGATCGTGCGACTCTTCGACGGCGGTGTTCCCCGGTCGCGAGTGTTTGGCGAGGAAGGGGAAGGGGGAAAATTTTTGTTGTTAGGGTTTGATATGTGGGAAGGGCCAAAAAAAAAGAAGGAGAAGCCAGAAGTTGCTCTTGAGGGCGTTTTTAAGCTCCTTTTCTTCATTAAAAATAAGCTACTTCTCCTTCTGTAGAGCTTTTCAAAATATGCGTTTGGCCCAGCTTCTCCTATCTTCTCCTTCTATAGGAGAAGAGAAGCTAATTTTAAGCTGGACCAAACGCTACCTCAATATTCTCTAATTGCTACACTTCCTTTTGCATAGCTTCACCGCTGATATTCTTTAGTGCGATTCAATAGGTAAAACCATTAATCTGGGTGGAAGCTCAAGTGGAGAGGCATTCAAGAAGCCGTATAGAGATTATGGTAAAAGCAAGGAGCCAGTTTAAAGAACGAAGGTATTCTTTGGACATTATATATATATATATATGTTATATATATATATATTTAATGAAGTCTAGTCTCAATGCAAAGCTACAGATTGTAAAAGTCTATTCTGATATGGCTTTGTATTGTTTCCGTTGTCACGCAGCACTGCAACAAATGTGGAAATTGAACTGCCAGTGCCTGCAGATGCTACCAACCCTAACGTGCGAACATCCTTGGGTTCCGCTGCATATGCACCAGAAAAAGATGCTGTGGTCTGGAAAATAAAATCCTTCCCTGGTGGCAAGGTATCCATCAAATTTCTTAGGATAACTCATGTCATGAATATTTAAAGGATGCATGGCTGTTTAAATTTTAATTTATTTGGGGCTACAACTTAGTTCGACATAGCGTAAGCTTCTTAACACATCTTAGTTTGTTTGGTCGGGGATGAAATGATCGAAAAAAAATATCTTTGGGTTAAGCTGAAAAAAAAACCCAGCCCACTCTTTGTTCTGCACACTGTAGATAGAGTATATCAAATGGTATGTAATGTTATGTTTTGTTTTTTGGTTTTTGGCAAAGATATCAATTATAATTTATGCCATAGAAGTCAGTACTATAGTAAAGTTGTTCATTCACATGCTTTGGTTAACATAACATGATGAGGGCTGCAGTTTATAAATCTGTGTCTGCATTTAGTGATGCAAGGTAAAGTGTATTCAAATATGCAAATCCGTTAATGAAACATTTAGCTTGCTATTTTTAAGCTCTAGAATTTTAACTTTTCTAAAGCAATTCAATCGTTGTTCAGTTCTAGATTTTCAATCAAGATTGCTCGTAATTTTGGAGAGTAAGTTTTGGGCTCAAATACTATTGTTATACCTACACTTTAGCATTTTGAAGTGGATACTGTGTGCTCTCACATCTGCATGCCTACATCAGCCTACTGTAGAGGTTGACAAGGTGGAGACAATCCTAACCCTTTATGCCTCTTGAGTTGGCATGCAATACTAGCATGTGAATCTTTTAATGATTTGGGTTCATGTAAAATAGCCAACATGATCCCATGTGATTCCATGTGTCATACCTTATCTTATATGGAATGTCTAGTCCCCTATCGAGCAGAACATTGAAATGAAAGTATCATATATTGAGACTAATGAACAATTTGATAGTTTGATGTGCAAAAGGAAGGCTAGGTTCATATATCGTGCATTGCTCGTGCACACTGTGGAGGCAAGAGTGGGGTCCCAAGGCAAATTGGTGCTTCTGATACACTTCATATCATCATGAGGAGCATTCACACTATTCACCTAATCATGTTTTGGGTGTGGGTGCTAAGTTCTTGCACAATATTTTTGCCTTGAGCCACTTATTGAATGGATGTGACACCATTGGTTGATTACGATGCCTCACTATTGATGGCTTACGGTGTATCTCACCAATGAAATTCCATGTATCGAGAAGGGATGCCATGGTTAATGACAAAAAAAGCATGTTCAAGCATTATAAATTAAGCTAGCCTTCTCCACTGAGAATTCTTGAGCCCCATTTTCTCATTTCAAATGTTGAATAACCTTCTTTCTTTCTCTTTCTTTTTTTTCTGCTGTGTTGGTGTGGTTCCAGCTCAAATGCAACCAATATTCGACATAGAGTTATTTAGTGTATAGCCTGAATTATTTGTACCCTCAATATTCTACGGTGCAAATAGTGTCTTCAAGGAAAGAAGTAAACTGAGTTTCTAGTTAGAGGTTATTATGAATCCACCCTAAAAGCTCTTGACAGTAGTACTATTTTACCGAGATCTAGCACAATTTTTTTTTCCAGCTGCCTCCCATATGAAAGCTTCCCTATATGTGCTTGTGTATACTTTTTATCTACCAATCTAGTGAGATTATGCAGCCCTCTGTACGAGGTGGATCTGCACCAAGGTGTTGGATATTGATGAGAGAAGACGTGATATAACTTGTATTGATTTGTAGTTGTCTTTCTATTACATTCATTTATACAGAAATGGTTCCCAATTCATAATCTAGCACAACATTATGCATGTATGTCAATCACATAAATGGTCTCTTTAGTTGGCAATTGCCATGCAAGTAGTATGCTTTTACCACACAAGGCATTTGTCAACTAAGTCAATAGCTAACGAACACATGTTTGTAGATATATTTCACTAACAAATTTCTTGAGAGCATACTCTTCTTGTTAATAAGTGGGTATCACATCAAGGTGTTTGTACATTATGATGAGTTGTAATTGATATGGCTTACAGGATGTGTAGATGCCTAGATGGTTTACTATCCTAATACCTTGTACATAAAATGATTCCCCAAATCATAATTTAGTTGAGAACTATATGTATTAGCACCCAATCTACAGGAGGCCCAGATGGGTTGGTTAGGTAGATATAGATGTCATGTCATTCTGGTTTTTGATAGTAGTTGTAGTTCTAATTTCTTATATGCTTCTTCATTATTGTCACTTATTCCTTGAACTGTCTATTCAGGAGTACCTATTGAGGGCAGAATTCAGCCTCCCCAGTATAACCTCTGAGGAAGCTACAGCAGAGAAGAAGGCTCCCATCCGTGTGAAGTTTGAGATTCCATATTTTACTGTATCGGGAATACAGGTATTCTGCCGTTTTGTTTGCTCAATCTTATTTGCTGAATTATATATTGTTTTAAATAATTTCCAATCATTGCTGTTGTGAGACATTATTTGTTAATGGTAAGGATATGGTTGCTTGCTAAGTACGTGACCGTGGGGTCCACAATAATAAAATATTTTCAAATGTTGTTTCAACTGAAAAATAAGTTCATTGGTTATATATGTTATTTAAAGTATAATGCAGGATAAACTTATAAATATTTTGTGTGCAAATTTTGACTAATTGCTGTGAAGAATTTTCTTTGCTATTTCTTAAAGATCTTTTGATGAGATTTTTTACTCCTTTTCTTTTGGGAATACTTCATTACATTAATAGAAGTGGTAGCTCCTGTTTTCCCGTGTTTCCCCCCCCTTCCTCCTAATAATGATGATGGTGATGATAGCAAAAAATTCCTTACCGAACAATCATTTTTGTAGGTTCGGTACTTGAAAATCATCGAGAAGAGCGGATACCAAGCTCTCCCATGGGTCAGATACATAACAATGGCGGGCGAGTACGAATTGAGACTAATCTAAAACCATCTTCGTGTGAAGAGAGTCTTCTTCCCCAACTAGTAGCAGCATGTACTAGCCCCCTTGGCTTATGTACTCTTAGACTTCAGGAAGTTTGCAACTTTTTTGGGATACAAGAGGATTTGAAGGTGAAAATTTAGCTGCTGCGAAACTATACATCTAGTTGTTAAGACCATTTCTGGTGGTGATACTCACATTCAAGAAAACGCGACTCTTGAGGGTTGGTTCTTTTGTTGCTGGTGGTCTGATCAAGTCTTGTTTTGGTGAGGCGAGTTTGTTTAAATTGCGCATTGTAATTTTGTAAAAACCACTCTGTTTCTTTTCGAGTGAAAACTGATGATAGTGTATTTTGTTATCGTTGCATCATTTTTGACAGGATTACACTTTTAACAGATATTCTTATATAAATTTGTTGAGAGATGGCACATGAATTCATTTACTAGAACTCTCGTTCTTATATCTTTAAGCATGTCTATTAATTTTCTAATTCCATTTTTTAAAAGAATGTTGACATTTGCCGTACTTCAAGTGCCATACACTTTCCTGATCCCATTCCGTTGATTTCTTTGGAGAAAAGGTTGTTAATTTGTGATTAAGCATTGTTGTAATTTGCACGGTTGGTGTATCGGTAAGATGTACCCTTTGCTCTATTTTAGTACATGGTTTGCTCAAGTTTGTTCTCCATATGTGGGTCTAGGATTTGTATCCAAACCCTTAATATGTAATCAACTATTTATGAATCGAGTACATTTTACTAAACCCTCTTAAATGTAAGTGTTTTTTTTTGATAAAAGATGACTCAACCGTCATTGATTCATTAATGCTGAATTAATGAAACAAAGTAGTACAACAACACAGGAAATAGCTGGGCCCAAAGACAACCCCCCAAAAAACAACAAAATACAACAACATCAATCAAAGGATCTCCAGAGTCCTCTACCAAAATAAACAACAACAATGAAATAGAAAGAGATACATAATAGGGTGACACCTGAGCAACCCTCAAAAAAGCCACCTAAATCTACTGCAGGGGTGGCTGCCGTCCTCCTAGTCAGATGGACTAACCATCCGAATCCATCCTGAGCTTCTTCCTTGCCCCCGCAAAACCTGCCCAATCATGAATGAAATGAAAGATTTTATGCATCGACATGGAAAAGGTGTAGTTGCAGGAACGAAAACAAAGGTCATTACGGTCTAGCCATAGACTCCAAAGGGTAGCCGCAACTGAAATATCCCAGGCGCCTCTATCTATGCCCCTAATAAGACTCTCTCTCCACGTTCCCCAAATTTGTGAGGAAGAGGTGGGGAACCTATCACACCCGAAACCCCTACAAACTACCTCCCAAGCGAGAGCCGCCTTATGACACGTGAAAAAAAGATGATTGGTGTCCTCTTCTTCTGCTAAACAAATAGCGCAAGAAACATCGATCTGCATGTTTCTCCTTTTTAAGTTAACTTTGGTTAGGATAGCGTCGTTATGGACTAGCCAACAGAACACTCTAACCTTCAAAGGCGCTTGTGTTCCCTAAATGACGTTCTCTACTGAGCACCTAATCCCACCGTCGTTTAACCATTTGTACATTGAAGCTACCGAGAAAATCTTTGATTCCTCTTCAATGTAAGTGTTATATCTTACACTTTTAATTTTGAATGAACAAAAACTTATTTTATCTCCTAAATAATACCATTTATTAGAAAAAAAGTTATATGAATACATTTTTTACAGAAAAATATTTATCAGAGAGGTGAAACTGTCAAAGTTAGAGATTATCGGTCAAAGCAGTTAAAACATAGAAGAAAAAAAACCATCCGTAAGGTGCGTTTGGCAAGTGGTAGTTCGTGAGAAAATAACACCACTAACCTATAAAAAATGATACAAGAGAGTTAGTGGAGATAAAATATAATCTTAGAGATGAAACAATTACTTTTAAAAGTTATGGATTATCTGTCAAAGTGTGAAAACATAACATAATTTAGTCCCACAAACATAACAAAAGTACATAAACTCCACCCCAAATATGGGGGATGGGACAAAAGAAGACCAGAATGGTCGCAACATACATGCGACTAACCAAAATACATCATGCCCCCCAACAAACCCCCGGGCAGTGGGTATCTATCAACAGTAAAGGCAAAGCTGGCTGTCAGTCGATCGTCGGATCGATCTCGACTTCCTCATCATTAAAATCCTCAACCTGGAATACGCTCGCTAACCTCCCCCTGGGACCTGCTGCGGCCACATTAGCCAAAAATGAAATAAAATGTATAATGTGAGCCAAATTACTAGAAATATTATTACAAGTTTTGCCGAAATAAAAATTATTTATGTACGTCTAGCCAAAAAACCCAGGTCGTTACGGTGATGACGATGTACCACGCTTCTCTTATAGTTCTTCTCTCAGTAGCAAATTTTGAACCTACCCACAGGTCCTCGTACACACTAGGGTATTGATTCGTTACCAGGGCGCTGAGTACCTCAACGAGTACCGCTTTGCTCCTAGGACATTGTAAGAAGAGGTGGTCTCTAATTTCTATGGTAGCGTGGCAAAACCCGCAACGAGATTTCATATTCGGTTGGCGTTTAGTGAGATTTTCTCTAGTTAAAATCGCATCGTTCAGCACTAGCCATAAGAAAACTTTGATTTTTAGCGGGGCTTTCGTCATTCAAATGACGCATGCCCACTTTGGAGTACATCCCCTAAAGTGAATGCAGTTATACAAGGAGTGAACGGTGAACGTGCCGTTCTTTTTCGATCTCCAGAATTTTTTATCTGGATTCTGAGAGCAATTAATTTCAGCATTGGTGATGTACTTATTATTAAGAAGAGTAATGCCGAAGAGTTATGCTTTAGCCACTACCAATTTCACTACCATTCTCTTCACTACCTTCGGTGGCATACTTCTATTGGAGAGTTCTCTCATCCACTCTATCTTTTCCTACCTATTGGAGTGTGCCACCTAAGATAGTAAAGAGAAATGTAGTGAACTTGGCAGTGGATGTAGCATTACTCAATGCTAAAATGATTAAGAATAGTTTCCTTCACACTTCTCATTCCCAATGCCACTTTCCACATAATAATATAATATAACGGATCAATTCGCTCCGTAGGCACCCGACCCGATTTACCGGATCACGTTAACACCCAATTATCAGTTCTGCCAGATAAATATAATTCTCAAATCAAAACTAAAAAGCGAAAATAAATAAAGCTACCAGCAACTTAGGTCATAATAAGCAGCAACTCTCTCTAGAATTCTCGATCAAATTTCTAGGGTTTGCTTCCATCTCCGATGAACTCATCGGCGTTCATGGACAAGCAAATCATGGATCTGATGAGCAATCCTCAATCTCTAGACGACCTCTCCAATGGCGGCGGCGGCACGAAGAAAGAGGAGATCTTGCCCAACTACGACTTTCAGCCAATTCGGACCTTCGGATTCTCCGAGCCATCTGTCAGCGCCGATCTCGACGCCGTCAAAGATTCCCGACGGCCCTGGGGATCCGCCGATTCCAAGATCGGATCTTCAACTGCCAGTGTACGAACGATGCTCTCTCTCCCTCCCCCTTTTTTTGCCGATGATTTTATTTGGGGGTTTGTTATGATCCAAATCTAGTTCCACATCGGTTATATGGGGAATCAATGTTGGGTAGTTATAAATTTGGGCTCCCTCCCTTTAATAGCTAGCTATTAAGGGTGAGTTCTCTTAGGTTCCTAACAATTGGTATCAGAGCCAATCCCATGCTTCTTAATTCTCTCTAGAGGCTAGATTACAATTAATGGTAGAACCGGGTCGGGCCAGTGTCGCTAGAGTGAAAGCCGCCGAGAGTTGGAAAGGGCTACCTAGAGGCTAAATTAAATTACTGGTAGGGCTGGGCCGGGCCAGTATCGCTAGAGTGAATACCACTGAGGGCGGCGGGTTATGGAAGCGTGGTGGAATGTTATGATCCAAATTTAGTCCCACATCGGTTATATGGGGAACCAATATTGGGTAGTTATAAACTTGGGCTCCCTCCTTTAAACAGCAAGCTATTAAGGGTGAGTTCTCTTAGGTTCCTAACAAGGTTTAGTGGAATTTAGGGTTTGAAGGCATTGGAGATCTTAAAGGGCCAATTTTTGGGTGGATAATGTTGAAATTATCGAACTTTTATTAGATTTTGGATTGTGAATTGAGAATTTAATAGGGAATTGTGAAATAAGAAGGTTCGTGGATTTGGATGAAACAAGAAGGGAAGTTTTTAATGCAATAAAGCAAATTACATTGCGATTATTTTTTTTTTGTTTGTTGGGGGGGGGGGGGGGGGAGTTAAATATGGGTAAAATTAGTCGAGAAAAGGGAGCCTGGTGATTCTCTCATATATAGGGATTTTTAGTTACCAAGGAGTAAACTTCCTAGGATGATTTGTACCATTCACATTAATTTTCGTGCTATAAAGTGTAAAATGTCTTGAGATCTTGTGCTTTAGGTGGTTGGAGTGAACGGGTTTTTGTTTTTCTGTTATGATCTAAATTTAGTCCCACATCGGTTATATGGGAAACAATGTTGGGTAGTTATAAATTTGGGTTCTCTCCCTTTAACAGCTAAGAGTGAGTTCTCCTGGGTTCCTAACAATTGGTATCAGAGCCAATCCCATGCTTCCTAATTCGCTCTAGAGGCTAGATTAAAATTACCGGTAGCCTGGGCCGGGCCAGTGTCGCTAGAATGAAAGCCAACGAGGACGTCGGAAAGGGCTACTTAGAGGCCGGATTAAAATTACTGGTAGCCCCAGGCCGGGCTAGTGTCGCTAGAGTGAATATCTCCGAGGGCAGCGAGTTACGGAAGCGTGGTGGAATGTTATGATCCAAATTTAGTCCCACACGGTTATATGGGGAACCAATGTTGGGTAGTTATAAACTTGGGTTCCCTCCCTTTAACATCTAACTTTTAAGGGTGAGTTCTCCTGGGTTCCTAACATTTTCAATAATAGAACAAGTTGAACTCCATGTAAGGGCCGCCCAAGTGATTATAATCACTTTAGGAGTGTTTGGATTTGAGTTTTTTTGGGGAAATTTTACAATTTTAAAGCAAATTTGCAATTTCCGGCTTGGTATTTGCACCCTTTTTGAGCAAATTTGGATTGGGCGCCTACATCCATATCAGCCAAATTTGCTCAAAATAATGTGATAATTTACTGTACCTAAGGGTAAGGGGCTGTAATTTTTTGAGTCTTGCAAATTTGGATGATGTGGTTGTGGGGGCCCAATCCAAATTTGCAAAAAACTGTGCAAATGCCTAATTGGTTTTTGCAAATGGGGTTTCTGCAAATTTGAGCAAATTTGCAAATCAAACAGCCCTTTGTATGAGAGATTTTCCTCTTATAATTATGAGGGTGTCAGGGCCCCCTTTCTCGAAATAGTTTATATAATTTATGCATGATGTTTGTAATTTGGAGGATGTCCATTCTCTTCTGAAAATGAAATTAAACAAATTTGTATTGTTAAGATATCTCTAAATAGTAAAAGAGAAGTAAAAGAGAAGTCAAATGGTTTACTGTTTTCTGGGGGACTGGTATGTCTGTTAGGTTTCTATTATTTTTAGTTAATGGTAATATTGATCTGATATTAGTGTTTTTTGCTATAATATTGTCTTCTTAGTTATCTGTGTTAGTTTTCCTTTGTCACCCCTAAAAACTTACACACTGCCTCAAAAGTTGCCAATGTAGGATTTATCTCCGGATTTGAACTTTACTGCTCATATACAAATGTCAATAAATAGAAACAGAGTAGGATTTACCTCTGGTATTCGCTTTGATTCCAGTAATTGCAATGTTTGTATAGAAAATTAGTTACCGGTGTTTATAAGAAGTTTAGGACATCTTTGTGTGTTGGTCAAAACCTAAAAATAATAATAAATAGAAACATCTGATGTTCGTGGTTTTGATTTTTAAAGCAAAAAAGTACCTTGAAAACTGAACTGAATAGGAATTTTCTGCATTTGATTCAGTAGATTTTCAGAAATAAAGAATATAATATTTTTCCTTGGTCTCATGTTGTACTGAAAGTATAAATTTATCCTGAACGGGGGGATTCATATTCTTATCTGAATAAATTTTAATCTCTACACTCTACAGTTATAAACTGGTCTTGTCATAGACTTGTTATTTCTTAAATTATCTGCTCACACTATTTCCTTCTGATTCTTATCTCAGTATTCCAATATTCTGGAGCCTCATGAAACACCGAAGATTAATCATGAACATAAGAGAGATACTTATGATGCAGCTACAGTGTCAGAGGTTGATCGAACGGTGAAGAAATATGCTGACAATCTGCTACATGCTTTGGAAGGTGTAAGTACGAGGTTGTCACAGCTGGAGAATAGGACACGCCACCTAGAAAATTCTGTGGATGAACTGAAAACTGCAATTGGGAACAACAGTGGCAACACCGATGGAAAGATGAGGCAACTAGAGAATATTTTAAGAGAGGTATGTTATTTTGGGCACTTTGTCTTCAACATACAATTTATCTTTTCTGATTTTCTTATCTTCCTTTGTTAATAAATTGCGATGTCATCATACACATCATGTGTCAAAGGTAGTTCCATCACATAGAAGGGCCACACACATGCACACTCTCCTCTGCAACCCCGTTGAGGTGTCGTACAATACTACAATGTTTGTTAAAATTGTTATTTTGTAGTGAAAAAGGGTGTGGAAAAAGTGACCTACATCTAGATGTGTTAATTGAGACATGTTATGCATATCAGTGTTCTAAAAGTCGCTAGGCGGCCTAACGCCTAGACCTTGTAAGCCGGCCCTAGGGAGCTAGGCTCTAGGCATTTTTTTAATTTGTATTTAAAAAATATAGATATTGCATAAAATACAAGATATATTTAATACTAAAAAATTCAAAAAATCATAAATGGGAATTAGCTCAATGGTAGAGCGCTCATTTTGCGTATTGCCAATATCAGGATCCCAATGAATAATTCTAATATAAAACTTATTTATGCTTGCTCAATGACAATATCTTATTAGGAAATTGAAAAAACTAAAAAAACTAAAAAAAACTACTTATCTGGGATTTCACCATTTTAGTTGTTGTATGATTTGGGGCAGCAACTTAACTAAAATTACGATAAAGCCCTCACTGTGGTGTATAAATAACAAAGAAAAAAGAAGTTTTTCCAAGATCCGCATAGACCTCCAAGCCCAATAAACCACCAAGACCGCCTAAAGTCTGACTAGACCGCCTATTCAGTGCCTAGACCTGCCTAGGCGGAAAGACTGATTTTTTTCAAACACCCAGGGCCTAGGCGAGTCGCCTGGGGACCGCCTAGCACTTAGGCGGCCGCCTAGGCCAATTTTTAGAACACTGATGCATATTGTGTTTAACATAAACAAGTTTTTGTAACTTGACATGAAAATAAAAGAAACTTCCTTCCGAGCTACATAACTTGGGAGCAAGAAAAATGCCATGAGTGTCAGAAAGGTTTTGACATTTAGAAAATTGAGAAGACAGTAGTAATTGTAGGAAAATATGCAACCAGTTTTCGATAAGTGCCTTGTTGAATACACCTTTTTCAACACCTCAGACACTGGCACATCACATAGAAGTGTCTGCGATTGTGTACTGGATTGAGTATAGCATGCTAATATTAATGGGGGTAATGAAGGCCTCAAATCATAGTTCGAAAAATCGGTATTGATTCCGGCCTATCATTTATCGGATAGTGTCTACTCTGTAGACAAAATCCCAATCTGAAATGACCCTCTACTATTTTAAGCATGCTTCGGATGCTTCAGATGTATAGCTAAGTAGATTGGTATACTTACTATCTCTTTGTGTATCGTTGTTTATATGCTTGTACATCTAGTTAATACTATGGACATGTATATACATCTATTAGTGATAAATTTGTTGGATAACTGTGGGGCATGCAACCTGCTAACTCTTCTAGGCCTGAACATCTCATGAGGGGTACAGTTCCAGCCTAGGTCCAAACCCCAAGTCCACAAAGGTTTAGGCTTCTAGGTATTGTGTCAAGACTCAAATTCATGAAACCAATATCTGAACATGGTAAATAGTTGATTCCCAAGTATTCTCCTTTTTATTTATTTATTATACAAGCTTAATCAAAACAAACACAGCATTTTAGGAAAGAACACATAGGAAAGCATAACGAAAAAAGATGTACCATCTTTGACCAAGGTTTAACAGAAATGAAGAGTTTTCCGTACTCCTAGGTGAAACAATGTCGGTAAAGTTATCGGTAGTGTCTAATCACTGACACCGTGGTGTGATGTAGGAACCGATTGAGAGAGACGTTACACATTTATTTAGAAGGATCTCATGATATTATCAATTTTTTCCAATACTGTTATAGGGACATCAGTAATTCTGAAACATGGTTGAGAAACGATTTTGCTGATCTAATTTTACCCGCAAATGAGATATATTTCATCTTCCAAGTTGTAAGTACTTCTTCCATTATTTCCAAGGTGTTATTGAAGTGCACGCTTCGATGCCTGGTTCTATTCTAAGAATAGGAATCCCCAGCTATTCAAACCCATTTTCTTGCACCCTTCCCTCCGTCATTTAGGACATTTTTCTAACTACTAATAGCTTAAGTGGCTCCAGATTAGCATAGATTCTTGACTTACCTTTATGAATTTTTCTCTCTGAAGCATCACAAAATAGTTGTATATAGTATAAGTTGTCCTTAGCAAGGTTTGAAATCTAGGATTTTGGACTCGTCTTTGCTAGGGATGTTTCATCTCGGATATATAGGAGATATCGGAGGTGATCTCGGAGAAATGTGATCATCTTGGATGTTTATTTCGGACACTCATTAAACATATTTTTTTTTGTTACTAAACAAGATATTATATGATCTACATGTCATTTATTACATAAAATATTGTATAATGTAACTAATGACATGAATCAATCACGGTAAATATTCGCAAAATTTAACAACAATATAAAAGGGAATGTAATATAAGTATATAACTAAGCTGAATTTGCATTGATTAGAAACAATGTATTAGTTAATAAACTTATTTGACTCTGCATATACACAAACAATTAAGAGACGAAATCTTCACATTATTGTGGCTTAAGGTCTTATATTGAAAGACTTGTATGAAAAAAATAAAACAAAAAAAGTTATATATTCACAATAACATTAGTGTGGCTATTTCAGCCGATATTTTCTCAATTTCGGCCGAAATCTACACATTTCGGTCCAAAACGATATGGAGTATAAAATATGTGACTTCGTATTGGCATGCTAGCTGAAACGAAATTTCGGCCGCATCGGCTGAAATTTAAAAACAGTGGTCCATAGATGCTTTTCAAAAAATGTTAAGATCATTCGAAAAAAACAATGAGAAAAAGGCTGTTATAGATTTTGCAGTTAAACCCTTGAAATGCCTTACTATGCGTTGCATAATCCAAGAGAGCAAAGAAACAATCCGTGACTGTGAGAAAAATGTACGGGGGTAACAGTTCACCTTGTTGAACCCATTCTTAGGTGCTCCTAGGTGAAAAGTCATACCATTGACCACTAGCTCAAACTTAGTAGAGGAAACATATGCCATTATCCAGCTTATCCACTTACTATTTACTGCTTTTCCATTGTTTTTTGAATGAAATCCCATCGTACACAATCATTGGCCTTTTCCATATGTACTTTAAACAGGAAGAATTGGTTCTTGTTACCTCGTTGAAGAAGTATCGAGTGCCAAATCTCTTGCACAATCATGATACAGTCTTGCAATGTCCCGAATCCCGACTAGGGATAAAACTGAATTGCGTGCACAATCATTATACAGTCTTGCAATGTCCTGAATCCCGACTAGGGATAAAACTGAATTGCGTTCGATGCGAGACTTCGCTAGTGCCAAATCCCTTGCACAATCATGATACAGTCTTGCAATGTCCCGAATCCCGACTAGGGATAAAACTGAATTGCGTGCACAATCATTATACAGTCTTGCAATGTCCTGAATCCCGACTAGGGATAAAACTGAATTGCGTTCGATGCGAGACTTCGCTTACGATAACTTTCCATCTTTCTGTAAGGATTTTGGCAATGATTTTATAGGATGAGTTACAAAGACTAATGATTTTATGAGATGAGTTATAGACTTATACTTGTAGGACGGAAGTCATTTTGAGAGGAAAGTTGTTACTTTTGGTATCAATATAATGGGGTCTTTACTCTATATTTTTTGGAATGTAAGATGTACATTGTACATTCAAAATGCTTAACCGCCCTCCAGACATCCTCCCGGACAATATCCCAAAGCTTTCTGAAATACTGAGAGCAAATTTCATCATCACCTGACACCTGTCATCTTTCCATCATGAAGTGAAAAATACTGCACGCTTAACTGCTTCCACTGTGAATTCCGCACAAAGACCAACATTCATATATGATGTAATGTTTCTCTGAGCACATTTTACTTATGTGATATACTTGCACCCGAGCAGGCAAACACCAATGCTTGAGTAACATATCACACCAATGCTTGAGTAACATATCGGCTGATAAGGTAACCATTGCTTGTGTTAAGCGTACTCCCTTGTCATCTTTTCTTAACGCCTACCGGCCTACACTTTCCTACACTTTTTATTTTGCATAACTGATTTGTGGAAAAAAGTTAGCAACTTAGCATCTCCGAGTTTGAGTCGTTGATTTCTTCATTAATTTTTCGAAATGAGTTCCCGGGCTCTCAAAATATTATGGAATTCCACTTTCCAATTTAGTAAATCAGACCATTTATCAAAATTCGAGGCAACATCAAGAGTTTGAAGATCTGCAATTTTCTCACCCAATAATTTAGGTCTTGAAATGAAATTAGAGTAGTAATCCTTGGCACAAAGTTTAACAATATTCAAAGCTCTTAGCAGTTAATCTAACCATTGGATTTAGGCCCAATCAACAATTCAGTTTCAATCATTAGAATTTGAAGACAAATAGAGGGATTTCTAAGAGAGTGGGCTTGGAGAGGAAAACACTTACTGGGCTTGACACAAAGATCTTGGGATGCAAAATCAAAAACCAAACAACGAAGATATGAAGCAAATGAGAGTTCAACAAAACAAACTGAATTCGGGAAGGAGTAAACCCACTCCCCGTTACCCAGACACCAATCTAGACATTCATAAATACGATTATCCATAACAAAATTATTGTTACACCAAATAAAAGAGAAATTTGGGGACAAAAGAAGATAAGTTGTTGTCCACAATGAACTTGCGGAACTCAACATTACCAGGACAAAGATTCCAACATCCCCCACCTCTTCTCCACACTGCTTTGGACACAATTGAAATCTCCTAATGCCAACCAAGGGAATGGGAGTGCTGCAACAATAGCCAATCCAACCAAATATCTCTCTAGCAGTAGGGCCATACGTAAACGCAAAAGAAAAAAGGGTAGCCATTTTCACTAACAAAGAAGAAAGAATAACAGAATGACTAATATGAAAGACCTCCAGAGAGGATGACAAGCCTAAAACAAAGAAGGAAACTTCTTAACCTATTATTCCATTTTTCACATTCATTGGCTAGATAGAAATAAATTCTTTAATCTTTCAACATTCTTTATGTTAAAAATCTGGTTTTTAGTTGTGTGAAGCGAAGCAGAGCGATCCTAGGACACTACATGCTTCCTCGCTTACACGATCGCTTAAGCAGGCACTTCACTACGCATCACTCATTTATTTTAAATATTTTTTAATATATTTATTTATTTTAATATGCCGAAGAAGAGTCGAGGAGTACGAAGGAGGAAAAGTGCGGGTGGAGTCGAGGAGGAGGTGGCAGATGAGGACGTTGGAAGAAGAGCACAGCCTGAACTCTGGAGGCTGAGAATAATTTGGGGGAATTTCTAGGATTTTTTTCTTTAGTAAAAGGTTACAAATTGGGTAATTGGGTATGGGTTATACTTAAAACTAATTAAAATCCGCACTTTGTGGCCTAAAAACCCGTTTTCAACCCAGCCCGCTTCATTGGAGCGCTTCAAGCTCCAATGAAGCAGTGAGAGCATCATTTCTGCTTAAGCGGATGATGCGCCCGCTACTGAAACAATGTTATAAATTACTAGTATAATCAAGATATGAGTCTATGTCATGAGAATGACCCCTCGTGCTTCTTGTTTTGGGAAGTGTTACCGCTGATTTCGGTGTGGGGGTAAACAGATAGAATTTGTGAGTCCGGGAAACACCTGAACGATTGACTCGGTCTTCTTGCTCCGGGCACAACCTGCAAGGAAGTGCGAAACACCGGGGTTGATCCCGGCGACGCACCCTCCGACGCTCTTGTCAGTAATCAGGAAAAGATTAAGAAAGAGCTTAGGTGGTGAAAAAGTGATTAACCTGGTCTCGGGGGCAGAGGGGTTGTATTTGTAGTCGCCTTTGGAGCCATTTGGGGCCTAATTTCCTGCCTAAGCAATAGGAGAAAAATCCTCCTATTCTGTTTTGGGAAGTTAGGCCTTGATTCCCTGGTGAGAGCTAATCAGGTTTATTGATTTGACCAAATCAGTGGCCTGATTCTCTTCTTGGTGGATTGGGCTTGTATCGGGTCGGGACCCGTACCCAATTGAAGTGGATCCATTCGCGGGTGGTTGGTTCTGTGAGAAGGAGGCCCAATACCCGTTTTGGATCCATCTGTATGTGAAATTACCTTTTTACCCCCGTGCTTCAGGATTCGTGATCGATCTGGACGGTCTCGATTTAACCCCAATTTTAGCCATATCACGAGCCCCCCACTCCTAAAGACTGAGTGTGATCAGACTTTGAGGAGTAGTTTAGTTGTTTTAATGGCTGATGGAGTTGTATCGGAGTCCAGACGTGGGACTTTGAATCTGGAAAGGGGGTAGTGAGGCGACTTTTGACGCCGCTGGCGGTTCTCTGGTGACATCGGGTATTCAAGAGTTTTTATCTATTTTTTTCGGACTATTCGTTTAACTTTGCGACGCGTTTGCTAATCATTCGGGGGCCTTAGCCGTACATTCTGGGCGATAATTGTTTGTTCAAGGGTTCGAAAATGTGCCCCCTAAATCTCAATTACTCTCCAGGATTTTTGGCTAATTTTCCCGAATTTTTAACAATTTTCTCGCAATTTTTAAACAAATAAAACAAATTAAATAGATAAAAAATGATTTAAATACCGATTTATGACGTGGCTCGATCTGGGCCGCTGATCGCGGAAGGGCGCGAATTTCGGAAAGATCTGACGGTTGCTGCTGCTCGGCAGCGCTTTTCTCCGTTTACCAGTTCGGGAAGGCCTCTGCTCGGCAGCCGACCGAAGGGATGGGGGTTCGGCAGCCGACCGAGGGCTTGAGTGACGTGGCGTAATCTGGGCCGTTGGATGTTGGCACGCATCTCGAGACGGGAACGGTTCCCAAGAAAACGCTATCTTGTCTTCTAGCGCACGTGGCGCAATCTGAGCCGTTCGCCATTGGGAGCGTGAATTTCTGAGAGATCCGACGGCTGAGGTAGCTCGGTGCCTTTTTTTCTCCATTTACCAGTTCGGGAAGGCCTCTGCTCGGCAGCCGACCGAAGGCGATCTCGTGGCGCTATCTGTTCGGAGGCGATCTCGCTTCCAAGGGTATTAATGGCGCTCGGGGTTTGTGCTGCATTCCTCTTCCCCAGGCCATTAAGAATAACTCCTTTGATTAATGCGTGGCGTTCCGACTTCCGGGGATCAATAATTCCCTCAATTAAAACGCGGCGCTTCAATTTCCGAGGGTAGTAATGGCTGGTTATAGGGGGCAGGCTATAAGTACCCCATCCCTTTTGTCATTTTCGTCACAACCAAATTGGGTTCCAGACCTCGGAGGCATCTGCCTTGGGTAGCTTCTCTCTTGAAGTTCGGAGTGGTGGTTGCTCTTCTGCCTGGTTTTCCCTTTGTTCCTGACGGCCCCAAAGTGGATGTCAGGAGCGAGGGGGAACGAGGCAGTAGTGGTGACGACCGTAGTCCGCACTTGGGGGATGAGTTATCTCCGAAGGACGGGTGGTCGCTCTCTTACCTTTTTCTTCTCCCGTTCCGGACGGTCCCTAAGTGGGTGTCGGGAGCGGAGGAGAATAAGGCAAGAGTGGCGACGACCGTAGTCCGGATCCGAGGGATGGGCCTTCCCGGAAGGACGGGCGGTCGCCCCGCTGTCTTGTTGTTTCCCCATCCCTCCCTGCTCCGAAGGGGTGTGAGGGGTGGGGGCAACAAGACAGTAGCGTCGACGGCCATGGTCCGGACCCGGGGCGCGGACCTCTTTCGAAGGACGGGTCGCCGTTCTCTCACCAAGATCTTCTGCCTTCTTCGGTTGCTCCGAAGTGAGTGTTGAAGTAGGCAGAGATCTTGGTGGGAGAGTGACGACCCCTGTCTGATGTCGATCTCCGGGCCATCTGAGTCCGTTTGTTGCAACTGTGAAGGCGCCGCTGTTAGAGTCTTTCGACAAGCCGAGCCTTCCAGTTGCAACCAACTAGCTCGGGATGGTGCGTCTCTTTCGACCTTTGAGTGTTGGTGGGTTCCCTCCCATCTCTGTCTTCCTTCTCGGGCTGATGGCTTTTGACGGAGGTCAGCCCGGGGGAGTTAGAGATGGGGGAGTGCCGATCTGCTTCTGACCGGGGCCTGTTGTCGGGGTTATACCAACCGAGGCACGGGACCCGGGGGGCGCCTGCCGAGGGCGGCGCCTTAAAACGTAATCAAAAATTTTCCAGGTTCTTTTATGCATAGGCGAGGCGTCCGAGGTCCCGATCGTCCGAGCGACGCGGCGCTATCTGAGCCGCCGGATGCTGACACGCATCTCGAGATGGGGCGTGTTCTCCAAGAAAACACTATCTTGTCGTTTAGTGCTCTTGGTGAGATCTGGATCGTCTGATGAAGATCAGGCGCGGAAGTTGAGGGGGAAGGGAGTTTTCCCCATTTACCAGCTCGGGAAGGCACTTGCACGGATTCCGAGCGGACTCTATTGCAGCCACGTTCGGTTTTGCTCGCAGCTCGGATTCTCGTCCCATCTTGCCGAGCTGGTTGACTTTGTGGTGGGCCTTCGAGATGCTTCGAGAGTAGCCCAAAAGTCGCTCTGGAAGTCCAAGAGGCGCCTCATTTTCACTATAAATCTTTACCCTCCCTTTGACCAAGTCTTCACTTTTCACTTTTACTCTCTCTCTTTCGTATTTACTTTGCTTCGAGGTCTTTAGCTCCCTGGTGGTGTCGCTAGCTGTCGCGGTAGCGTTCCTAGTTCCGGCGAAGTTTCCGACCGTAGCTGTCAATTCAAGGTCAGTCTCTTTCCCTTCTCTCTTTAGGAAAATATGGTTAAGATTTCGGTTGAGACCCCCGCCTCGGAGCAAGCCGTTGGCCGAGGGGAGAAAGAGAAAGGAGTAGTGGAGCCGAGCGAGCAGGACGTTGTTCGTCCAGACGCGGAGGGCGGAGTGGCCGAGGTGCCCCAAGAGGTCACGGCGGAGTCCCGAAAGGGCAAAGCTGTAATTACTATAGTGGAGACGCCGAAGAGAGCGGGGGAGTTCGGTCGGCAGCCCATCGCCGTGTCGAGCGTGGGAGGAGTCCGGGATTATACTGAGGATATCTTGGAGAAGGTCACCCAAGGTACGGCTAAACTGGTGGAGGAGAACGAGCCTAGGGAGCTATCCGAGGTCGATCGCAAGATCTCGACTCTTACCGAAGGGGACCTTCGTCTGGTCCGAGAGGGCTTCCAGATCCCTCTCGAGTACACGTTGCTCCTCCCTGGGCCGGGGTTCCGAGCCAACACTGGGTCCTCTCCGGACATGTGCGTCTTTCCGGTCGACTCCCTCATTGCCGGTCTTCGCTTTCCCCTCCACCCGTTCGTGGTTGAGGTCTTGGTTTGGTATGGTCTGAGTCCCGCTCAACTGATGCCGAACACATGGAGGCAAGTTGTGGCGTTCCTCCTCCGATGCCAAGAGATCGGCGCCAAGCCGACCATGTACCTCTTTCGGAGTCTCTTCCGACCCGTCCAGCCGAGGAAAGACGAGAAGAGGTTTTATCTTTCGCCCCGGCCGGGCGTGAAACTGATCGAGAATCCAGACTCGATCAAACACTGGAAGGACAAATACTTCCTCGTTCGGAATCTGACGCCATGGGTGATACCGACAGTTTGGGCGGACGGACTACCCAAGCGCACAAAGAAGGACGTTCCACTGAACGCTGCAGAGACCGAGGTCCAGAAGAAGATCCTTGCTCTGCCGACGCTTAGCTGGAAGGATATCACCGAAGAGCATCTGTTCTGTGGGGGTCTCAGTCCGATCGACCCTCGTACGCTTCTGGTATTTATACTTCTCTCCGTAAAGTTTGCATTCAATTTTTCTAAGTTTTTTCGTTCGACTCTTGCAGAGACCATGTAGCTCGATTACAAGGCCCTGGTGGCGAAGGGCAGGTCCGAGCAGGAGAAGAAGAAGAGGCCGTCGGCAGCGCCTCAGGACAGCCGAGCCTCGAAGAAGGCCTCGGTAGTGAAGGCAGCCGATCAACCGAAGGTTGCGGTCCTGAAGGAGGGAGAGGTCGAGGTCCTTGTCCCTTCGGCAAAGGTCGCGGTCCCCGAGCAGGGTGGGGTCGTGGACCTCGATCCTTCGGCCCCGGGTGCTCCTGCTCCTACCCCGGAGGCGGACGCTCCTGGTCCGTCGAGCAATGAGTTCGGAGTGGCCGATGCGCTGTCCCTCCAGGTTCCGCCACTCACCCCCGGCGCGGAGAAGATCTTGACCGAGCGTCATAAACAGATCTTCGTCCCTGATTGGCAGGTGATGAACGTCGACGGCTTTTTGGGCGACGGGAACATCTGCATGGAGGCAGTGAGGCACCTGCCGACCCCGAAGGACCGAGCGACCCTGAGGGCCGGGATGGCAGGGGACAACGTGATGCAGATGGCCCGGAGCACTATGTCGGTGAGTGTGTCGAACCCTTCTTCATTCATATTTTTCTAGATTTTTTTTTTCTAAGTTCTTGGGCTCGGATTTTAACGCGTTGTTCTCTTCCAGACCCTCTGCCACTTCAGTTGGCTGGTCGAGGAGATGGCGAGGAAGGATCAGGAGAAGGAGAAGGAGAGGACGGAGCGCGTTCGGGTGGCGAAGCGGCTTGAGTCCGAGCTGCTTCTTTCGACGAAGAGAGTCGCCGAAGCGGAGGACCTGGAGAAGAAGCTGGCCGACGCTATCCAATCGTCGAAGGATACGGCGGCCAAGTTTGAGAAGGAGGTGGCCGAGCTGAAGGAGGAGCTGGCCAGCGCTCGGTCGGGAGCCGAGAAGGAGGTCACTGGGCTGAAGGATGAGCTGGCCAAGGCTCGGTCGGAAGGGGAGACTGCTCGGAAGAGAGCCGAGAGGATCAAGGCCAACCACCTGCAGAAGGTGAAGGGGGTGAAGAAGGCCGTGCAAGAGGAGGCCGCGCAGCACATGATCCAGAATATGCTGGACGCCTACGGCCGTGCCCTGACCCATGTAGCCGCGAAGAACCCCGGCTTCGACTCGTCCTCCTATGACTTTTACGAGCCCGTGGAGGGGGAAGAAGGGATCACCGAGGGTTTACTCGGACCCGATGGTGAGACAGAACCCGCCGAAGGCGATGGTGAGACCGAAGCCGAGGGCGAGGAGGAGGAACTCTCCGAGGAGGAGAGCTGGAGCGAAGGCGGGGACGAGGGTGACGGCGACGGCAAGGCCGAGGGGTCGACGAATCCGAGCGGCAAAAAGGTCGACCCCTGACTCGGTTGTCTTCCTACTTTCAGTCTTTTTGGTTTTGTTTTCTTTTTGTAAGCCTTATCGCGGACTGGCCACCGCCTTTGTTTTGAATGAAAAAGTATTTTGTTTGGCCAAAAATTTGTCCAAGTGTTGAGCCTCGGACTTAGTGTGCGTTTTGGGCGTTTTGGGCGTAAATTTCTCCAACTGTTGGGCCTCGGATTTATTTCCGCTTTTCAGGTGGTGTTTGGTCCGGTCACGGAGCTGGTCTTCCTTCGGAAGGAATTGGCCAACTTGAAGCGTGAACTCTCGGACAGCCGGCAGAGGCGGTTTCTCCTGCTCGGCCAGGCGGAGGAGGTCAGGGCAGTCCTGAGGAGGAACTGTCGCGAGCTGCATCAACTCCGGAAGCGCTCCCTGGGTCCTGGTTCCGAAGGGGAAGTTGAGCGGCTTCGCGGGGAGCTTAAAGCCGCCGAGCAGAAGAACGACGACCTTTTGGACGAGGTACAACACTTGGAGCTATCGGAGAGAGAGCGCTCTGCGGAAAGGGAGAAGATGGCCTCCGAGCTGGAGGGGGCTTTGGCTGAGCGTAAGAGACTATTGGCCGAAGTCGACATGCTCAGGAGGATCACAGTAGATAGGGGGATCGAGGTCACCCACTATCGGCGGCTTGCAACTGATAGTCCCAATGCCTCCGGGTCGTTGAAGGCCCCTCGATCAAAGAAATTGGCGAAGGACGTCGTCCTGAGGGATCGGATTATCGAACTGGAGGAGGAGATCGCGTCGCTTAAACCTGCGCCGGAGAGGGCTAATGTTCGTAGCACGTCGTGCACTCGCGAGGAAAGTGAGAGGGGGATCACGTTTTATGAACTCGCGACGCGCCCGCTAACGACCAGGCGGAGTCCGACTGACGCTCAGAGCAGCGCGGCTGTCTCGTCGAGCGGGGCATCGGTCGGCGCGGCTGTTAGGACTAGCAGTGAAGGGGGGTCGCGCTTCGTTGGTTTAGGGTCGAGCTCAGAGGGTCGGCCTCGTCGTCCTCGCGTTTCCCTAAACCGAAGCATTCCCCTTCCGAAGAGGACTTGATTACGTCACTTTTCCTTTCTGTTGGCCGTTGTAATAACTTAGTTGTAGGGTCGGTCGACCGTCTGTAACACTATTATGTCTGAATGCAAAAAATTCTGAAAAACTTTTTAAGTGTTTGTCTTCGACACTGTATTGAAAACGCTTTGTTCGTTTTTTCTATTTTTCAGCTTGTCGCGGCGATCCATGGATCGGACTCCGGGCGTCCAAATGATGACACCGCATCCGAGGCGACTTCTGGGACGGTGGTTCTGAGCCCCAGGAGTGTCGATCTGAAGCTACGCCGATCCGAGGGCGAGTGGAATCATCTTTCGTTGGTTCTCAGTCTCCGGGAGGCCGAAACACAGCGCTTGGAGAGCAAGATCGTCGAGCTGAGCCCTGTAGGGGAGGACGAGGACTCGCAGACCGCATTCAGCAATGCTCTTCGGGTCAAAAGTATTCGGCACATTCAGTCGAAACTCATCGCCGAACGGGACGACTTGCTCTCGGAGATGGGACAGCTGCGGGCGGAAATGGCGAAGCTTCGAGGTGAGGCGGAGGAACCGTCTGCCGAGGAGGGCGAACAAGATGGAGAGGATGCATTTTTATGAAAGACAAGTGTAGTGGGTCGGGGGGTGCATGTTTTGTTTGCCGACACTTTTGTAATGGTCTATTGTGTACTGTACGCCGATATTTAATAAAATCTCCTTTCGGTGTTTTTTTTTTGTACGTCTGTCTTTGTTTATAACTGTGTTGGCCGTGCCGAACTATCTGAACTGAGTGTGTTTATTCAGTCGAATGGATCCCCCGGGGTACGGCGATTTGTCGCTTAGTGGGTCTGACACGGCGATGTTCTCGAGAGTGCTATTTCGCCGTGGCGAGATCTGAGCCGTTGAATGTAGGCGCGGATCTCGAGGTGGCTCGTTTTCCAAGAAAACGTTATCTTGTCGTTTTGCGCGAGTGGCACGATCTGAGCCGTCTGATGAAGATCAGGCACGAAAGTTGAGGAGGAAGTGTGTTTTCCCCGTTTACCAGCTCGGGAAGGCACTTGCTCGGATGCCGACCGGATATGTCTGCCTTCGACCCTCGGCTGTCAGTCAGGAGTGGTCTGGATGCGTGTTCCGGACCTTAGGCATAGTCCAACGGCTGCGGGAGCAATTCCGAACGGCGATCTACCCCTGGTTCGTCCGGAGACGAACCGAGGAGGTAAAGTCGAGCCGAGTGTTGGACTCCGAACCATCGGTATAGTTCAACGGCTGTGGGAGCAATTCCGAACGGCGATCTACCCCTGGTTCGTCCGGAGACGAACCGAGGAGGTAAAGTCGAGCCGAGTGTTGGACTCCGAACCATCGGTATAGTTCAACGGCTGTGGGAGCAATTCCGAACGGCGATCTACCCCTGGTTCGTCCGGAGACGAACCGAGGAGGTAAAGTCGAGCCGAGTGTTGGACTCCGAACCATCGGTATAGTAAAGAGGGGAGGAAAAAACAGGCAAATTCAAAAACAAAATGGAACTTTCTTTATTTGATATTTGACGGCGAACCGTTTTACATAGTAGGATTCATAGAACAGGTTACAAGTTAAAGGAGAGGAATGGCGCGACACCTCGGATTACTTAGAGAGGCGCCGGGGCGCTCTCTTGGTATTTCAGGAGGTGATCGGCATTCCAGGTCCTCGGGAGCTCTCTACCATCCATGTCCTCAAGTCGATATTCTCCAGGCCGAACAACTTTTGCGACCCGGTACGGCCCTTCCCAATTCGGAGCTAGCTTGCCCTTCTGACTGGGGAGGGATATGGCTAGCTTTCTCAACACCAGGTCTCCTTGTTCAAGGTTGGCGGGTCGGACTTTCTTGTTGTAGGCTAGCTCGACTCTCCTTCTGTAATTCTGCTGCCGAATCGATGCCCTTTCCCTCAGTTCATCTATCAGGTCCAAGTTTCCTCTGAGTTCCCTGGCATTCTGTGCTTCGTCATAGGCGATGAGCCGAGGGGAAGGAATCCCGACCTCGAGGGGTATTACGGCTTCGGCCCCATAAGTAAGGCTGAAAGGGGACTCTCCAGTGGGCGTCCGCTTGCTTGTGCGGTAGTTCCACAACACATTAGGGAGTTGATCGACCCACTGCCCTTTGGAGCACTTGTCCAACCTCTTCTTGATCCCCGCAAGGATCTGCTTGTTAGCGTTCTCGGCTTGTCCGTTCGACTGGGGGTGCGAGACGGACGAGAAACGCTGTTGAATGACGAGGTCGTCGCACAGGGTTCGGAATGCTGAGCCAGTGAACTGGGTCCCATTATCTGTCACGAGGACGCGCGGGACGCCGAATCTGCATATAATGTTCTTCCAGAAGAACTGCACCACTTTGTTCTCGGTTATCGTGGCGAGGGGCTCGGCCTCGACCCACTTCGAGAAGTAGTCGATTGCGACGACTAAAAACTTGAGCTGACCCGGAGCTGGAGGGAAAGGCCCTACCAAGTCCATTCCCCACATCGCGAAGGGGATAGGGCTCGATAGGGAGGCGAGGTTGGCTTGAGGGAGGCGTCGGATGCTGGAGTGTCTCTGGCAGGAGCCGCACTGCTGAACGTGTCGCTCGGCGTCTTGGAGAAGTGTCGGCCAGAAGTACCCATAATTCAGAGCCTTTCGGGCCAGGGACCTAAATCCCGAGTGTGCCCCGCCGATCCCTTCATGAAGCTCCTGTAGGGCATATTCGGCCTGTTCCGGAGAGAGGCATCGTAGATATGGTCGGCCGTCCATTTGGGAGAAAGAGCGCTTGTATAGGATGCCCTCGATTAAGACATAGCGCTCGGCTCGGGTTCTAACTCGGCGAGCTTCTTTGGGATCTGAGGGCAGAACTCCATCCCTTAGAAATTCTACCAGTGGCTTCATCCAGTTGTCTTGCAGCATGACTGGCAATGACTCCGCCGAGCCTAGTGCCTCGTCTTCGATGCTCGGCTTAGTGAGGACTTCAATTAGTACGGTCTGCTCGAGTCCTTGTAAAGAGGACGAGGCCAACTTGGAAAGTGCATCGGCCTGTGCGTTTTCTTCCCGAGGGACCCGCTGGATGATGGCTTCTTCGAACCGACCCATGAGATCCCGGACCTTGGCGAGGTACTTCGCCATCCGCTCGTCCCGGGCTTCATATTCGCCCAAGACCTGGTTCACGACCAGCTGGGAATCACTGTGAATCCGGAGACGATGCGCCCCAGCGCTTCGCGCGAGTCCGAGACCGGCTATGAGTGCCTCGTACTCGGCCTCGTTGTTCGAGGCCTTGAAGCTCATGCGGATCGCGTACTGTAGGACGAAGCCATCAGGGCCGTTCAGGATGATGCCGGCGCCGCTTCCCTCACTGCAAGAGGATCCGTCCACAAAGACTGTCCAAACGGGGGGTCCGCTCGGGACGTGGCTGACCTCGGGGATGGTGGATTCTACAATGAAGTCGGCGAGGGCCTGCGCCTTAATTGCCGTCCGAGGTTGATAGGAGATGTCGTGCTGACTCAGCTCTATCGACCACTTCATCAGCCGGCCCGAGGTTTCGGGTTTATGGAGGACTTGCTTGAGCGGTTGGTCGGTGAGGACGATGACTGAATGAGATTGGAAGTAGGGCCGAAGCTTTCTTGCTGCCATGACGAGGGCGTAGGCTATCTTTTCTATCCCCGGATAACGGAGCTCGGCATCCCGAAGTACCTTGCTCACGTAGTAAATTGGCCTCTGGGTCCGGTCCTCTTCTCTGACCAGGACAGCGCTCAGGGACTGCTCGGAGGCTGCCAAGTAGAGAAAGAGAGGCTCGCCTGGGACCGGCTTACTGAGCAGAGGGGGGTTCACCAGATAGGCTTTCAGCTGGTCGAACGACGCTTGCTGTGCCTCGCCCCATTCAAATCCCTTAGCGCCTCGGAGTGCCTTGAAGAAGGGAAGGCACTTTTCCCCTGACTTGGAGAGGAACCGACCGATGGCTGCGAGCCGACCGGTGAGCTTCTGCACTTCTCTGACGTTCCGAGGCGGGGCCATGTCTAATATGGCTTTGATCTTTTCGGGGTTAGCTTCAATCCCCCGCTGGCTCACCATGAAACCGAGGAACTTGCCAGAGGAGACTCCGAACGCACACTTGTTCGGGTTCAGCCGCATGTTGTACTTCCTCAACACGCCGAACGCCTCTTGGAGGTCGGCTACATGGTCGGTACCGTGGATGCTCTTGACGAGCATGTCATCGACGTACACCTCCATATTTCGGCCGATCTGATGCTGAAAGACCTTGTTAACGAGGCGCTGGTAGGTGGCTCCCGCGTTCTTCAAACCGAACGGCATTACTCGGTAGCAGTAGAGGCCTTGGTCGGTGACGAAGGAGGTCTTCGGGATGTCCGGAGGGAACATCCGGATTTGGTTGTAGCCCGAGAAGGCATCCATGAAGCTGAGGAGCTCATGGCCCGAGGTGGCGTCGATTAGGGTGTCGATGTTCGGGAGAGGGAAGGGATCCTTCGGACACGCTTTGTTGAGGTCGGTGAAGTCGATGCATATCCTCCACGAGCCGTTGGACTTCTTGACCATCACCACATTCGACAACCACTCGGGATAATTCACCTCCTGGATGAACTTGGCCTTCAACAGCTTATTCACTTCCTCCTTGATTGCCTGCTGTCGCTCGGGAGCGAACTTTCGCCTCTTCTGCTGAACCGGTTTGCACCCCGGCTCGACACTTAGGCGGTGGACGAGCAAGTCTTCGGAGATACCGGGCATATCCGCGGCCGACCAAGCAAATAGGTCGCGGTTACCCCTGATGCATCTCACAAGGTCAGAGAATAGCACGGTCGGTAAGGACTTGCTGACGAGGAATTTTCGGCTCGGATCCTCGTCGGAGAAGAGTACTTCTTCTAACTCGTCCGCTGGTTCGGACGTTGGGCGAGCCTTCGGCTCGGGGATCTCGAGGGTCTCGAGCGAAAGCACTGGTCCCCCGGTGGAAGTCATGTAGCACTTCCGAGCCGTTTCCTGGCTCCCCCTGACTTCCCCTACTCCCGACCGAGTGGGGAACTTCATCTTCAAATGGTATGCTGATGGGACGGCCTCAAGGGCGGCCAGGCCGGGGCGACCGAGGATGACATTGTATGCTGCCGGGACGTCAACGACCATGAAGTCCATGGGCTCGGTCCGGGTAGTAGGGGTGCTCCCCGCAGTAACGTCGAGGGTTATTACCCCTTCGATGGTTACCGGGACCCCCGTGAACCCGTGTAGAGTGTATCCGGCCGGTTTGAGACGGTCTCGGGACAGCTGGAGGCCCTGGAAGGCCGAGAGGAATAGAATGTTGACCGAACTCCCGTTGTCAACCAAAATCCTCTGCACCTTGAAGTTGGCCATGCGGAGGTCGATGACGAGGGCATCACAGTGAGGGGTTCGGACTCCTTCGAGATCAGCGTCGGAGAAGGACACGGGCACACCGAAGCCCTTGGGAGGAGGAGCACTGTGGACCGAGTTCACCTCCCGGACGAAGGCTTTCCGGGACGTATTAGAGGGGCCGCCCATGGGGCCCCCGTGGATCATGTGCAGAACCCTTTCTTCTTCGAACTCAGGCGTTACTTCGCGCCGCTTGTTAGCCCCCCGAGGGGGAGGAGAGTTCCGATCTGTCCGATCGTTAGCCTTCACGAACTTCGCCAACTGCCCCCTTCGGATGAGGGCTTCGATCTCATCTCTCAAAGCCCGACAGTCATTCGTCTCGTGCCCGTGGTCCCGGTGATACCGACACCACTTGTCTTTGTCCCTCCTCTTCGCCGGTTTGTGCATCCTCGGGGCTGGAGGGAGGACCCCCTCCTTCTCTACCTCCATGAGGATAGTGGAGACATTAGTTGTGAGGGGCGTGAATTTCTCGAACCTGGGGGGAGGACGACGCTGGCCGCCTCCGTCCTTCATAGTCTTCTTGGCCCCCTCTTCCTCCGTTGCTTTCCTCTTCGAGCCGGAGGAGGGTCCTCCGAAGTTCGGGAGGGACTCGGCCTCCTCGGCTCGGATGTATTTCTCGCACCTCAGTAGGAGGTCGGCGAAGTTGGTAGGCGGCTTCTTTGCTAGGGACGAGCGGAGGTTGGAGTTGAGGACGTTCGACTGGAACGCCACTGTTGCCACGGATTGGTCTAAGGAGGCGATCGACCTGACTTCTGCAGTGAACCTCTTCACATAGTCACGCAGCTTCTCTCCCCTTTCCTGTCGGAGGTTCAGAAGGGAGAGACTCGTCTTCTCGGCCCGTCGGCTGCTCACAAAGTGAGTTATGAACAGCGTCTCAAACTGCTCAAATGAAAAGATGGAGGCGGGGGCAAGCCTGGAATACCATTCCCGAGCCGAACCCCGAAGGGTGGCCGGGAAGGTCCTGCAGAGTATGGCGTCGGAGACTTGGTGGATCAGCATCAGAGTCTTAAAACTCTCGACGTGATCTACTGGGTCGGACTCGCCTGAGTACGTTTCAAACTGTGGAGGTTTGAAACCCCTCGGTATGCGAGCTTCCATGATTGTCCGAGAGAAGGGCGGTCGGTTTGGGCGAACAGTCCCTGCTCTGGACTCCTCTTCTCGGTCCATACGGACAATGCGCCTCTCCACCTCATGGAGGCGGCGGTCAAAGGCATCGTCCCCTCGCCGGTAACCGTATGACCCTTCGGACTCTTCATCATAAGAGGGAGAGCGTGGACTTCGGCGCCGGTATCCCTCGGATCGGCGGGGACTGTAATGTTGCTGACGACTGGGAGCCTGGAGAGGACTTCGTGACCGGCGGTGAGGACTGGGAATCCGAGGGGGTGTTGGGACCCTCGGGGGGTTTTGGTTGTTGGCACGGGCGTTCAGGGCCTGCAGTACAGTCTCCTGAAACTGGAGGAACTCGGCACGGCTGATAGGTACCTCACGGTCCCTCGTACGATGCCGATCCTCGGGGGAACGCGGCCTCCTCCTTCGGTGTTCGGGAGATGCCGCTCGGCCTCTCCGGTACGGAGATCTCTGTCTGTCTCGGCGACGAGGTGACCGCTCGCCCTGACGCTGTCGGGAGGCCTCCGCTCGGGCCCGCCTCTCGTCAAGGTGCGTGCGGAGGTCATTCTCCTTCTGGTGGTTCCGGTCGGGGTTATGGGAGGCCATCGAGTCCGAGGACCCGTTACGGACCGAGACATGGTCCTGGATGGGCTGCTTCAGCTTCTGGCCGTTGAGACCGGCGGGACCATTGTTGGGTTGCTGCTGAGGATGAGGAGGCTGGACCGGTTGGGTCGGCGGAGGAAGCCCAGATTGGGGAATTTGGTTGACGGGGGTATCCTCCGTAGGGTCGGCGGGGTTGGCCACCCGGTTGGATCCTTTGGATCTGTTCTTCTTCGGAGGCATGGCGATGGGAGGCGATGAAGGAGAAGCTGAGGTCGTTCGTGTGGTGGTTTCCCACAGACGGCGCCAATCTGTTACCGCTGATTTCGGTGTGGGGGTAAACAGATAGAATTTGTGAGTCCGGGAAACACCTGAACGATTGACTCGGTCTTCTTGCTCCGGGCACAACCTGCAAGGAAGTGCGAAACACCGGGGTTGATCCCGGCGACGCACCCTCCGACGCTCTTGTCAGTAATCAGGAAAAGATTAAGAAAGAGCTTAGGTGGTGAAAAAGTGATTAACCTGGTCTCGGGGGCAGAGGGGTTGTATTTGTAGTCGCCTTTGGAGCCATTTGGGGCCTAATTTCCTGCCTAAGCAATAGGAGAAAAATCCTCCTATTCTGTTTTGGGAAGTTAGGCCTTGATTCCCTGGTGAGAGCTAATCAGGTTTATTGATTTGACCAAATCAGTGGCCTGATTCTCTTCTTGGTGGATTGGGCTTGTATCGGGTCGGGACCCGTACCCAATTGAATTGGATCCATTCGCGGGTGATTGGTTCTGTGAGAAGGAGGCCCAATACCCGTTTTGGATCCATCTGTATGTGAAATTACCTTTTTACCCCCGTGCTTCAGGATTCGTGATCGATCTGGACGGTCTCGATTTAACCCCAATTTTAGCCATATCAGGAAGTAACTCTCATATCATTGTAAACATTGCACTACTGGAATACGCCACATAATGGTTGAACTGTATGAAGTATGTACAGGGTGACTCTTTGATCACTTTTATGTATCTTTGTACTATTATAAGTTTATAACCCTACTCTTTGGAGTCTACCTCAGCCATATAAAACATAGCCGTTATCACAAAAACTTCTTTGGTGAGTATCCTAGATTTTCGTGGGTGGACCCATCTTCTTTGAAATAAATAGTTTATGTTTAAACTGTAGTGTGTGCAATGCCTTCACACTCTTTAACTGTATGCAACTTCCACTAACCATTCTAAATAGTCTCTTTAAAAGGATTTATTTTTCATACCTAATGACTATTAGTGGATCCGTAATTATTTTGTTTATCCTTCAAAAGTCAAATCATATTAAAAGTTCATATTTTTTCCCCATATGCATAGCGTGCATCAAGTATTATAGTATATAAACTTCATGTCAAGTATTATAGTATATAATAACTCACTGTACGACAATACAACCCCTTTGAAACTTATTAAACTTGTTTTACGATCAATTTTTTTTTTATTATGTTCTGATTAAGCAACCAAATTGTACTATCTTCACTGTAGAATGTTTGTTTGTAATGTGTTGTCAATGTGACGAAAACAATTTTAATGTTCTAACTTCTAGGCAGATAATTATGGTCCCCTACCTGCTACTTGGCTGTTAAACAGTTTTAAAGGATTTTGCTAAGTTCCCTCTCTTACCAATAGATCTATTAGTTAGGTATGCATCACTTTTTAGAGGGTTGATGTCATCTGATAACTGATCACTTGTAGTTTGTGTTTTGAGCAAATAGTGGAAAGGTCAGAAGTGGCGGTTCTTTTGTATGTATGTTCCTTTGCTCATTGATATTAATAATTTCATGGAATTTGAATATACTGATTTAATGGGACCCGAACTTTTCAGGTATTCAGTATATTACGAGATTTTTTTTGGTTACAAAATCCACAAGATGATACTCCATACTGGAAGTCTGGACTGCTCCTTAACCTTATAATCTCTTTTACAAACAAATCAACGTAAACTCAGTTTGAATTATAAGCTATCCATCATTCTTTCCTAAGCTCAATATACTGATCTCATTTATTTCATCTCGGTTTAATCATCAGAATGTAGCCTTCTATGTGTCTTTAAATTTTAAATTCCTCTTCGAGGTCTATTTTTTATCTTATTTGTGATATATGCTATTGAACCCCTTTCAGGTACAAACTGGTGTTCAAGTTCTTCGTGACAAACAGGAAATCGCTGAGGCTCAACTCCAGCTTGCAAAACTCCAACAATCTTCTTCCAAGCCAGTTCCTGAACCCTCAAACTCAACTTCTACTCAACCTGATTCACAACACTACCAACAGCAACCAGCTCTTCCTGCTGCATCATATCAGTCTCTGCCACCCCAGCAACCACCACCTCCTTCATATCAGCCTCCGCCACCTCAGCAACCAGTTCCTTCATATCAACCTCCACCGCCTCAGCAGCAGCCTCGGCCAACCCCAAATGCCCCGCCACCTCAGCAACCACTTCCTCCATATCAACCTCCACCACCACAGCAGCCACCTCTACCAACCCCAAATGCCCCGCAATCTCCGCGTAACCAAACTTCTCCATATCCTCCCCAATTATCTCAATCCTTACCACAAGACCCTTCCTACTTCCCTCAGCCCCAAACCCAGCCACCGCCTCAACCACAGCCCTACCAATTGCATCAGTACTCTCAGCCAATGGGAAACCCTTCTCAACTCCAACCTACAATGCCCCATCACACGGAAGAGTCGGCACCGTACATGGGGCCACCACAATCTCAAACTTATAACCCAAATGCCCGCCAATCTGCACCTTCGGCTCAACCTCCACCAGCTGGTGGCCCACCTCAGTGTTATGGACCTTCTGGTTTTTCTGATGGGTATCCTTACAGCGGGTCCCCCTCCCACTATAACAGCTCTATGATGAAACCATCGCCCTTCTCCAACTCTCCTCCGTCGCTAGGAGGGTTAAGCAATAATAATAGTGGCAACTATTCTCGACTTCCAACCGCTAAGATTTTACCACAGGCAGCGCCAGCGTCAGCGTCAACCGGAGCGAGCTCAGGCGGGGAAGGTGGGGCACGGTTGCCGATTGATGATGTGGTGGATAAGGTTGCAACTATGGGCTTCTCGAGAGATCAGGTGAGAGCCACGGTGAGGAAGCTGACAGAGAATGGGCAGTCCGTGGATCTGAATGTTGTGCTTGATAAGCTTATGAATGAAGGAGCCGAGATGATTCAACCACAGAAGGGTTGGTTTGGGCGTTAGGTGTGCTTTTTTCTACAGGAAAAAAAAAAACATGTTTATTTTGTGTATATTTTCGTGGCAAATGAATTTTTATTTTCCCAATTTAACTCTGGATGGATTGATTTCTTTCTGAGGGTTCCGTCGATGTTCTACTGGTTTGCTTTTGCGACTGTACTGAATGTATATGTAACTATTCTCGGACAACTTATTTGAACCATCTACCTATCATAATGAATGGAATCTCTTCGGCCCCTGTAATTGTTTGGAGTATAGCATCCAAATTAGTTTTCCTTTGCGATAAACAAAATGCGTATGTGGTTGTGACTTTCTATACTTCATACGGAACACAGATTATCTCTTGTTTGCCTGAGTTACTTGCATTTCATCATGTTCGGTTGACGACTTGAACGCATGCTTATTTTTGAGGTGCGGATTTTCAATGTAGAGCATGTGATTCATGCACAGATTATATGATCTTTTAATTGAGGAATGCACCTAAGATCATCCACAATTGTTTGCTATATTTGCCAATTTCTCATTTTTTGAGAACCAAGGGGCTGCAGTTGTTTGCTATTTTGCCATAAAATGGCAAATTCGCTACAGTCGCTTTTCATTTTTGAGAAACGAAATTGTAATTCTGAAATTATAGGGGACGGAACATATCGTTCCTTCCCTATTTTAAAATTTTTTTTAATAGGATCATACGAGACATGTTTTTTGTCTTGTTTTGTTTTTGTTTTGTTTTTAAAAATAATCAGACGGTACATGGAAAAAAAAATCCAAAAAATGCTGAAACAAGACATATTGTCCCGTTTCAAGCATTTTTTGCTTCGTCCAGCAAAGGTGGGGGTTTAGGTTAGTGCAAAACTAGGTTTAGTGTATAATTAATTAGGTTTTAGGTTATATTTATTATTTAATTTATTTAATTAACCTATTTTAATATCTAATCATTAATTTTTTTTTGATATTTAAATGATTAATTAATTAATGGTAAAAAAAAACAAACCGGACGAAATAACATGTCTCATCTTTCTCAAATTTTAGCAAAATTTTAGCAAACAACAACTGCAGATAAAATCCTTATTTCCTATTATTGTAGATGTCATTTTGTCAAAAATGAGAAACACCATTCTGAATGCTCCAAGTGCATAGAGGGGGTAATGCTTGTAAGATTTCTTACCGGAAAATGAGGACAACCAACCTTTTGTCCCAATCACTACTTTTGCATGGAAAAAGACATGAACAAAAGTACTAACATTTGAGTCCATACATATACAATTCCCTAATATTGATTTGATCGGCATTATCATCCAATGTAGACAAAATTAGTGACATTTTATATTAGGGTGTATGGTGACTTTTTCAGATTCCAAGATGAACAGTTAAAAGGCCATGCTGATGATTGCTCCTTCCCCTTTATGAAATTTCTTGAAAGGTGAGCATATGGGATCCCCAACTTCATAAAGTATTTTTTTTTCCCCTTGTTCTTCGGATAAAATAATGACAACTATCATCTTATTTCATTAATAAGATAGCTAGAGCAAATTTGAAATACAAAGCAGACTTAAAGAGTTTTATCATTCTACCAACATGTGCAACACACGTATATAACTAATATCAAGAAAAATTCCAGTTCAAATCCTCCCTACGTCAGAGTTTTTATTTTTATTTTTTGAAATTATTAAAACGTGCATCGCACGTGTAAATTACTAGTATATATAGGAAGAGTTGGAGTTGTAATTTGTCAGCATGCAAACCAGTGAGTTGCACAGGCAACTCCAACTCTCCCATTAATTACAACAAAAACAAACAAATAAACAAAATATTTTTCAATATTTTTTTAACACCAAACAAACACATATGCTGCACGTAAAACTCCAATTCTACTTGTGAACATGTGCATTGCACGTACAAATCGTAGCTTTTTCTTCAAAATATTTTTCTCAATTACGTGCAATGCACGCTCAGCTCCAAAATTATTTCTTAACACGTATATTGCACGTGAAAATCCTCAAACTCTTATTAAAACGTGTATCGCAGTTGAAAATACTAGTTATTCTAATTGAAATTTGCTGCTTAAGATAAATTCGGGTCTAAAAGATACTCCGTACTTAAAATTGTTTCAGCCAAGAGCGAAGGCATTAAAATGTACATAGCGACAACTTTATTGTTGTTGTTGTTGTTTTAAAAAAACAGCTTTTCTCTCTAGAAATTCTAGAGAGAGAAGCTCTCCCAAAAACCAAACAACAACCAAACCCTAGATCTGATTTGGGGGGGCGGTGGCTTGGGTTGCACCCCTCCTCTCGCTTCCCCCCTTCTTGTCTCTTCCAGATCTCATCATCTCTAACCTTCTTCTTTTCTTCTCTCCAAACCCACTCAGTTGTTGCCGGGGGGATCGCCGGACGATAGCCTTCTCTCGCGAGGCGGAACAGAGGAAGAAGGGTGGTTGAGGCCACCAGTACGGGTTAACTCCGTGAGCGGAGTGGGGCGCGACCAAGGCATCGGGGTTGGAGGATCAAGCGCGACTTGGGCACGTCGGGGCTTCGAGGACGGTGGCTCGAGCACGAATAGGGCAGCAGGTGACCGGGCCGCGACTTGGGCAATGGGAGAGGTTGGGGAGAGAGTAGGGGGATGGAAATTTTCGAATTTCAAAATTGGTTTTTGAAATTCGATTTTGATCTGGGAAGTGATGTCGCACGGGGGAGATTTGAATTTCAAGTCGAGTTTTGAAATTTGAGTTAACGGTGAGGAGCTCATAAGATCCAAACTCGTCCCCAATATCCAAATTACAACCGATTCACAAATAGCAGGGAAATGTGTTCTAGTTGGTGTGAGCAACTATTGTGAGACAAATTTATAGTTTGGGCTCTACTTTGACCTGGGTTGGTCAAAGTGATGGGTGACTTTGGCTTCTTTCATGTCAGAGGGCTCGTAGGGGTCAGGTGCGACGTCTACCCTCATTGCGAAGGTGCGGTGAGAGTCATTGAGGGTGAAGCGAGGGGATGAGAACGAGAACTCAATCTTGACATGGAGTTGTCAGATTGGTGGACTGCCTGTGGTGTCTCTCATATGGTGCTTACATTTGTCGTTTGGGTCATTGCCGGGGGCGACGAGGGAGAGCGTACAATAGTTGGAGAGGATAAACGGTGTACAAGCGAGGGACTGAGTGAGCCGAAATTGGCACAGAGAAATTTGCTCTGGCGGGGGCGGCCGATCAGTAGCACTAAATTTCCATGTATTTTTTGTTTGTTGATTGGGGTGTATGAGTTCCAGAACACAACCTGCTGGGATCTGAACTTCATATGCCTTATTTTTGGTTAATTGGGTAGCTATTTATTTCGTTCTATGCGTATGCATTTTGGCCGGGGTCTTTCCGCGTGGTTAGTACTTAGTTTGGCTTCGACAAATGGATGTAGAATTCGTCATGCTTGTTAGCGATTGACCGGGTAAGTGTTTTTAGTTTGTCCTGAGAAAAATAAGAAATTGGGGCCTTACAATAATTTTTTCCCGATTGTTTAAGGTATTTTAGTAGATATTGTCGGTTGGTGTATCGTCAATCTTTCATCTGTATATCTTGAGTCTTTGACTTAAGTTGTGTTATGTTGACATATGGAGACCGACAAAGAGTTTAATTAATGCATTTGGTTTGACTGAAAGTGGCATCATATATATCTACCAGTAGTGAAAATATATATTAATGAAATGAAAAACTCATGCTCCCAATATTTAAATATCTCATTGTCAATGAAGTGAAAAATTAATTATTAAGAAAACAAGGTATGACTACATTACTTTGCCAATGAGCAAGTAACCAAACAAACTCTAGAAAATGTCGCAAAACAAAATTAGAGAAAAATACGTAAGAAAGCAACTTTTCAGTGGTAGCGGTAAAAGCAACAGAAGCGCTTAAAAAGGCCAAAATCTCTATATTTGATTGAAATCTCTCTTATTCCTAACCAATTTTCAAATTCTTCACAAAAGTTAATAATTTCACCAACGAGTATGAATACTTTTTAAATAAATAGCTACGTCGTATCCTAAGTCTCGAATGTGAGATATTCCTTTACCATCTGAGCACCGGAACCATGCGGTACATGTATTCCGCTCGATTTAAAAAAAAAAAAAAACAAAAAAAAAACATGAAACTACATGTGCATGTATATACCAAGCATGCAATGAGCATATATAAGCACTTTTGGGTCCCTTTTGTTCCCAATTTCTTTTCATATTTGTAGTCCATGCAGATAACATCCATAATCACCATTGTCCCCCCCAGTAATCAAATGGTCTAATTGGGTCCTACAATGTCTTATATTCTTCCCCATAGTTGCCAAGTCAACCTCACTGTGATCCTACCACATGTTTGAATCACTCTACAATCCAAAAGATTATGCCAACACATAAGAAATTAAGGGTAAAAAAAATTAGGCCAAAAACATAATTAGTTGTAGCATAAAACAAACAAATGAAACATTTTTGCTCTAATCAATAGCACTTAGTTGGGATATATAAGAAACTAACATTACACACTTTAGACAAGAAGATGTCTCAGGCCGATTATCGATGGTTTCACACGCATCACCTTCTTTCCATATACATAGCTTCTAGTTCAAAACATTGTATATTATATATATACTAGATTTGCCCATGGGCACGTGCCTAGGGCACATCTTCGAAACGATACAGTATATAAAAAGCTTTTTAAACATTAAAATAACAATTATGTAGCTCAAAGTTTGATTAGTATGACAAGAATTAGTTGTAAATAAAAGTCCATGTTTTCGTTAGTATATGTTGAAAAGTAATTATAAATGAGGGTATAAAATCCAACTTCTTAGAACTTTGAGGGTGGAAAATGATGAAATTTGACTATTAAAAAGATATTTGCTATTTTTAGTGTAACATGAACAATAAAAAAACATTAAAAATCTAAAAATTTACAAACATGAAATCTGAAAATCTAAATTTCTGAGTAAATAGAAAGAGAATAAGAGAGAGGGAGTAATAATTAAATAAATAAACGAGTTTTTTTTTTTTTTTTTTTTTTTTGTGTTGTTGTTGTTGGGGGGGGGGGGGGGGTATTTGAGTTTTGGGGTTTGAAATTGTGGGAGGGAAAATGTGTTTGGTGAGGTTAGATTTGGACCTTTGATTTTGAGGGGATTGAAGGAGAGTCACTTGATAGCTTTTTTTGTGTTTTATTATATATACTAGATTTGCCTGTGGCCACGTGCCTACAGCACGTCTTCAGAACGATACAGCATATGAAAAGTCTTGTAAACAGTAAATCAACAATTATGTAGCTGAAGTTTGAATAGTATGACAATAATTAGTTGTAAATAAAAGTCCATGTTTCCATTAGTATATGGTGAAAAATAATTATAAATTGGGGGTATAAAAGTCCATATTTTCATATATATATATATATATATAGAGAGAGAGAGAGAGAGAGAGAGAGAGAGAGAGAGAGAGAGGGGGGGGGGGGGGGGGGGGGGGGGGGGGGGGGGAATTTGAATTTGAGTTTTCGGGAAAAAATATGTTTTGTGAGGTTAGATCTGGGCCCTTAATTTTTGGGGGATTGAAGGTGAGCCACTTGATAGCTTTCTTTCTATTTTATTATATATACATATATTACTTCTCATTTCAGTAGATCAAGCTTTCCATCAATACATTTAGATATATTTTATTGTTGTTGAAGATAAAGATAACTTCGTCACCGCTTCATTAATGAAATATTAATGAAACAAAGTAGAACGGATAACAACACGAGTTCAAAGAAGACATAGGGATCTTAATTACAACTACTGCATCTAACAAATAACTACTCAAAAGTAATTGATACAAAGAAGTCCAGTAGACCAAAGTCACTAGAATCCCACCACGTGAATAAGGTCGACCCTGAGTTCTCGGGGGCCCAAGGCGAAAGGCCCAAATAATTATTTTTGGGGGCCTCTAAATATAATATAACTTTTTTTTATGAGCAAAATACTTGTCTATATTTACAAGGTGAATACAAATTTGGGGCTCCTAAAATTTTAAAAAAATCGGGGGGCTGAGGCGGCTGCCTCACCTTCCTCATGGTGGGGGCCGGCCTTGCACGTGATTCACTCCCTCCCTGTGCCTGAACTACTCATTCTCCTTCTTTATACGTAGTCTCTTCTTCGTTCCTGCCTGACGTGTGATGCTTGGACATTGAGATACATTTTATTTTCATTTATCTTGGTTATTTAATGGAAACTATAGACCCTCTGATCAACGTGATTATTGGAAAGGACACAAATATTTGTTAGAGGGCAAATTACGTTTTATGTTTAATTTTTATTTTGTGTTCTTGTCATGTATCATTATATCACCAATAGGCAATGTCTTTTTTTTATTTATAAAAAGATGACCTCTGCCATTGTTTCATTAATGAGAATTAAAGAAACAAAGTAGTGCATCAGTACTTTGGGTGGGGTGGGTAATTGAGGCAATGTCCTGATTGGTATTGGGTGGGGTGGGTAATTGAGTGGCGGCTCGAATCCAGCGTTCCTGGTTCGAGCCAAGACTTTTCCATGAAAAAAAATATCTAACCTATATATATTCTTCCAGGAAAATTCAAAATTAACAAAAATTTCAGGGGTCACAAATTTCGAAGTTTGAAAAGTGAAGGAGGCTAACAAAAATTCAGGGTCAAACAAGATGCTTAATATGCATTGTCCCTTTTCAGGGGAAATTTTGATAGGCCAATATGATCTATTGATCTTCAAGACTTTAGCTAGCTAATCTATAAATTAAGTCATCCTATATATTTATAGAGAGAGACAGC